>CARXXK010000004.1:2057491-2384087 GCA_949089665.1 Macrosiphum euphorbiae
GAAGAAGTCTGCTGCGATCGTCAAGAAGCCAAGCGCCGTAGTCGTCAAGCGGGTCGCTGCTAAGAAACCAGCCGCCAAGTCTTCGTCCAGCGGAACTGCAAAGAAGAGGAAAGTGGCCGCGAAAAAAGCGCCCACAGCCGCCGAGCCTGCTGCCAAGAAGCCGAAAGTGACCGCCAAGCCCAAGAAGTCTTTAGTCAAGGCGAAAAAAGCCGTCGTGGCATCGAAACCACCAAAGGCAAAAAAAGCTACAACGGTTGTGAAAAAAACTATTACCCCCAAGAAGAAGTAAACGTGGAAAAATGACAGATAGATAACGCTCGTACCCTTAAAATGGTCCTTTTCAGGACCTCCAAATTTTTTCTATACAGAAGGTCTGGTATCTACAATTTACTTACAAAGATCGCTGCCAAGTAGTTTTGTCGATTCCATTATTGAATTATTTATATTGAATAGTCATTCCTATATTTATGTTTTATAAAATGAATATTGTTTTAAAAGAACTTAACTTTGGTTGCATTGTTATTTTGATATTTATGCCACTCCGTTTTATGGTTGGCGATAAACGTCCCCACAACTACCTAGTTCCCTACCTACTTGCAATTTGCTTTGGTGGGACGGCCTTTGGCCTGTTTAAGAGCACCAGGCTAAGCCTTTTCTCTCTGAATAAGGTAATTTAATTGATAGGTTTTGGTCTGTTCATGGGACTAGACATGATAAGTGTGGATATTTGCTCCTTGAAAGTGTATGAGCAAGGTTTTTTGATAGGTGGAGTGCTTCGTCTTGGAGGGTTTCGATGGACATTGAGTTCCTTAAGTTTAGATTCGAGACCAGGTAGTGGGCGCCGGTCATGGTACGTAGTGCTACGGACTGGAAGATCTCAATCTGTTTCCAAGATGATTGGCGAATTCTGTTTCTCCAAACGGGAGCTGCATATAAAATAATGGTTTAAGGTATATTTTGTATATTGTCAGTTTGTTAGCCAGTGGAACAGTGCTGTTTCGGTTTAGGATCGGATGTAGTGCAGCCCGGGCACCGCGAGCCTTTCGGATGGTATTTTGGATATGCTTGTCAAAGCTTAGATCGTGGTTGAAGGTGACTCCAAGATATTTTGCGTGATTGCTCCATTCGAGATGTTGGTTTTGTAATTTTAGCTTCATGGTTTGTTTTTGGGATCGAGGCCCAAATATCACTGCTACCGTTTTGGATACGTTTAATTGGATTCTCCATTTTGTGAGCCAGTCGTTCGTGATGTCCAGTTGTCTTTGAAGCTTGTATACTGCATATTTGTAGTTATGGTTGCTCGTGTAGAGAAGGGTATCGACCGCAAAGAGGGCCAGTGTGACTGGTCCTATGGTCGGGAAATCGTTTATGTAGACTGAGTATAAGAGCGGTGATAGACATGACCCCTGAGAGACACCCGCTTCTATGTTACGAGATGTAGATAAGTGATCAGATATTTTGATTTTGAAAGTACGGCCTTTAAGAAAGGATTCAATGAGTACTATAAGTGAGTGAGGAACGTTTGAGAGTGTTAACTTGTGGATGAGTCCTTCGTGCCACACGCGGTCAAAAGCTTTCGCCACGTCTAGGAAGACGGCTACAGTTTTTTCCCCCTTCTGAGATCTTTGGTTCAGGTCGTCGGTCAGTGTGATAAGCTGTGTGATCGTAGAGTGGCCAGTACGGAAAGCGTGTTGTTCACATCTAGTTTTTACGTGGATGTTAAGCTTACGTAGAATTATTCTTTCAAATATTTTAGACATGCTGTTGAGGAGTGATATAGGGCTATGATTGTCTGGCATTTGGTGATTCTTCATGGGTTTTGGGATCATGACAATTTGAGCCTTTTTCCACTGGTCAGGGAAATAAGAGAGTCTGAGGCATGACGTGTAAATGTTCGCTAGGAGGATAATTGCAATTTTTGGGAGGTGTTTCAGTGCCTTGTTGGTAATGCCATCCTCGCCTGGTGCTTTTGCTGAAGGGAGTCCTTTTATTATGCCAGATACTTCTTTCGGCGTAACATATTCTTCCGATGGAGGATTTACAAGGTCCCGTAATCTTTGGATTGAGTTGGTGACTTCAGGTGATGGTGGGCCCGGATTGTTTTGGAACTGGGCTGACATTGTGTCTGCGAAAAGTTCTGCCTTTAAGTTAGTGTCGTAGATTTTTGTCCCATCAGGTGCTTTGAGAGGTTGACATGCTGGTTGTTTGTGGAGGAGTCGTCGGTTCAATTTGTATATGGATTTGTTTTTAAAATTGAGAGTGGCAGTAAAAGAGTTCCATTCCGATTGTCTGTGGCGAGTGAGGATATCTTTGACATGGGAAACCTGTGCGTTGTATAGCGTTTTTACCCGAGGGTCGCGCGTACGTTGCCAGTTTTTCCGTAGTAAACGCTTGGTATCAATCTCAAGCAGTATGTCATCAGGTAGTGATTTTGGTTGGTCTTGTGTTCGCGATTCGTAGGAACAGTTTTTGATCTCAGATTGGATGGTTTTGGTGAGTTGGTCGATGTTTTTGTTGATGTCTTCGATGGTGGTGATGCGAATGTTTTTTATTTGGGTAGTTAGTTCGGTTTGGAACTTTCTCCAGTTTATGCGTTTTCTTGCTGATGGTGGCCCACCCATTGAAGGTCGGGATGATATGTTTAGCATCTGAGGGTTATGGTCTGACGATAATTCGCAGTGATTGGTTAAGAGGAAGTGCGTGTTTGGCAAGTCTAGCAGGAAAATGTCGAGGATGTCTGGTCGATGGGTCGCGATGTAGGGATAGTGTGTTGGCGAGTCGAAGGCAACGACCGAGTATCGGTTTACCCGCTCGGCATGTTGTGCAAGGGTTTTGCCTGATTTGTTACGTTGTGGGCAGTGCCAATCTGTGTGCTTAGCATTTAGGTCGCCGCCAATTATGAGAGGACCATCGTGGTTGGTCAGCGCGTCTAAATCTGTTGGTTTGAGTGTAGCACCCAGGCTTTTGTATACTGCAGTTACCTGGGTGATGTTGTTTTCGAGTTTTATATTAACCGAGGTCGAGTCGAGCTCGGTTGGAATATTTACGGGTTGATGTACAATGCCACGACGGATAAGCACTGCGGTTCCCCCGTTTGGAGGGGTTCTTGTCCGTGGTTGGCGGTCTGTGCGGTAAGTATGAAAATTTGGGATTTTGAGCTGTGTTTTGGGGTCGAGGCGGGTTTCTCCAAGCAGGATTATATTTACATTGTGAATTTTTACAAATGCCGTCAGTTCTGATATTCGGTTTCCGATACCGTTGCAGTTCCATGATAAGACTTTTAGGTCATTCATCATGGGATGTAGGGATGGCGTTTATGATTCTCAGGACTGTTGTGATGACCGCATTTTTTGATGCGACGTCTTCACTTTCTTGAGCTGTAAGGAGGTCTTTGATTATTTGCAAGAGCTTGGATGCGTTTATTGTAGGTTCTGGCTTTTCTGCTTGGTGTTTTGTTACGCTCGCGTAAGATTTAATTGTTGATGCTATGGTCGTTTCGTGTGTTGTTGGTAGTGGTATAGGCGTTGGCATCGTTGTCAGTATGGATTTGTTTCTTGCTTCTCTGGAGTGGTCTATTTTTCCTTTGTAAATATCTGTGTAGTATGGGCAGCCCCTATAGTTTGCGGTGTGTTTTCCATTACAGTTGCAGCAGGTTGGGGTATCTTCTTTTGGTTTCTTACATTCCTTGTTTGAATGGTTTGCTCTACACTTAACGCATCTTGGAGGGTGTCCGCACTGAAGTGATGAGTGGCCAAATCTCTGGCATGAAAAGAATTGGGCGGGACCTACCTACTACACCACTTGATGTCAAAATGTGCTGCTATTAATTTAAATAAACCTATTTGGTTGGGAGGTAAACTATAATTGTTCCTTAGTTTGTTATTTTAAGACAAGTCTACCTCAAAAGCCGAATGCACGTTAAACATTGTTTGTGAATACATTTGTAACTGTCTGCGGCCAAACATAGGAACATAGATTCCCATAACTGTTTGAAAGTATTGTCGGCATGATAGGTGTCAAAATGAAATGTATTTGTGTGCTACAATCAAAAATTGAAATACATTATTATGCCCCAAACACGATAAGTACTAAAACAATATATGTAACTCACTTGTTGACAACATTGCTATAATAAGAATAAATAATGTTCAAAATATGGGTAGAAAAACATATTTTTTTATTTTTTTTTTTTTTAAATATATTAATTAAGAAAAATACCAAATGATGTTATCTTGAAATAATGGGACAAAAGTTGAGGTGACAAGCAGGTCACGTAATATAGAAATCAATCTAATCCAAATAGAATAATCATCTTCCTCAGATGACTCACTGATTGGGATTACGGTCAAGTTGAATAAAGTTTTCAGTATTTCACAGCTGAGCAACACATTATCTTCCTGTAAATATTATTCATGTTGTCGTTTAAAATGTCAATTATATTAGTAGGTAAATAAGTCAGTTACCTGTAAGCTAGATGAATTGTTTTTGGATGCATCTTCAATAGTGTCACGTAATATATTGTCCAAGACTTCTGTTAGGTATGTGAGACCATGTAACTCTTCTGTGATTTTTAATCTAAAATAAAACAGTTAGGAAATACACAAAAAAAAAAAATTTTAATTAAATATGCATTAGAAATCTACCTTATATCCTTGTTAAATGCCGTTAAAAGAAATAAAAGTTTGATGTCAAAATATTTTATGGCATATGGAATATTCTGTTCAAAATATGTTCTTAGTCTGAGCACAATGCAATCAACAGTTTTGTTCGAACAGCATACTTCTTGTGCAGTGTCACAATTATAGACTATATTACACAGACATTTCAGGCCTTCTACGATAACTGTAGGACAGAACCACAATATAATTATTTACTATTTAGTAGGTAAACCATCTTCAGCATACAATTTTTAATTTAGTCGGTATTTATTTTTGAAGAAAGATATTTTTGGTGACTTACCATCTGTATTTTCGGTTGTAATTACTATGCATAATGTGTCTTCAACAAGATTAGCACACTGAAGTAGAATGTTTACGTGTTGTTCAATTATAATATCTTTTAAATGTGTTTTGTCTCGGCTGTGGATCACAATAATTATTTTTAATATAGATAAGTAATTTTTAAAAAGTAATGTAACCATTGAGATGCATAATCTAGTTATACATGGTCAACTTTCAAGACTAATTAATAATAATTATTCAGTCAATTGTGTTGTATAATTATTCTGGTTTAACTCCCATGCGATTTTTCAAAATTTTTCTTGTCAGTCGGACTTAGTTTTTAAATCATAGCTAATTGAAGTATTGAAATGTCTTGGCAAAAAGGGTAACATGGGTTACAGACAATTCATAGTCAGGTTTGCCGGATGTTTATGTATTTTTATCAATTTTGTCTTAACTTTATGACCTTCCAAAGGTGGTTTTGCATAAAAAATTGAGGGATATTTTCAATTTTAATCGTCCAAACTGGTTGTATGGGTGCTCTGAATAATTAAAAAAAAAAAAAATCTCTTGGGAGCTAAACTATAAGTAATAATTGTTCCTTAGTTTGTTATTTTAAGACAAGTCTACCTCAGAAGCCGAATGCACGTTAAACATTGTTTGTGAATACATTTGTAACTGTCCGCGGCCAAACATAGGAGCATAGATTCCCATAACTGTTTGAAAGTATTGTCGGCATGATAGGTGTCAAAATGAAATGTATTTGTGTGCTACAATCAAAAATTGAAATACATTATTATGCCCCAAACACGATAAGTACTAAAACAATGTATGTAACTCACTTGTTCAACGATAGCTTCAACTAAGACTTTTACTCGTTGGAAATCGTTTTGTTCAATAGCTGCATTAATTATTTATCATCACTCGATACTGTTATCATCAGTTATCACCCTTGCTGTTGTGGAATAGAATAGATAAAATATTACGTCAGCCTCAAAGTGTATTAATCAATATATAGGCAGTTTGCCATTTAATTATGACGCAGTGCTGGTAGCGACTCACTTTTCTCACCTTTCGACACTTTTATTTACTTTTTCATAATTATGGTATCTTTTCTCACTTTTTTGCGATTTTTTAATAATAATTCTAAATGTATCAACTTATCAGTTGATTGAACCTAGCGGGCATAGAACATATTATATTTAAAAAAAAATTTAAATATAATATGTAATATAAATTATATGCTATGGTTCGGGTTAGTAACTGCTGTAAATTGTAATGCGGGTGAAAGTGTTTACAGATTCTTATTTATTAATCCGGTAGACATTTTTTCTGCCAACAAAATTCTGAACATGAAATATAATAATAATATAATATTTATGTTTAAACTTATAACTGAATAGGTAATTACGAAGTGGTGAAAATCCCGTAAATCGCAAATGAAATGTAATTCATATCACAGCTAGGTTGAATAATATTATTATATTCTTATAATAGATGTTGTGCTGAAATAAAATATAAAAAAATTATTTAAATGCCGTGAGAAGAGAATAACTTATAACTGTTTATGATATATTAAATAAAGTATTTTATGAGAAGTCGTGTAGCTATAATAAATATTTAGACATAGAGTATTTTTTACATTTGACCTCCAAAGTACCAACAAGATTAATTTTCCTACAAAAAAGTGTCGCTATTTTTTTACTGTCCTAAAAGTGAACAACCTACCAGTCGTAGTTGTGGACGTGTTATATTGGAATTCAATGATAAATTATTGTAAAAGAAAAACGATTTCGACAGGACTACAGGAGACTCTTAATTAATAATTATAGATGATCTCTCAATTGGTACTACTATTAAGAATCGCGATTTTCTACTACCAGAAAAACACACAATTTGTAAATCAATAAATATAATATCTATAATTTCGGCTGAGGTCAGTGCACAAATAAGTGACATAAATCATTATTGGAATATTCCATCGTCTGTACATTTCGTAAACGTGGTGGCCCTGAAAAGGGCCGTTTTAATGTCAGATATTATATTATGGTCAAAAGAAATGAATTATTTGGAGCTCGTGTATTTGGTGACGGCTTTGGTTCCTTCACTGACGGCGTGTTTGGCCAACTCGCCGGGCAATAATAGTCGGACGGCGGTTTGGATTTCCCGACTGGTGATGGTCGAACGCTTGTTGTAATGAGCTAAACGACTGGATTCGGAAGCGATGCGTTCGAAGAGATCGTTGACGAAACTGTTCATGATGCTCATCGCCTTTGACGAAACACCGGTGTCGGGATGTACTTGCTTCAACACTTTGTAGATGTAGATGGCGTACGATTCTTTCCTCTTGGGCTTGCGTTTTTTCTCGGACTTGGCGATGTTCTTTTGGGCCTTGCCGGACTTTTTCATCGCTTTGCCGCCTGCGGATTTACCTCCTGGAGCCATGTCGATATGTGTAGTTGATAATATTGCCGTTGTCAAGTAACCGTTTGGTCTGAATGATGCCGGGACTTGGACTTGCCTTTATAGGACGGCCTATGGCCTATTTAGAGCTCCAGGCAGTTGCCTTTTCTCTCTAGTTTGATTTGGATTGCTTTAAGTTTTTAGGACTGTTTGTTTTTGAATTTTATGCTGATAGTTTTTGTATGTGTTGGTATCTTGATATTGAGGCCTTGTAGTAAAAAGTCTGGGTTGCGTGTTTTATGATGACTGAGAGGGGTTCTAGGTTTGCTGATCTTTGGATAGCTTCATTTCTGGTAAGATAGTGCATGCCCGTTATTTGTCTTAATGTTGTGTTTTGTACGACCTCCATTTTCTTCAGGCTTGACTTGCTAATTTGTGGCGCCCACGCAACTGAGCCGTATAGGATAATTGGTTTTATATACATGTTGTATATTTGTATTTTTGTTTTTAGCGGTATAGGAGATTTATTGTTTAATATTGGGTAGAGGGATGTTCTTGCTCCTTTTGCTTTTTGCGTTGCGATTTTTACATGTTGATGCATATGTAATTTTGAGTCGATAGTTATCCCAAGGTATTTGACTTTATTTTTCCAGTTTGTGGTTTGGTTTCGTACGGTTATTTTAGTTTTTGTTGGTTTTCCTCCGAAGATAATTGATTCCGTTTTTGCTGCATTTATTTTTAGTCTCCACTTGTCGGTCCAGTCAAGAGTTAGATTGATTTGTTTTTGCAGATGGGATATCGCATACCTTTTGTTTCTGTGGGCTGCATGGAACATTGTGTCATCCGCGAATATTGATGTTTTTACTTGAGGATGAAGAGGGAGATCATTTATGTAATGCGTGTATAGTATCGGTGATAGGCATGAGCCTTGTGGTACCCCTGCTTGTATGGTTCTTTCTGTTGATAGTTGGTCATCTACTCTTATCTGAAAGGAACGTCCAGTCAGGAAAGATTTGATTAGTTTTACGGTGTAATTTGGTAGATCTGTATTCTTATTTAGTTTGTGGATGAGACCCATGTGCCACACACGGTCAAACGCTTTTTCTATGTCCAAAAATGTTGCAGCTGTGTATTTCTTTTCTGATTTGTTGTTTTTTAAATCTTTGAACAGTTGTACAAGTTGGGTGGTCGTCGAGTGTCCCTCTCTAAAGGCATGTTGTTCTGGTCGTGGTTTGATACATTTTTGTAGTGATTTCAGTACTAGTTTTTCGAATAATTTGGACATGGTAGGCAATAGCGATATTGGGCGATGGCTTTCTGGTTTGGAGTGATTTTTTCCCGGTTTAGGTATCATGATTATGATAGCTCTTTTCCATGTTTTTGGAAAGTAGGCTACCCGAAGACATGCTGTGAATATATGAGCTAGTTGAGTAAGTATGTTGTTTGGAAGGTTCTTCAATGCCTTGTTGGTTATATTGTCGTGTCCCGGTGCCTTTCCGTTTGGGAGTTTGTTTATAATGTTCGAAATTTGTTTTGGCGTGATAAACTCTTGAGACGGTGTCTTGTCTCGATTGATTTCCGTATACGTATCAACGGCCTCTTGTATGTTTTCTCCTGGGTTGTTTGTAAATTGATCCTCCATGGTGTCAGCAAACAGCTCTGCTTTTTCGTCATCTTCGAATATTTTTCGGCCATGCGTGGTTTGTAGTGGGGTATTCGCAGGTTTCTTGTGGAGAAGACAGTGGTTGAGTTTATATAGTGATTTATCTTTAAAGTTTAACGTTTGTACGAAGGCGTCCCATTCTGATTGTCTGTGGTCAGTTAACAGTTTTTTGACAAATGTTATTTGGGCGTTGTATAGTTTCTTCGTTTTTGGGTCTCTCGTAGTTTGCCACATTTTTCTAAGAAGTCGTTTTGTCTCAATTTCAAGTGTTATTTCGGCGGGAAGGTGTGATTTATTCAATTTTGGTTCGACGGTGTAGGTTGAGTTTTCAAGTTGTGTTTTGATGTTATTTGTCAGTTCATCTATTTTGTGGTCAATTTCTTGTGGTGTTCGGACATTGGATATTTTAATTTGCGAGAGTTCGTTCTTGAATTTTGTCCAGTTGATTTTGTTGGATGTCTTCGGGGATTTCTTGATATCGGCGATGCTTGTATGTTAAGTTGAATTGGGTTATGGTCTGATGAGAGGTCGTTGTGATTAGTCAGCGTGTAGTTAATTGAAGGTAGGTTTATCAGGGCAATATCTGGGATGCCGGGAACCTTGCCTTGCCTTGCCTTGCTTTGGATGAGGGGAGAATTTCCCATTTTGCACAAGTTTCGGGGTGTACCCATTCCTTGGAGTAGAAGGTGTGTTGGAGAGTAATTACATTATATTTTCAGGTCTCTTCCTTTTCCACTGGATAGTGGCCTTGGAACGGCCGATGGATTTGATGTGTTGGTGATTGGAGGTTTTTGTTTTGTTGAACATGATCTTCGATGCCCTGATTATTTGGTTTTGGAGAGAGTCGATGTTTGATGAATTTCTAATTGTGGTGTTCCTTATGAACCAGGGTGACGCTGTTATTGTTCTTAAAGATATATTTTGGACCGCCTCGAGACGTCTCCAGTCTCGATTTGAGATAAGAGATATGCCGGGAACAGGAAAAAAATAAGTATATATTACCAAACCAAAGCTATACGTCGATCGTTCATTGGTCAAAAAGTCCTAAATGTGACGGACTAAACAAGATTCGACGGTGGTTACGTGATGGTATAAAATAATAGTTTCTCTACAAAAAAAAAATATAGAAGTGCCGAGTGAAAACCGCATCGTTGAGTAGCGATTGATGGGCAGACGGTATCAAGTTGCTTCGTCTAACTGTTTCGTTTTATCCAATTACAGAAATGGTTCAATATTTTTGCTTATATAAGGCGAATTTCCAAAACATTTTTATCACCAAAAATACCATCCAAAAAAAACAAATAAAATACCATCCATTATCCAAAATACCATCCGAAAGGCTCGCGGTGCCCGGGCTGCACTACATCCGATCCTAAACCGAAACAGCACTGTACCACTGGCTAACAAACTGACAATATACAAAATATACCTTAAGCCCATTATTTTATATGCAGCTCCCGTTTGGAGAAACAGAAATCGCCAATCATCTTGGAAACAGATTGAGATCTTCCAGTCCGTAGCACTACGTACCATGACCGGCGCCCACTACCTGGTCTCAAATCTAAACTTACGGAACTCAATGTCCATCGAAACCCTCCAAGACGAAGCACTCCACCTATCAAAAAACCTTGCTCATACACTTTCAAGGAGCAAATATCCACACTTATCATGTCTAGTCCCATGAACAGACCAAAACCTATCAATTAAAATACCTCATTCAGAGAGAAAAGGCTTAGCCTGGTGCTCTTAAACAGGCCAAAGGCCGTCCCACCAAAGCAAATTGCAATTGCAAAATTTTTATCACCGTACGTGGTTGTGGTGATCTTCAGTGCCCGGAAGCGTATTTACGTACCGTAACCGCGGCCGAACTCGGATACGGTACGTAAATACGCTGCCCGGAAGCAGTCGTCAACATGAGCGGAAGAGGCAAAGCAGGAAAAGCGAAAGGAGGCAAGTCCAAGACCAGATCGTCCCGTGCCGGACTCCAGTTCCCGGTCGGTCGTATCCATCGTCTGCTGAGAAAGGGAAACTACGCCGAGCGCGTCGGAGCCGGAGCACCGGTATACCTGGCCGCCGTCATGGAGTACTTGGCAGCTGAAGTTTTGGAGTTGGCCGGTAACGCCGCGCGTGACAACAAGAAGTCTCGTATCATCCCCAGACATTTGCAATTGGCCATCAGGAATGACGAGGAGTTGAACAAATTGTTGTCCGGTGTAACCATCGCTCAAGGTGGTGTGTTGCCCAACATCCAAGCCGTTCTTTTGCCCAAGAAGACCGAAAAGAAAGCTTAAATTACTTTCATCCGACACACTTCTAATACCAAATAAAAAGGCCCTTATCAGGGCCACCAATTATATAAAATACGGTATTGTACATTATGCAACACATCCTGTTCGATACTACATTAGGTAGAGCTTGTGTATATCTAGTTGATTGTTTTGGATTTCGAACACCAATATCAAGACGAAAAATTAATATCAACAATCGGTGACTAACGGTAATATAAATGGATTGAAATCATCAACATAAAATGATTACTTTTTAAAGGGCCCAAATTAGATTTTGTTTTATAATCAATAACAAACATAGTTCCTTTATGTATACTGTTTTAGTAGTATTAAACTAGGGATTGGTATCTGATCAAACATTTTTGTTATTATGATGATGTTAACGTAGCCAAATGTGATTAACATTTTTTTCAGCAATTGATGAAGTTTTGGCGGCAATATGAGGTAAAATTTTAATTGTATTCGTCTGATATAATATTTGACTAGTTTAGAAGTAATAATGTGTACTATATAACGACACGTTAGATGTTGCTTTTATATATATTCGTTTAGCAACGATATCACAAGTGGGTGACTAAACGTCAATACTAGTAAAATATTAACATGATAACACTGTTTATGCAGAAAATCATATTGGTTTAAAATGGCTTAGTGGGGTTTGGGGTAAGAGTGAGCAGTATTTCTTATGTGATAATTGACTACCTACTTATATAAACATTTAATTTTTCTAGCTAGAAATTGAATTAATTATATCTATTTAATTATTAATTTATTTAAACTAATAGGTACATTATATCTACGATGTATCAACAAATGATTAAATAATATTATGTAATATTTATTGAATAATTATACTTAAAAAAATTACTTCGACTTAGTATTTACTACTAATACTGTATTAATTATATATTATATTAGGAACTATTATATTATGCATGCATATTATATATATTTATAACTTATTATTTGATAAAAATAATATAGATAACATTCTTTAATAAAATAGATTTTTATGAATTAATTTAGCACGCGGCCTATTACCTCATTTGGTTTTCTTTTCAAAAGCAAAGCTTGTAATATTATAACTATTAAATGGAAAAAACCACAACATATTATCCATTTTATGTTTTGTATTTTCAATATAAATACAAAAACATATTAACACATAAATAAATAATAATACAGAGTGACAGTGATTCATTTTTTATTTAATATTATACTTTACTCTTGTCAATTTGATTTTATATGTAAATATAAATTATTATACATAAATAATTATTAGCCCTTAGGTTTAAAATATTAAAGGTCACTGACACTGTGACTTTAAAAATAACTGTTTCCATTGTCACGTTAACTATCTCTAATCTTAAGTCTTAACATACAATCACTGAATCGATTTATTTTCATGAGCTGAATCACATGAAATAGTTCACTAAAATGAAATGAAAGTACCAACCAGACACCATATGTCAGTCTTTACCATATAGATGTATACAACAACTAGATAGCCCCCCCGTGTTCTTTATGCAGTTGTGACGAGTGTCGGACAACGGACTTTTAACGACTGTCGTCTTTTATCTAATATATATTTTATGTATGGATTGGGGATCTTGAAAATCATTGCTTGCTTTGTAAATGTCAGTGGACCTACAAATGTTGAGAACGCGACGGTTACACAGTTGTATAGCATGTATTGGTCACAACAGTAAGTTTAGTGGCCCTGAAAAGGGCCTTTTTAAAAATGTAGGTAGTATGTGTGGGGGTTAGCCTCCGAAACCGTAAAGGGTACGGCCTTGACGTTTTAGTGCGTAAACGACGTCCATAGCGGTGACTGTTTTCCTCTTGGCGTGTTCGGTGTATGTGACTGCGTCGCGGATTACGTTCTCCAAGAACACTTTCAACACACCACGTGTTTCTTCGTAGATCAAACCGGAGATACGTTTCACTCCTCCGCGGCGAGCTAACCGACGAATGGCAGGCTTGGTGATTCCTTGGATGTTATCACGCAACACCTTACGATGACGTTTGGCGCCTCCTTTGCCAAGACCTTTTCCTCCTTTACCGCGTCCTGTCATATTTGGTTTTTGTGTGGTTTCTTGGCGTTGATACTGGGCAAACTGCTGCTCTGAACGCTGAACGTAGACTGATGCCGAGCACTTTGCTTTGCTTTAAGAGGGATGGCTATGCCGTTAACTATTCCAGGCTTATGCCTCTACTAGTGGATGGAAATTAAAAAGAAATGGTTTATTTATTGGTCTGCCCAAGAGAGTGGGTAGGGCTTCAATTTACGTTTAGTATTTGGGGGAGGGTGTGTTTTACCTAGAAGTCGGATGTGAGCATGATTCGAGAAAGAATTATTGTAGAACATTGATTTGGTTTGGGAACGAATGGAGTTTTGAATAGATTTGAAATTTGTCGATTTTAGAAGGACCGAATTTCTAACGATGGTGGGCATACGCGTTATAGTGCGTATGCCGATGTTTTGGACGGATTCGATGCGGTTCCATTGAGAGGGTCCTATAAAGGGTGCCCAAGAAGAGCCAGCGTACGTTAGGATAGGTGAGACGTAAAGTTTAAGTATGTTAAGTTTCGTTGTCGTTGGGACGGGGCTAGTGCGGTTTAGTATGGGGTAAAGCATACCTCGGATGCGGGTAGCCTTTTTGGTGATGTTTTGTATGTGTTTGCCGAAAGTGAGTTTGCGCCCGATGGTGACGCCGAGGTATTTTGCTTTGTCGGACCAGTTAATGGAGTGGTTGTCGAGTAGTAGTGGTGGTACGTGGGTGGTATTTGAGTGTCCGAAAATGATACCTACAGTTTTGGTCGCGTTTATTTTGATTCGCCATCGGTGAAACCATGTGGTTGCAAGGTTAAGTTGGTGTTGTAACTGTATGGCTGCTCGTTTTTGGTTGTGGTCGTAAGTAAAGAACATCGTGTCGTCGGCGAATAACGAGAGATGAGCTTTTGAAGTCGTCGGAATGTCGTTTATGTAGGTCAAGTAGAGAGTTGGTGATAGGCAGGATCCCTGAGGGACGCCTGCGAGAATGTGTCTGGTGGACGAGAAAGAGTCTTCGATTTTAGCGATAAAAGTGCGGTCGGTGAGAAAGGATGCGATGATTTTAATGATTTCGGTCGGGATGTTGAGTTGAGAAAGTTTGTATAGGAGTCCGGCGTGCCAGACTCTGTCGAAAGCTTTCTCCACATCAAGAAATATAGAAGCGGTGTTTATGTTGTTGTTGAAGTTCTGGCTGAGTTGGTGAGTGAGTTTGGTCAGTTGTTGGGTAGTAGAGTGTTCGGCTCTGAATGCAAACTGTTCGGGGCGGATTTTGTCACGGAGTATGTTTTGTAGGTGAGTGAGTATGAGACGTTCGTAGATTTTTGATAGGGAGGAAAGTAGGGCGATTGGGCGGTAGTTTACGGGTAGTTTGTGGTCTTTGCCTGGTTTGGGAATGGAAATTATGACTGCTTTTTTCCAGGCAAGTGGAAAGTAGCAGATTCTGAAGGAGCTGTTTATAATTTGCGTTAGGGATAGTAAGATATTGTTGGGGAGAAATTTAAGAGCCGTGTTGGTGATGAGATCATCGCCTGGGGCTTTCTTCTTGCGAAGGTCGCTTATTATTTTTTGAACGGTGCCGGGAGTGGTGAACAGGTTAGATTTTATAGTATTGAGGTTTTGTAGTGAATGGTAGTATGCGGTCACTTCTGGTATGTCGGGACCGGGGTTTGTTTGGAATTGTTGTTCGAGAGAGTCCGCTATCAGCTCGGCTCGGTCTTTGGCCGGAAAGATAAGGCCGTTTGGCCCGGTCAGAGGGTGAGAAGCTGGACGTTTATGAAGGAGGCATTTGTTGAGTTTGTAGATGGAGTTGTCTTGTTGGTCAAGAGAGTTTAGGAAGGTGTCCCATTGGTCAGTTTTGTGAGTTAAAAGTAAGGTTCGGATTAGTGCGATTTTGGCGTTCAGTTGGCGTTTAACGGTTGGGTCACGGTTTCTCTGCCACAGACGGCGTAGTTGGTTTTTTTCAGTAATTTCTAGTTTTATGTAGTCGGGAAGTAAGAGGGACGAGTTTTTGCGTTTAGGAGTAAATACGCTAGCTTCGATAGCGTTTTGTAGGTTTTTGGTCAGACAATCGACTGCTTGGTCAATTGAATGTTTGTCATTTGTTGGTGGTATGGGAGAGTTAGGTAAGTTGGTAAGGATGGTTTTGTATTTTGTCCAGTTAATGAAGCGGTTAGTAGCAGGAGGAGACGATGAGATCGGAGTACATAGAGTCTCAAGAAGTATAGGGTTATGGTCGGAAGATAGTTCGTTGAGGTTTTCGATTTGGGTCGGGTATGGTAGACGTGCGAGGGCGATGTCGAGTACGTCGGGTCTGTGACGGGCGTAAGTGGGGAAATGTGTGGGGGAAGTGGGGGCAATAACGGAGTAGTCAGAAAGTTGGATGTGATCAAAGAGGACACGGCCGGCTGCGTTTGTCGAGTGGCTGTACCACAGGGGGTGTTTGGCGTTGAAATCGCCTGCTGATATTTGCCATTTCGCGCTTTGGGTAAGTAAGTCTAAGTCAAGTGTCGAGAGAGTGGCGCCAGGTGGTTTGTATAACGCTGATACAAGTATTTCATGGTTGTTAAGTTTGATAAGGACTGAAGAGGTTTGAATGGTTGTGTTAAGAGTCATAGGTTGGTGGACGATGCGACGGTGAATGAGGACGGCCGTGCCGCCGTGAGGGGGCGAGCCCCGGATGGTCGGTAGGTCGTTCCTGTACGTGAAGTAATTTGGGATGTGAAGATTGGTGGAGGGAGATAGACGAGTTTCGTTAAGTAAGATTATGTCGGTTTTTAGTTGGAGTGCGAGAGCTGTTAGTTCATTAAGTTTGTGTATAATGCCGTTTGAGTTCCAAAATAGAATTTTTAAGTGATGCCGAGCATTGCTTTGCTTCTTGCTTTGCTTTGTTAGAGTACTCTGTTTCAAGCATTTAGCTTCTTACAGAGAGGAGGAAGTACAGAATTGAGAGTGGTGAGTTTAGGCTTAAAGATTAGCTATTATTAAGAAAGTGGTTTTTTAATGAAGTGCTCCTTGGGTGAGTTTTTGGAGAGAATGTCGGAGATGTGCTTGAAGCTTGAGTTTTTGATGCGTTGAGTAAGTGAAACTTTGTTTTTTGATAAGTGATCTTTTAGTGGTGGAGTCTTTAAGGATGATCTGATGGTTTCGTTGGAGACATACCAGTCCAGTCCAGTAATTTGACGCAGGGTAGTAGACTGAACTGCCTCTAGTTTTGACCAGCTGCTATTGGAAATATTTGCCGTCCATGCAGGTCCCGCATAGGTCAGGATAGGTCTGATGTAGGTTTTGAATATATGTAGTTTTGAAATCCGAGCATTTGGAACGTCGTCGTATTTATGCGTTTTACGACGCGGCGCACGGCCAATCGAAACGCTCGACCGGATTTTCCCCACCCTTGAACTAACAGCCGCGTGCCGACCAACGGGAACGAAGGATACGATTCCGATTTGTGTATATAAACGGGTGTTTTTGATTTTTTGGAGCGTGAAAACGGCTGTTTAGGTAACGGTTCGGGTGTGATATAAACCCTACCAAAACAATAGGTATTCTTTTCGGACGTTCCAATACTACTCACATCCCACCACTACTACTCGACAACCATCCAGTGACTTGGTCCAATCATGCCAAATACCTCGGCGTTACAATAGGGCGCAAACTCACCTTCGACAAACACGTTCAAGACATCACCAAAAAAGCCACTCGCGTCCGCGGAATTCTTTACCCCATTCTCAACCGTTCTAGCCCTGTCCCAAAATGTTCAAAGCTCAATATTCTAAAACTCTACGTCTCTCCAATTCTTTCTTATGCTGGCCCCTCTTGGGCTCCTTTCATCGGTCCCTCACATTGGAGACGTATCGAATCTGTCCAAAACATCGGCATTCGCACGATAACGGGTATGCCCACTATCGTTAAAAATTCGGTCCTTCTAAAATCAGCAAATTTCAATTCAATCAAAAATTCTATTCATAACCAATCTAAATCGATGTTCTACAAAAACTCTTTCTCTACTCATTCCCACATCCGACTCTTAGGGAAATCTCACACCCCACCGTCCACAAAGTGTAGAATCAAACCCTACCCTTTGACATGGGCTGACCAACAAATTTAAAACCACCTTCCTAAACTTCCATCCACTAGTAGAGGCAAAAGCCTGGTATAGTTTCACGGCTTAGCCATCCCCCCAAAGCAAAGCAAAGCAAAGTTTTTGGAGCGTCATTGTTCATTCGTGTTGAATCTATATTCAATATATAATATAATAATTAAATTTCCATCAAACAGTTCGAGATGGCCCGTACCAAGCAAACCGCCCGTAAGTCGACTGGAGGAAAGGCGCCCAGGAAACAGCTGGCCACTAAAGCCGCACGTAAAAGCGCACCCGCTACCGGAGGAGTTAAGAAACCACATCGTTACCGGCCTGGAACTGTTGCTCTCCGTGAAATCCGTCGTTACCAGAAGAGCACGGAACTGTTGATCCGCAAATTGCCGTTCCAACGTCTGGTACGTGAGATAGCGCAGGACTTCAAGACCGACCTGCGTTTCCAGAGCTCCGCTGTCATGGCGTTGCAGGAAGCCAGCGAGGCGTACTTGGTGGGTCTGTTTGAAGATACCAATCTGTGCGCCATCCACGCCAAACGAGTCACCATCATGCCGAAGGACATCCAATTGGCTCGTCGTATTCGTGGAGAACGTGCTTAGAGCTGTTATTATTATTATTATTATTATTATTATTATTATTATTATTACCTTAAAAAGGCCCTTTTCAGGGCCACCAAAAACAATTATATTCGTCTTGGCTTGAGGTCTTCTTTACAGGTAAGTACTTTGCAGTTTGCGTGCTACGTGCCTGCACTGTTCATCGGAGAAACCTTACGAGCCACAATATAAATATATTAGTTTATTTTCAGATATACTTTAAAAATAAACCAAAACTACTTTTGACCATTACCTTTTTGTTAATTGATAAAGAGTATAAAATATGTAAAATATCAGTAACTACTATTCTACGCTATTCTACGCTTCCGGACCCACCACTAACTGCGCCGTTAAAAGACTACAAAATCAAATAGATCTAACCTCCACATGGTTCAAAGATTGGAAGGTAACAATAAACCCTACTAAAACTACAGCAGTTCTATATGCAAACAAAATACCTTATCACACAAAAAATATACTCATGGAAGGCAACATTATAAAATGGTCCACCAAAGCCAAATACCTAGGAGTAACAATTGACTCCAAACTACACTTCACTTCCCACATCACAGACACAATGAACAAAACTAAAGCTGCAAAACACTGCCTATTTCCAGTTATCAATAAAAACAGTCCGATTCCCCTTAATATGAAATTATATATATACAAAACCTACCTAAGGCCAATTCTTACATACGCAGGACCAGCGTGGGCCTCCAACATATCAGAAAATTCTTGGAAAAAACTGGAGAGCACCCAATCAGGCATTTTAAGAACCATCACAGACACTCAATGGTTTGTAAGAAACTCAACAATCAGGAACTCTGCTGAAATTATTAATTTCAATTTATTAATTTATAAGAATTTTGTTATCCATCAGAAAATATATACAGACCGAGACATCAAAATTAAAATCCACCATCACAAGTTCAAAATTCTCACACATCTCAAATATAAGCAGAAGAACCTCGCCTAAACAATTATTCATAAACAGACCAAACTCCTTCTAAACAAAAAATATCTAACTCATGAACTATCTCACCCCTCATATGCAACCCTCTGAAAGAAGCATCAAAGCTTGGAACAGAGTAACAACAAACAAAGCAAAGAAAAAAAAAAAGTAACTACCACCTACGTTCTTGGTAATTCCCACACCGAAATAATGAACCCACGTAAATTTTATGGTCCAAACATCCTGGCGCATAATTTTTTACACAGGTTCAGCGAATTTGTAGAATAAAATTTATAAAAAGTAACACTTAATGCTCTTTTTTATTAGGGTTCCGTACGTTTCCTTACGGAAGCCTATTAATTTCGCTCGGAAGTCCGTCCGTCGCCGTCGTCCGTTCGCGCCGGGAAAAACAACATAAAAATTAAGGAAAAACGGGAATTTTTACGCAAAATTGGTTTTCCAAAAAATCGATTTTGGTTATTGGTGTAACTCTAAAACAAATGAACGTATATACATGAAATTTTCACTGGTTGTTAATATTTGCATTTTCTATACACGATAACATTTTCAAAATATTTTGATTTATTTTGAACTGTTTAGGGACATTTTCATTTTCCATTTTTTTTTAGTTTTTTTTCTAAAAATATCAATAAAATTTTATTTGTTGGTTGCGAAAGCTTGAAAATTTAATAGAAGGCTCCTAATATGTTGTTTCAAAGGCAGATGAAAAATATTAAAAATCCTTAGTCACAATTTTTTTTTATAAGCATTTAAAGTTCAAAAATTGACAAAATATGGAAAAATCACGAAAATTAGCAAATTATTTTGAGTTAAGAATTCGTAAAAATTTTTCTTTTTAAATCTAAGATTTGAAAATGAAACACAAGATTCCTTATAAGATTATCTACCTTTATCAATAAAAAAATCTCTACCGGAAAGTCAAATTAAATTTTTATGAGCGTTTGAAATTCAAATTTTTACAACATTGGATTTTCACTCGATTTCTCATGTAGCGATTTCCTTATTTTGTTGTAATTCAAAAACTAATAACTGTAGATACATGAAAATTTCACTGAATGTTTATATTAGCATTTCCTATACACCATACAATTTTGAAAATATTTTGACTCTTTTTGAGCTGTTTACGGACATTTTCAATTTTCAATTTTTATTTGGTGGGCCAAAAAGTCTGAAAATTTAATACAAGCTTTCTTATATATTGTTACAATATCAGTTGAAAAATTTTAAAAATACATAGGCACGATTTTTTTTTATAAGCATTTAAAGTTGGAATTTTGACAAAATTTATCAAAATCTCGAAAATTATCAATCGTTGGAATTAAAAAATTATAAAATGTCCAGTTTTTATAACTAAGAGTTGAAAATTTAAAACAAAGATTCTCTTAAATAATTCATACTGTAACCAAAAAATCTAAAAAATATATAAACACACTTATTTTTTTACAGACCTTTTAATTTCAAATTTAGACAAAATTTCATATTTAAACCAAGAATTACGATTTTAGTTATTTTGTTGTGATTGTATAATAATATTCGTGGGTACTTGAAATTTCTAAAGTAATCTACTATATACAGGGTGATCCATTTAAGTGGGTACACTAATTATCTCGAAAAGTATTAATTTTTTTTGAATTTTTTTTTTTTTAAACTTCTAGGTTTATGTTTTTCTAAAACTGTATAATATATTAATTTTTTTCTCCCTTATATTTATTAGTGAAAAAACTAACAACTTTTGATTTTCAAATGGTAACATATAAAAAAAATATCATGAATTAATAATACCATTTTTATTGTGAATTTACGCGTTAACATTTTTATTTTTTGATGATTCGTTTGCGAGATACAGCTCCTCAAAATATTGGTGGTTTTCAAAATATTTTCAATAATTATAAAGACCAGGAGCTAATCATAAATTTGATATCGTTGAACCCAAGGTGACAAAATAAATAACAATTAATTATAGATTACCATTGTACTTTGAACCCTAATCATTTCTTAACTTATCGACTAATTGGACATACCGAATTACCAATGAATGATAAATAAAAACTGGAAATATATTATGACAAATTTATTTTAATCACAATTTCACAGATAATTATTTAAAAATTAAAATGGTATCACCACATAATTATATCTTATTACCACTAATGACTAAGGTATACCTTGATAAGTCCGTGACTGGTAATATGATTATAATATTATGCAGAAAGTAAATAATAAATACCCATATTTAGGTGATAATGCACAATTTTATTGTCACGATTTAAGATAGTCCTATCAATTATCTTAAATAATATTGTTCAATGTTCTGTGATATTGTGAACATAGACCTATTAACTAATAGTTAATATTATTAATAGTTAATAGGTCTATGATTGTGAATTATATGAATGTTGTATGATAATAGTAGAAAATGAAATAGAATAATACTATAATAGGTATTATAATTTTACAGCACTATTTAAGAATTTAATTAATTAATTACCTATCTAAAATCGTGTTTTACAGTTACACTATTTGAAAATCTTATAACTTTTTTTTTTATTGTACAAAAACTATTATTAAATTAATGTAGTGATATTATTTGATTAACAATCAAATCGGAATCCCAAGAGTCCAAGACCATTAATTAATAAGGATTTGAAAGAAAAAATGTATGAAGATCCAACCACATAAAATTCTTGGATTATTTATTTTTAATATGTGTTCAAAATGTTGACCATTTTGTGACATACAAAATGTCATACGTTTTAAGACATTTTCAGTTGTACATTTTTTCATAATATCAGCTGGTATAATATTTGAACAGACTTCTGTAATTTTTTTTATCAGCTCATTTTTACTGGATGGCATTATATCATAAACAGCATTCTTCACAAATCCCCCCCCCCAAAAAAAAAAAATCCAAAGGTGTCATGTCTGGACTACGTGCTGGCCATTGAATTTTTTTATTTATTTTTTTTTGTGTCTGTGTACACGATAAGTGGTCGAAATAATGCTTCGATTTTCGACTTCAGTATCTTGTTCGATTGGAAAGTGAAAATCGTTGGTGCATTGAGGAGGTCAACATTTAAATTTCCCAGTAGTTTTCAAGAGCGCCGGGAAAAACAACATAAAAATTAAGGAAAAACGGGAATTTTTACGCAAAATCGGTTTTCCAAAAATCGATTTTGGTTTTTGGTGTAACTTTAAAACAAATAACCGTAGGTACATGAAATTTTCAGTGGTTGTTTATATTTGCATTTTCTATACCCGATAACATTTTCAAAATATTTTGATTTATTTTGAACTGTTTAGGGACATTTTCAGTTTCCAATTTTATTAGTTTTTTTTTTTATGAATATCAATAAAAATTTATTTGTTGAGTAAAAATACTTGAAAATTTAATACAAGGCTCCTACTATATTGTTTCAAAGACAGATGAAAAATATTAAAAATCGTTAGTCACAGTTTTTTTTTTTAAGCATTTAAAGTTCAAAAAAAGTGGGCAAGTGGGTGTCGCTCTGCTGTACAGTAGGTTACAAGTGGGTCACTGTATAATGGATGATATTAAATTTGAATTCGACGATATAATATCATTGTATAAGAAAAACGATTCTGAGCGGAGACAGTATGTCAGTCTAGGTATAAGACATATTATATACATTATACATATCTATAGTACTAAACCAAAATTTGACCTATAATAGGTAGGTACCTATAATAAATTCCAAAATTAATCATATCAAAATATCCATTAGGTACTTATAACGCGTTATACATCAACAAAAAACGTGATACTATCATAGATATATAATAGTGTACTTTAGAAGTTTCAAGTACCCACGAATCAATTACACAATCACAACAAAATAACTAAAATAGTTATTCTAGGTTTTTTATTATGTAATTTCGTCCAAATTTTAAATTAAAATGACTATAAAAATAAACTGTGCTTATGTATTTTTTAGATTTTTAGTAACAAAATTAACTACTAACTTGGAATCTTGTTTTAAATTTTCAATTCTTAGATATAGAATTTGAACATTTTATACATTTTTAACCTCCAAAATAATTATTCAAATTATTTGATAAATTTTGTCAAAATTCGATCTTTAAATGTTTATAAAAAAGAATTGTGCCTATGTATTTTTAATATTTTTCAACTGATATTGTAACAATATATCAGGAGCCTTGTATTAAATTTTACACTTTTTGGCCCAACAGATAAAACTTAATTGATATTTATAGAATAAAAAACTAATTATTAGTTATAGTATTATAGTTATTTTGTTGTGATTGAATAATATTATTCGTGGATACTTGAAACTTCTAAAGTACACTTTATTATATATCAATGATAGTATCAGGGTTTGTTATTGATGTATAACGTGTTATAAGTACCTAGTGGATATTGTGATATGATTAATTTGGAATTTATTATAGGTCAATTTTTTTTTTAATACCATAGATATGTATATAATATGTCTTAAACCTAGACTGACATACCGTCTTCGCTCAGAATCGTTTTTCTTATACAATGATATTGTATCATTGAATTCAAATTTAATACCATCCATTATACAGTGACCCACTTGTAACCTACTGTACAGCAGAGCGCAATCCACTTACCCACCTTTTTTCAGTTAAATTGGTTATAATAACCAAAATATTGGTTGTATTTGAAAATGTATACCTATTTTTTAAATTGTCAAATAAAAATCAATTACAAAAAAATATAGTAGGTATATGTAATAAAAATCAATAGGTATGGTACAGTTTTAAAGTTTACAATACAGTATACACACATATAAATACTAAACAAATAAACACCAATATCTTATAAAATTAAATTATTGAGTTTGATATCTTATAATACTGTCCAGTACAAAATTTGAAGACAATAATTTTTAAATTGATTTTGTGGTTTAAACGATATTTCAATATGTACAAATATACTTAATAGCTTTAAAACATAGTAAGCGACTAATAAAAAATTACATAGTAAATGATACAATTTTTTTTAATCACACAATATAATACAGGTATATGCTGACATTAATTTCAGATGGTTTATGATAAATTGACTAGGCTCATTACCCATTTGTAAAATCTCTTCAGAGGCGCATACAATTAGCTACCTAAGAAATTGTTTTATATACCTTATTATTTATTTAAATTAAAGCATATTCAGCACACCCCTATGATACAACTGACAAAAGTTTAAAAATGTAACTAATTCTATATAAAACGGGGTGATTAGAGCCATATTTAAAATGTTATTTTCACAATTTAACAATTTTTTATTGAATATATTTTTTCAATACAATATTAATTTAAAATTTTACTTTAACTTGTAGGTCTTGTTTTTATGATTTACCTTCTAATAGGTGATTTTTTTTTTTCAATTACCATTCAAAACTATTTCACGTTAGTTTTGAATTAATTTTAGCAAGTTAATAATCATAATTTTAAATATACATAATATATGGTGCCTAACCTATAAGTACACATCTAGCATATTGTAATTTTAAATGCATACTAATTGTACAACTTTTTTTCAATTACCTATATTCTTTAATTAAAAACAACTTAATTCAAAATTGGAAATTCCACATATTACCCCATTTTATATTTATAATATTGTGAACCACTTAAATAATTTAAAATAATTTAATAGTGAAAGACTATGAATAGTTAAATATTTCAAATTTAAATTTATATAAAATTATGTTTTTTTAACAATACAATAATTATGAATATTGTTACAAACAATAAGGTAATATGTAAAAAAGAACTTAGCTATTTCAATATGTCGTGACTGAAATCACCCCATTTTATATTTCTATTATTATGAACCACTATAAAAGGCATTTGTATAGCAGGTGATCTACCAATTTACTAGAAGTGATCTACTACAAGATTTAGGCAAGGCTGGGCAAGTTAATGTTTTTTTTTAACTCGTTAAGTTAAGTTATTTTAAAATAATTAAGTTAAGTTAAGTTAAAAGTTACTCGTATTTTTTATCGTTAACTCGTTAAGTTAAAAGTTAACTTTGAAAAAAAAGTAACTTAACTTAGTGTAAAGTTAAAATTTGCTAATTTGCAAAAATAGAAAATTCCAGACACATAATGTGGTTTATTAGATAGTTTTTCTTTACGTCTAAGAAAATTACTGGGGAAATATAAAATGATACATCAAAGTAAAAACACATTAAAAAATTTACATTATTATTCGGAAGAAAATTAACTTAATTTAGATATTTTTGAAATAAAATTAACTTGAAGTTAACACGTTAATCTTGAAAAAAAGCAACTTATTAAGTTAAAAGTTAATTTGAAAAAAAAAGTAACGAGTTAATTAACTTAATTAAAATTAACTTAACGTTTTAACTTAATTTTAATTTTTAACTCGTTAATGCCCAGCCTTGGATTTAGGTACCAATAATAATATGTACATTGTACATACCTATTGGCTATTAGGTTTAAAATATATTTCATCATTAATTATTAAGATATTTTTTTATTTAGGATTATCAAATCAAATAAGAATTCATTCAAAAATACACAGTTTAGCGCCATTGATTAGTGCTACTATATGAAAATTATATTTCTATTATTATCAAAATCAGGCGTACCTACATTATCATAATAGTAATACATTATAGTTTTTGGCTTAAATTGAGAAGTATGTAATAAGTAATAACTATAATAATTAATAGGTAAATAATAAAGGAGTAGAAGCGCACTTGATCGACTTTACAATTACTACTATGAAAGAAATGCACATTTATAAAATTTGATAGACCACCTGCTAGATAAACACCCTTCAAAAATGTTACCATAATATTTAAAAGCCCAGGACTATGATAAATCTATTCCAAATTAAATGATACAGTTAGATCAAAATATTCGTTATGCAGTAATGCAAAATATGAGTTAAGATCATAACATGTATTCAAAAAAATTGAAACAAACTCAACTTAACCCCTAACTTAAAAAAATACAGTAAAATTTAAAAGTGGGACTAATAATATTTTAACGTGGTGGTAATAAATAGCTAACAACACCAATCAAACAGAAGAACTATTCAGTTGCAAAACACTAAAACAATATACTTTTAAATAAAAATATTTTTATGATACATAAATATTAGGATTATGACATACCTACCTAATATTATAACAAAGTAGTTATTTAAATAAAATATTTAATAATACCATGTATAATAATGAAGGTGAGTAATTTATAATTCTTTTTTTAATTTTCTAGAAACATACATTTTACCACCCATTTAAGTATCAATGATTGATTGATGTTGTTAGCTAAATTAACTTAATTGTATATATGTTAAAATTAAAAAAAAAAAAAAAAAAAAAAAAAAACATTAGCATGTACTATTTTCATTTAACATATTTTTAGTTTACTATATTATTGGGATTAAGTTTTTTCTGGAATGCAGATTGTCAGACTTGATTTTTAATCTTCTTTGAAATTAACTTGAGTAGTTGAGTATTTACTATCTAATAAATTAAAAAAGGATAAATATAACCAAATTATTTAACGGTAAAATAATATGTTTACATACTTAATTCATTTTGTAGTCTCTCCCAACTACTAAAATAGTAAATGGGAAACAAAATTTTCATTTGTCATTGTTCTCGTTTGGAAAATGTAATGGAAGATAGAAAATTATGTGATTTCAATATCTATCTCCAAATCATTTGGCCAAGTATATTTGTAGTAAATACAGATCAACTTAGTTCTTAACAATAATTACTATGCCAGAATGTAAAATTTGAATATATGCAACTTATAAGTACTTCTGAACAGAGAACATTATATTTTTAAGTATGTATATGATGTAGATAGGCAACCATCTTGTTGTGTCCAAGTAGATGGTAATAAGTAAATGAATAATAATATAGGTATGAAGTTGTATTAGGTTTGTGCTATGGTGTATTGGTGTTGGCCAATAATTTTAGGAGTATAACAAATTTTGTGTTATCAAACTTTGAATAACATTTATTGGTGGTGTAACTGAATGAACAAAACTGATTTAACTGAAAATAAAATTTAAATAAAAACTGTTAAGACGTCATAATAATGTATGTACAAATTAATGTATTAATCATAACGATTTTCCTACGTATACATTTTAAGAAAACTTACCAATAAACTTAATGTAGGTACAAATGTTGTGCTTTCCAAGTGGTTAGTATTCATGTATTATCAAGTTTACATCACACTTCATAATATAAACTTAAATACATATATTTTTGATTGAAATATCAAATAAAATACATAAATATATCCCAAATTACGACTTAGGTATAATGTAATTTTAAGTTCAATGGAATATTTTTGACAAACATAATGATTCAACAACTAGGTACCTATTTTGTTAGGTATATTATGCTATTAAAGAAATTTAAACTGTCTGTCTACTTATAACGGTTTCCAACATAAACTAACTATACATATGTATAGTTCAATTATTAATTACATTATACATTTAATATTAAACTATTTAAGTAATAGTGCTAATGTGCTATGCTGCATTGCTGCATGGCCACATGGTTTAGTATTTTACTTTACAAGTTTTAAAGTTTATTATCATTTATCAGTATTCAGTTTATTACAACCGATTGATTTTTCTGTACCATTATCATTAATTAATTAATATGATATAATATTTTAATCAATTCTATTATCTTATAAGACCGTGGTCATAGATAATGATAAAGGTATCGCCAAATATCGGTAATAGTAATAAGATTATTATTGTTCTATGGTAATATGGAGGGGATGTGGTGCGACAGCCAATGTCAACAAAACGTAGCATTGGTCAAATTAGCATATAGGTGTAATGTACATTCAATTAATCAGGTTCAAAGTACAACAATTATTAATATGTTTAATGTTAGGTACCGTAGGTAGTTAGGTCGAACGGTATCGAATTTATCAGTTATAGCTTCTGGGCTTTACAAATGAAAATTTTCCAGCGGTACCGACTTTCAACCACCAATACTTTGAGGAGCTGTATCTCGCAAACGAATCATCGAAAAATAAAAATGTTAACGCGTAAATTCATAAAAAAAATGGTTTTATTAATTCATGATCTTTTTATTATATGTTACCATTTGAAAATCAAAAGTTGATAGTGGTTTCACCAATAAATATAAGGGTGAAAAAATTAAAATAGTATAGAGTTTTAGAAAAGCATAAATCTAACAGTTTAAAAAAATAAAAAATAAAAAAAAGTTAATACTTTTCGAGATAATTAGTGTACCCACTTAAATGGATCACCCTGTATATCTATGATAGTATCAGGGTTTGTTGTTGGTGTATAACACGTTATAAGTACCTAATGGATATTGTGATATGATTAATTTGGAATTCATTATAAGTCAATTTTTTTTAGTACCATAGATATGTATATAATATGTCTTATACCTAGAAGGACATACCGTCTCCGCTCAGAATCGTTTTTCTTATACAATGATATTATATCACTGAATTCAAATTTAATACCATCCATTATACAATGACCCACTTGTAACCTACTGTACAGCAGAGCGACACCCACTTGACAACCTTTTTTTTCTTTTACCTTCATAGTAGTGCTAAACATAACTTTACTGCAACTTCTTTTTTAGAAAAAAAAAATGGTCAACTTTGGCAGCCAAAGTCACATAGTTTGCTATGTTGTGTAGGTAGTTTCAAATATAAAAATTGTGTCATTGACATTATTAAATTGTATATATTATGACCTCGACATTATTTTTTATTGCTTTTGGCTGAGTGATGCCATCTTTTAGGTCATCATAAACTTCCCAATAGTTATTTTTCCTATATGCAAATGCCTTATAGTGACTCTGAGTCCTGTACGTAAGCCACTATTAAAGACAATGGTTCCTCGGATATAATAAGTATGGCCATTCACATTTAATGTTTTTGGTGTCTCATCCAATGTCAACAATGTTTCTCCAGCATAATTACAGTCAAAGTGGGGAATCCCTTGAAATTTTTCAATCGAGGCAGGGTACGGTTTTAAATTAAATATACACGGATAATAGAGATGTGAGCTCGGTAAGGTAAATTAACCAATTATTTTTATTTAGGTAAATATTTTTTTACCAAAAAAAATTGGCATGTGGCACCTCAAAGTAAACGGCTTCACGGGGCCAATATTCATCAGCAATAACGTATTAATAAAATTGAAGAGTGTAGGTACATTGCATATAATGTGAAACGTCCACAAACAGCGATTATAGAGTAGTTTCTACCCTGGGCTATACTACATAACATTAAACATACACCATACGAGTATCTGAGGCAATCAATTACCATCGAAATTAATATAAATTTGATTTTATCACAGATATGGATAGTAAACCACGTTTAAAATATTGGTAATGTTAAACTTTTCAAGGCTTTGGGGCACCGGTTAAACTTCTCTGATTATTTTTAAATGTTCTGTACATAGTTTTTATTATTTTTAACTCATATATTAGAACCAGAACAACAGTCACTAAATTTAAAAGAATTAAAAATTGAACATCGTACTCAGTAAATAAAAAATAAATAAATTTTACCACACTTATAAGTCCATGGAAATGCTACAAATGCGACAGAGAGGAATTTCTGGGGCTGTTCTTATGGTAACATACCGAAATTATCAAAATTTACATTTACGGTAAATTTTACATCTCTAAATCCAAATATACACCACTATAGAGATTCTGAATGAGTTTTTATTATTTTATGAATATTCAAAATTTTTTTTTAGCAATGGATTAACCCATGTAGACATAGTATTTCATAGTTACACATTTACGTGTTTTCGTTAAATTTATATCATATTATTGTAGGCACTATATTAAACTGTAAATAGACCAAAATATTTTAAAGCCTCACAATGACGATTGTTCACTTTTGGTTTGATTGTGACATTACAAATAAGCTAGTTATATTACATAATTTGACGAGACGTCAACCAAATAAACTAGGAACATAATATAGCACGAATTATCGAGGTAATCAGATGATTAGCAATTAAACAATGAAATACAAAATATATATTTAAGTATATTATTCTAATAACTATTTTCGGTTATTTGAGAATAAAGTATCGTGATTAGTACCTAACTGTATTGTAAATACCGTGGATGCGGGTGAAATCATTATAAAAATAACCCATCGCAATTTCATTTTTAAGTGTAGTTGTCTGTCGATCCGTGGTAATGAAAATATTAATATTAACACATGAGCGACTGAGGAAGCTATACCTAACCACATTATACCCTTCTACAATGTATACATGGGTCTTTCGGAGTTTTTAATTAGACACTATCGGTATTTTACTTAATCGAAGGCATAGTGTCCTGTATTTTAATGTATGTTTCAAATTTCGTGGATATTGTTACACTGTTGAATTTTTCGATACCCCATCTTATAAAATTTGGGCCCGTGTTTATGTATTTGTGCTATTCTGTGACATACAATTATTAACTGAATTGTATTCATACAATATTGGTATTATTGGCAAGCATGCTGCGAGTGTTATATTAACAATTTTTATTCGTAGCCGTCGCCAAAGTTTAAAAACGTTTAAGTACAATTTGGCGGCCCTGAGAAGGGCCTTTTTAAGGTATGATAACTTATGACGATTATCAAGTTAAGCACGTTCACCGCGGATACGACGGGCCAACTGGATGTCCTTCGGCATGATCGTGACACGCTTGGCGTGGATTGCGCAGAGATTGGTGTCTTCGAACAGACCCACCAAGTATGCCTCGCTGGCTTCTTGCAACGCCATGACGGCGGAGCTCTGGAAACGCAGGTCGGTCTTGAAGTCCTGGGCGATCTCGCGCACTAGACGTTGGAAAGGCAACTTGCGGATCAAAAGTTCTGTGCTCTTCTGATAACGACGGATTTCACGGAGGGCAACGGTTCCCGGGCGATAACGATGTGGTTTCTTCACTCCTCCGGTGGCGGGTGCGCTCTTACGTGCGGCTTTGGTGGCCAACTGCTTCCTGGGAGCCTTTCCGCCGGTGGATTTACGAGCTGTCTGCTTGGTACGTGCCATTGCGCTGCTGGATTGTTCTGTGTGGGACTGCAAAACGTGAATGCTGAACGAATGATGCGGTTCGGCAGACAGTCGACCGGTATATATACGTAAATCGGAACCGTGTGGGTCGTCCTCATTGGTCGATGTGCAACGGTTAGAATTTTAGTGGGGGGATAACCGGTCGTGGTTCCGATTGGTGGTTCGGCTTCGAGAGAAACGGTTAAATCGGACTGCGACCCGGCCAGAAGTATCAGTCAACGTTCAGTTCACATCCGAACAAGTCCAACACTACTGCAACATTCAAAATGACAGGACGAGGCAAAGGAGGAAAAGGTCTGGGAAAAGGAGGCGCGAAACGTCATCGTAAAGTGCTCCGTGATAACATCCAGGGAATAACCAAGCCCGCCATTCGTCGGTTGGCCCGTCGAGGCGGTGTCAAACGTATCTCCGGTTTGATCTACGAAGAGACCCGTGGAGTCCTGAAGGTGTTCCTGGAAAACGTGATTCGTGACGCAGTTACATACACCGAGCACGCCAAGAGGAAGACCGTCACCGCCATGGACGTCGTGTACGCTCTCAAACGTCAAGGCCGTACTCTGTATGGTTTCGGAGGTTAAATACTGACTTTTGAAGTTTCAAAACAACATCATCATCTTAAAAAGGCCCTTTTCAGGGCCACCATATGAGACAGTATATTATCGTTTATAACATTAAATTTGAGGAATCCAACAAAGAGTAGTCCGTTATACTGCGGTTGTAGTAGTGGTTATTTCGGTGGCGACAATTCTAATTCACAATCAACTGTTTAACACGGAGAATAACGTTCCGAATATATTATATTGATTTAGATTATCTATGTGTTGTTCCTCTGAACGTTTTTCCATGATTATAATTGAAAATATAGTGTAAGTCAAAACCAGAGATTTTAAATAACCTAGATAAGTAACTAGCTGTTATCATTAAAGCCGCAACATACCAGCCTACTGATGATGCCGCCATTTGCAAAAAGGTCAATTTGTCGATATCGTGTAATGATGTACCTTCAGTTAGTGACTGTTTTTTTATATAAAAAATTGTATTACCCCTTCGCCAAACGCGAATAGAATGGTATTGCTCTCGATGACGATCCTGTTGGAAACATTTTTGAGATTAAATGGGCACAGAAAAAGATACACCTTACTGAGTCAGATGTATGTGATCACGGCATTGAGAGTATAGATAACAATTATGATGAGATGTTATTAAATAAAACATCAATTATGAACAATGATACTATCATTATGATAGCTCTAATTTATATGATCAAAAACTAAATATATTATATTATATAGCAGGCTTTGTTGTAAGAACAATTTCACAAAAAGTCTTCTGTACTTCCCTGCAAGAAAAGCTCATTAAAAAAACAAACAGAATTTTTATTTTAACTGATAACTTAGGCAATATGAATATACAAAAGTATCAACAAAAATCATAATATTAGTGAAAAACTATTTTTCTCAGAATTCTCAAATATTTGGTGAATTAGATTGTGAAGATGAAAATATGTTGGCAAGCCCACATAGATTAGAACTAATCAAATTAGTTGTTAGCATGTACTTAAAAATAAGATTTCGTGCATTTGCAAAAAATCTTTCTTTGGCTATAAATTGCACTAGTAAAAGACATAAATTCAATAAACTTGTTTTTAAACCTATAATGTATAACATGAAGGTTATAAATTTATAATTTGTATAATCAATAATGTATATTTTACAATTGGTATAATTTATAATTTGTATTATGTATAATTTATAATTTACTATGTGTAGTACGATATTGTATATGAACTATGCATTTATAGATTGCATTTATGCAATCTATAAATAACTATGCATTTATAGAAAACAATTAAGGACATTTTTAATCTAAATGATAAAAAAAAATTCAGCTTCTATAATATTATGTTTTACTATATCCAGCGGCATAAATTGCTGCCTGGTTTGGTGATGAGTTTATTGTTTTTGTGAATTTCAGTGGTGAACTACTAAATCACTACGTCATTTGTTTCGTGAACCTACCATTAATAGGTTTTTGTTTAATGATTCATTTTTAGAGTGTTTTTTCTTTTGATTTTCATTATTATATACATTTAATATTACAATATTATTGCAATTAAACTTCGAATAAAATATTAATTGAGTGCATGGCGGAATAGCGTGAATTTTTTTCATGTACCTTATCACTTGTAAGACGGAGACAACGAATGCGTGTACGTGCCGGCCACGACGTTGCGCAGGTGAACTGTAAACAATTTATGTTCATTTTTTTTTTATTTTACTTTTCGTCAATCCAGATAACGCGATGAGACTTTTGAACACTTATTTGCAGTAGTCGTTAATATGACTACTTGTCTTGAGTTCGATCAGCACACATTTTAAGATTATTCGTTTATTTTATTTAAATTTAAAATTTAGGAAAATATTAGACATTTAATCAAAATTGATAGGAGTTTAGGAACGAGAAAATGTGACGTGATCGATCTCACATAGATATACCTATTAATGTACTCAAATCAGTTTTCCAAAAGTCTTGTCACGTCATCCGGTCCATCGGTATGGTTGACAAAAAGTGCATACAAATGAACATAAATTGTTGCAAATTTGCATTGAGTTTCGACCAAAGTCCTTTAACAATGTGTTATTATAATCATTTATTGGGTAAAGTACGATTAAGACGAGATTTATTGATAAAGTCTGTCTCGTTAAAATTTCAGGTAGAAACACGCCGGTGACACCGTGCCGTGGCACAGTCCTAAAACCGTCATATTCAAACAGCCACTGTTCATTGGAAAATCGTTCGATTTGAAATCTGCAAACGCTACGGTCTCGGGAAACTCGTGGAGAATTCATCCAAAATATTTTTGTCAATTTTTGACTGGTTGCAGTCATACGACAGACCTTCAAATACGGTTTACAAAAACCCGGTCGGAAGTGTGGAAATAACGACTCGTGGTGGTTTCGTGGTACAGGATGCCGATGCAATAGTCATTGGCGTTCGTTTAGAATTTAGTTAGCTCGCCAAAAAGTTCAAAGCCAGATTTTTGCCACCATTTCCCGTTGAGATATTGTGAAAAACGATTGTACAACCGTAGCCCGGAGGACGACGCGAATCACACTGGTTTACTAGTCGGTACGGTGCACTGTATAAAGCTACACATTTTTCGACACAATTGGTATCACGCAGTATCCAGTGGAATTATCAATCGTTTTAAATTTTTACTTGAACAATATCATCATCAACAACATGACAGACACCGTTGCTACAACTCCGGCTCCAGTCGCCGCATCGCCGGCCGCGAAGAAGTCCCCTGCCAAGAAGAAGTTGTCGGCTTCTAAAGTCAAGAAGACCGTTGCGTTGCACCCGACCACCGCCGTGATGGTCACCTCGGCCATCAAAGAGCTCAAGGAGAAGAAAGGTTCGTCGTTACCAGCCATCAAGAAATATTTGGCCGCCAACTACAAAGTCGATCCCGCCAAGTTGGCGCCTTTCATCAGGAAGTTTTTGAAGGCCGCCGTCGCCAACGGTACCGTCGTGCAGACCAAGGGAACCGGCGCTTCGGGACACTTCAAGTTGCCCGTCGTCGAGGTCAAGCCGAAAAAAGCCGTTGTGGCCAAAAAGAAGAAATCCATCGTCAAAAAAGTCAAAGCCGCCGGAACACCGAAGAAGAAGAAGAAGCTCGTAGCCGCCAAGAAACCCGTGGCGGGCGAACCAGCAGCCAAAAAAGCGAAAAAGGCCGCTGCAACCAAACCCAAGGCGACTACACCGAAGAAGGCCCCAGCCAAGGCGAAGAAGCCCGCCGCTGTCAAGCCGAAATCGAAAAAAACTCCGATCAAGAAAACCGCAGCTCCCAAAAAGAAGTAGTAAAATACTTTCCTCTTCTTTCCTTAAAACGGTCCTTTTCAGGACCACCAATTTCATATATAACATGCACCGACTATATAAATTAAATGTTATTTTTTATAATCATAAGCGATGCAAATGAATATAACATTTAATTACGTCGAGATACTATTGCCCGTATTTCTATGGGTTTTACATTGATGGGTTATTTTTAGAATGTTTTTACCGAATTCCTTGTGATCGACGTTAATACCCGCACAACGACCATTAATAACATGAATATTATTTATTATTATAATATTATATTTATATCACCTGTGCCAACTGCCAACCGCCAATTGTGTCGACGATTAACGACACTTGTTCTAATAATTCCATTGAACAAAAATAACAAACTGAGACGCGAATAGACAGACAAGTCGTTGAGCAGTAAATAATATACCTAACTTAAACTCGCACATTTCGTTACGTTCAGGTTATTTTCATAAAATATATTTATTTATGACACAGCTCTAGGTTTCATCGGAAGAGTCGGTGTTTACTCGTAAGTTTGTTTTAATTTTATTTTGGGGCTTAAATTTACTTTTAGACTTAAATTAAATGTTTATCGACACGGACGATTTGCTAACTCGGCGACGTATAAACGATTAAATTAATTATAACATTTAATTAAGTCCAGACATTATTGCTTGAATCGGTACTTCCATAGGTTTTTCATTGATGAGTTATTTTTAGAATGTTTTTACCGAATTTCTTGTTATCGACGGCAATAGCTGCACAACGGCTATTAATGATATTCATCCATCGTATTTATAGTATACCATTACATGTTTTGCAAGAAACATCAAAGGGACCGATCACCGATATTTTAGTAAAATTCTTAAATAACCGGATGACATTTTCTTTCGTGAATTTCTTTTTTACCCGACTATTTGCGTTTGAACTATGCTTCGGCGACACTCAGCTGCTGTTTAGAAGTCAACGCATTACCTATGCCATGTATTTTGAAATGTTATACAACAACAACCAATTTTGCTTCAGCACTTTTCAGTGCCACCAATTTATATTATGTCAACAGTAAAGTATTACTACATATTTCAATAATACATTTTGTGAAATTGTAAATTTTGAACGTAGTAACTTAGTGTTATTTAGCTACCTAATATCTATAGGATTTGAGATTAAACATTTTTATCAAATTTAACGTCAACGACGGTAATACCCGCCATTAACTATTAATATCCATCGTATTTATAAAAATATTACAAATTTTATTATATTATATTATCATAGTTTAGGAACCGATATTTTGGTATATTTCTTACGTAACAGACAGCATTTTTTCGTCGTTTTCTTTTTTAATTACCTTGAAAATCACCCAGTGCTCAACCCGCCGTTAACAAGCGATAATTCTTATTTCTAAATAATGGTCGTTAAAAAACAGAAATTTGTATAGCGATTGGTGGCCCTGAAAAGGGCCGTTTTAGTTGAGTATTGTTATTTCAAAACGGGAGACTTATTTGGAGCTGGTGTACTTGGTCACAGCCTTGGTGCCTTCACTGACGGCGTGCTTGGCCAATTCACCGGGCAACAAAAGTCGGACGGCGGTTTGGATTTCCCGGCTGGTAATGGTCGAACGTTTGTTGTAGTGGGCCAGACGACTGGATTCGGCGGCGATGCGCTCGAACAGGTCGTTGACGAAGCTGTTCATGATGCTCATGGCTTTGGACGAAACCCCAGTGTCGGGATGTACTTGTTTCAACACTTTGTATATGTAGATTGCGTACGATTCTTTCCTCTTGGGCTTGCGCTTCTTGTCGGACTTGGCGATGTTCTTCTGTGCCTTGCCGGACGACTTCTTCATTGCTTTACCCGCCGATTTTCCTCCTGGAGCCATTTCAAGTAGTTGTATCTAGGACTTGTTGACGACTGAAACGTTGTGAACTGAGTGATAGTTTTTGCGTCATAGCGGTGGATATATATTACCAAATCCAAATGAAATGTCGTTCGTTTATTGGTGTAAAAACCATAATGATGACGATATAAATAGGATCGCCGATTAGTCCACAATAACTAAAAATAAAAGTTTCTTCACAAGCACGTTTCATGATTATGTCCAATGAAAACAACATCGTTTGGTAACGACAGTCAAACAAACGTTGTGACGTAGTGCCGTAGTGTCGTTATCTATGTCCAATCACAGAATTGTTATCCACGTTTTTACTATATATACGAAAATTTCAGACTGAAATCTGCATCAGTTTTATTCAGTATCGAATTCGAACCGTACCAAACACTATTACAATCATGAGCGGAAGAGGCAAAGCAGGAAAAGCGAAAGGAGGCAAGTCTAAGACCAGGTCGTCCCGTGCCGGACTTCAGTTCCCGGTCGGACGTATCCATCGTCTGTTGAGGAAAGGAAACTACGCCGAACGTGTCGGAGCCGGAGCACCTGTATACCTGGCCGCCGTCATGGAGTACTTGGCAGCCGAAGTTTTGGAGTTGGCCGGTAACGCCGCCCGTGACAACAAGAAGTCTCGTATCATCCCCAGACATTTGCAATTGGCCATCAGAAATGACGAGGAGTTGAACAAATTGTTGTCCGGAGTAACCATCGCTCAAGGTGGTGTGTTGCCCAACATCCAAGCCGTTCTTTTGCCCAAGAAAACCGAGAAGAAAGCTTAAATGGATTTTCATCCGACGACCCTACCACCAGTAAAACGGCCCTTTTCAGGGCCACCAATTTTCATATTGCCTATTATCTGAGTCATGGGTCAAAACCCCCCCGAACTCATCCAACGCAAATAATGTATGTTTTTAATATCGTAATAACTCAACAACAAAATAAATCTTTTGATTTGCACATTACTTGCACCGTTCCTGCATTATATAATTTATAAGCCTGGGAAGGAGGATTAAAAGTAAAATTCGGGCTTTTTATTCTTAAAGTGTTATGATATTAGTTTAGACCAAAATTTTACTTATTACAGTATTCTAATATTATGCAACCTCAACATGTTCAATAAAATTATAGTAAGTATATTAATATGACTTGTCGTGAATACCTAGTTGATTGTTTTGGATGTCTAATACTAATATCAACAACCGTAACTGTGTACCGGTAACTAACTTGGATAAAATGGATTGAAATTATCAACATAATAATATGATTACTTTTAAATTAACACAAATTAGATTTTATGTTTTATAATCAATAACAAACATTGTTATTAGTAGTATTAAACTGGGAATGTCCAATGTCCATTTACCGCTTGAAAAATATTGTACAAGACTATTGTAACATCATCATGGGTTACTAAGCATATTATTAGGATTAAACTATCGTGCACTGGTAAAGTATTGTTGGTATTGAGCTGCACTTGACACATTTTAAAGTGTATTATACAAGACTGCTGACGACACAGAATGATATTTCTAGTTAAACATTCTATGAAAGTTTCAATTATCATTTTGCCTTCACAAATAGTACCAAAATATTGTATATTATGATAATTATTATAGAAGTAGAAGTGCCTATCGATTCATAAAAAAAGTGGTGTTTAAAAGTAACGGTCACTGTAGGTAACTTTTCACAGCGATTCATGAAGTACTAGTAACAGAGGCTAACGTTCTACGTAAGAGCGTAGCGGTTTGAATACATTGCCACTATTAATAGGTGCCACGACCGCGAATTCGTAGTTCATTGAGACTCCATAATCCATTAACTGTTATAGAAAAAAAATTGTTGAGATACTGTGATAAGTGTGGTGAAAATAAGTGAATAGTAGGAACTGTAAGTTGTGACCATACCCACCTTACTACGGTTAATATTATGTATTTTATCTAAAATGCATTACTTTTATAATTTATTGGGATTTTAATCCTCGTATGTTTGTCTCTATCATAGATTTATACAACAATTTGTTTAACTAGATAGCCGTTCCATTGTACGCTTGAGACTTGTGATCAGTGTCGGTGGACTTCGGACATGGTCATTAATTAAAATTGAGATCAATATCGTATATCTATCTTACCGAGGTAGCAATATAATTTTGAAAAACTTTGCCTGCTTTGTAAATGTCGTGCCTTATAATAAGTACGCAACGTTGTTTAGTTGTTGTATGTATGGACAACGAGTGTTTACTCGTTAAAACACACACACATGCACGCAGTAGGTTTAGTGGCCCTGAAAAGGGCCTTTTTAAAATTGTACGTATATTTTTGGTACATTAACCTCCGAAACCGTAAAGGGTACGGCCTTGTCGTTTCAGCGCGTAGACGACGTCCATGGCGGTGACTGTTTTCCGCTTGGCGTGTTCGGTGTAAGTTACGGCATCGCGGATTACGTTCTCCAAGAATACTTTCAACACACCACGTGTTTCTTCGTAGATCAAACCGGAGATACGTTTCACTCCTCTGCGGCGCGCTAACCGACGAATGGCAGGCTTGGTGATTCCTTGGATGTTATCACGCAACACTTTACGATGACGTTTGGCGCCTCCTTTGCCAAGACCTTTTCCTCCTTTACCGCGGCCTGTCATATTTGGTTTTGTGTGGTTTCTTGGCGTTGAATACTGGACAAACTGCTGCTGTGAACGCTGAACGTAGACTGATGCCGAGCAAATTGCAATTTGCTATGGTTGGGCGGCCAAGGCCTATTAAGAGTACCAGGCTGACGCCTTTACACTCTATTTGAGGTGTTTCATGAGCAATTTTGACACTTTAGGATAGTGCTGATAGGTGGGGGTGACGACTAAGTGATAACCTGTATGCCAATGATTTTGATAGGTGTAGTGCCTCATCCTTTAGAGGGGCAATGGAGGTAGAGTTTCGTAGGTTATTGTTGTTTACGAGATAGTGAGCGCCTGTTATGGTACGCAGTGTCATATTTTGGAAGCCCTCGATTTTGCTCCATGTGGATGGACCAATGAGGTGTCTCCAAATCGGAGCGGCATATAAAAGAATTGGTCTTATATAGATTTTGTAGGTATCATCAGGCATCATCAGGTATCATCAGATATCATCAGTCTCATCATCATCAGAACTGTCGCTGACCACGGTATCGCTGACCACGTTCCTGAAACGAAGCTGACTACGCTCCTGAAACGAAGCTACCGTATGACGGTTACTCTCCAGTCACCAGCGAAACACTCACTTGCGTAAGTAGAAAATTCAATCATTCCCCCCATCTCGACCACGAGGCAAGTCACCTAAGGGGTGACACGGCTGGGTCTCGCACCGACCCGAAGGACTCCCAAATCATGACCAACCGGGGAAATCGCAGTCAACGCAAACGTAAATCCACTCCTCCATGCAACACCGTAAAGAAAGGACGCAATCAAACATTCTCACCACCATCCATATCTCAAACTAACCCGGTCACCGCATCAACGAGCCAGCGTGAATCTCCACCTTCGCCTTCTGTTGACGAAGAAACCTTATCAGAAAATTCATTATCAGAAGAGTCATTCCTTTCATCAACCACGGAAGACGACAAAAGCAGTCACCAGCCCTCTACAAATGACCATCAGCCCATACCAAAAAGAATCCCGCCAATATTCTTGACGACAAAACCTGAGTACCCATGGCGCATCATAGCCAAAAATCTTTATGAAACACCCGGACACGAATATGTGGAAGCAAGTACCACATCCAAACTCAACGAAATCAAACTGAACTGCCCTGACGAAGCTGCTTTCCGCTCAGTACAGGCATTTCTCGCATCCATCCAAGATAAAGTAGGGTTCCACACTCATGCACTTCCCAGCCAACGCACACTAAAAATAGTCGTCAAAGGCATTCCTCTTGATATCACTGACCAAGAAATAACCGATGAACTTAAATCCCATGGATTTGAACCAACATACATCAGAGCTTTCTCAAAAAACGGCCACAGAATTCCTCTACACATGGTTACCCTTGCAAACCTCGAACAAGCTAAAGACATATATCAAATATCTAAACTCTTCTTTATCAACATCAAAATCGAACCGTATAGATCAACTGGTCCGGCACAATGCTACAAATGCCAAAATTTCGGCCACTCCTCCCTCCAATGCGGCCACTCTTCAAGATGTGTCAAGTGTGGCGACACCCATGCCTCAAACTTGTGCACCAAACCTCTGGATGTCGCGCCTAAATGCTGCAACTGCGGTGGCGCTCACACCGCAAACTATCGCGGATGCCCCTTCTACACTAACCTCATGAAACAAAAAGAAGCCCAATCCAGCAATCCCCATAGCCGCGAAAACAAACTCAGAACCACCAATCGCCCAACTCCGCCTGAACCATCTGCACGTCATGACAACACATCAACTCAGATCCACCCAAAAGCATCATTCGCTGAAGTCACCAGTGGTCAAAAACCAGCAGCAACTGAACCTTCTATAACGGCCACTAAAGTACTGCTCATAATACATAAACTATTAGCTTCAGCTCATGATTGTAAGGACGCCTCCACCAAAGATACCATCATAAACACCATCATGTCAATCATCGCAGAATTCTCGGCCCAAAATGAATAGCATTAATATTCTCTTTTGGAACTGTAATGGAATTAAGCACAAGAACAATGAACTACTTACCTTCGCACGTCTCAACAACATACACATCATTCTCCTCCAGGAAACTAAATTAAGCCCATCAACCAAACTCAAGATCCCAAACTATTTTACCTACCGTCAAGACCGTCCACCAAAACCCAGATCCCCACCAGCGGGCGGTACTGCCATACTTGTCCACAAAAACATAATTCACAACCAAGAGGACATCAAGACTTCCCTCGAGTCAACTACAGTCAAAATCAAACTTGGGAACGACCAAGTCCGTATAACTTCTATGTATAAGAGTCCAAATTCTCCCCTGCAAACTAATGACCTAGACATCCTGACAAATCAAAATGACCTTTTTCTAGCAGCTGGTGATCTAAACGCAAAACATCAGTCTTGGAACTGTCGCACTACAAACCAGGCGGGTAGAATTCTCCATCAACATATGGAAACATCCAACTCATACTCCATTTGCGCACCTGACTCCCCAACACACTACTCCTACAATTCTCTACACAGGCCGGATATCCTGGACATAGCACTTGTAAACCTCCATCACAGAGAATATGTCCTCACAAATCATAATGAGCTAACGTCAGACCATAACCCAATTGTTATGACTATAAGCGACTCTCCTATCACGATTAACCCTCCGGCTGCCAGAAAAAGAATCAACTGGAAAAAATTTGAGCAAGAACTATCTCTTAAATCTCCAAAACTGACGACCAAACTATCAAACCCAACAGAAATCGACAACGAGGTTGATTCATTTACCACACTCATAAAGTCAACAATCGAAAAATGCTCCTACCTCATTAACAAACCTCAAACCAGAGATCCACTCTCCCCCGATATCCTACTTGAGATTGCCACAAAACGAAATTTAAGGAAAGACTGGCAACGCACTAGGCATCCAGCACTAAAGACAATGCTAAACGCCCAAATAGTGTATGTCCGAAACCTCCTTAAAGAACACCGTCAATTAGCATGGGACCGTTTCACATCCACACTAAATTTCCAAGACCAATCACTCTACAAACTAAACCGTCGTCTGCTTCACAAAAAGCCAGCTTCCGAACCGTTGACGACAAACTCCGGTCAAAAAATCTACGACACTAAATCCAAACTGGAGCTGTTTGCAGACACAATGAGGGACCAGTTTACCGCCAACCCTGGGAACGAGCTATTGGAGGTCAGCCGATCGGTCAACGAACTGAACGGATACTCCACAAAGTCAAGCCTTTTCACTACCCCTGGGGAAGTGTTTGGAATTATTAAAAACCTACCATCCGCCAAAGCCCCTGGACACGACAACATTACTAACGCTGCACTAAAGCACCTTCCTGCCCCTGCCATCGTAAGACTAAGCAACTTAATCACAGCTTGTCTCAGACACTCTTTTTTTCCGACCTCCTGGAAAACTGCCACCATCGTCATGATTCCGAAGCCTAACAAAAACCACAGTCTACCAATCAACTACAGGCCAATATCACTCCTCGTCACGATGTCAAAAGTTTTGGAAAAAATTCTACTAAGCCATCTAAACAAATATTTTAAGCCAAGATCAGAACAACATGCTTTCCGACACGGACACTCGACGACTACGCAACTCACTAAATTGATTGACGACTTGGTAATAAATACAAATAATAATAGACACACGGCTGCCATTTTCTTGGACATGGAGAAAGCGTTCGACAGAGTGTGGCACGACGTCCTTTCTTTACGGTGTTGCATGGAGGAGTGGATTTACGTTTGCGTTGACTGCGATTTCCCCGGTTGGTCATGATTTGGGAGTCCTTCGGGTCGGTGCGAGACCCAGCCGTGTCACCCCTTAGGTGACTTGCCTCGTGGTCGAGATGGGGGGAATGATTGAATTTTCTACTTACGCAAGTGAGTGTTTCGCTGGTGACTGGAGAGTAACCGTCATACGGTAGCTTCGTTTCAGGAGCGTAGTCAGCTTCGTTTCAGGAACGTGGTCAGCGATACCGTGGTCAGCGACAGTTCTGATGATGATGAGACTGATGATATCTGATGATACCTGATGATGCCTGATGATACCTACAAAATCTATATAAGACCAATTCTTTTATATGCCGCTCCGATTTGGAGACACCTCATTGGTCCATCCACATGGAGCAAAATCGAGGGCTTCCAAAATATGACACTGCGTACCATAACAGGCGCTCACTATCTCGTAAACAACAATAACCTACGAAACTCTACCTCCATTGCCCCTCTAAAGGATGAGGCACTACACCTATCAAAATCATTGGCATACAGGTTATCACTTAGTCGTCACCCCCACCTATCAGCACTATCCTAAAGTGTCAAAATTGCTCATGAAACACCTCAAATAGAGTGTAAAGGCGTCAGCCTGGTACTCTTAATAGGCCTTGGCCGCCCAACCATAGCAAATTGCAATTTGCTCGGCATCAGTCTACGTTCAGCGTTCACAGCAGCAGTTTGTCCAGTATTCAACGCCAAGAAACCACACAAAACCAAATATGACAGGCCGCGGTAAAGGAGGAAAAGGTCTTGGCAAAGGAGGCGCCAAACGTCATCGTAAAGTGTTGCGTGATAACATCCAAGGAATCACCAAGCCTGCCATTCGTCGGTTAGCGCGCCGCAGAGGAGTGAAACGTATCTCCGGTTTGATCTACGAAGAAACACGTGGTGTGTTGAAAGTATTCTTGGAGAACGTAATCCGCGATGCCGTAACTTACACCGAACACGCCAAGCGGAAAACAGTCACCGCCATGGACGTCGTCTACGCGCTGAAACGACAAGGCCGTACCCTTTACGGTTTCGGAGGTTAATGTACCAAAAATATACGTACAATTTTAAAAAGGCCCTTTTCAGGGCCACTAAACCTACTGCGTGCATGTGTGTGTGTTTTAACGAGTAAACACTCGTTGTCCATACATACAACAACTAAACAACGTTGCGTACTTATTATAAGGCACGACATTTACAAAGCAGGCAAAGTTTTTCAAAATTATATTGCTACCTCGGTAAGATAGATATACGATATTGATCTCAATTTTAATTAATGACCATGTCCGAAGTCCACCGACACTGATCACAAGTCTCAAGCGTACAATGGAACGGCTATCTAGTTAAACAAATTGTTGTATAAATCTATGATAGAGACAAACATACGAGGATTAAAATCCCAATAAATTATAAAAGTAATGCATTTTAGATAAAATACATAATATTAACCGTAGTAAGGTGGGTATGGTCACAACTTACAGTTCCTACTATTCACTTATTTTCACCACACTTATCACAGTATCTCAACAATTTTTTTTCTATAACAGTTAATGGATTATGGAGTCTCAATGAACTACGAATTCGCGGTCGTGGCACCTATTAATAGTGGCAATGTATTCAAACCGCTACGCTCTTACGTAGAACGTTAGCCTCTGTTACTAGTACTTCATGAATCGCTGTGAAAAGTTACCTACAGTGACCGTTACTTTTAAACACCACTTTTTTTATGAATCGATAGGCACTTCTACTTCTATAATAATTATCATAATATACAATATTTTGGTACTATTTGTGAAGGCAAAATGATAATTGAAACTTTCATAGAATGTTTAACTAGAAATATCATTCTGTGTCGTCAGCAGTCTTGTATAATACACTTTAAAATGTGTCAAGTGCAGCTCAATACCAACAATACTTTACCAGTGCACGATAGTTTAATCCTAATAATATGCTTAGTAACCCATGATGATGTTACAATAGTCTTGTACAATATTTTTCAAGCGGTAAATGGACATTGGACATTCCCAGTTTAATACTACTAATAACAATGTTTGTTATTGATTATAAAACATAAAATCTAATTTGTGTTAATTTAAAAGTAATCATATTATTATGTTGATAATTTCAATCCATTTTATCCAAGTTAGTTACCGGTACACAGTTACGGTTGTTGATATTAGTATTAGACATCCAAAACAATCAACTAGGTATTCACGACAAGTCATATTAATATACTTACTATAATTTTATTGAACATGTTGAGGTTGCATAATATTAGAATACTGTAATAAGTAAAATTTTGGTCTAAACTAATATCATAACACTTTAAGAATAAAAAGCCCGAATTTTACTTTTAATCCTCCTTCCCAGGCTTATAAATTATATAATGCAGGAACGGTGCAAGTAATGTGCAAATCAAAAGATTTATTTTGTTGTTGAGTTATTACGATATTAAAAACATACATTATTTGCGTTGGATGAGTTCGGGGGGGTTTTGACCCATGACTCAGATAATAGGCAATATGAAAATTGGTGGCCCTGAAAAGGGCCGTTTTACTGGTGGTAGGGTCGTCGGATGAAAATCCATTTAAGCTTTCTTCTCGGTTTTCTTGGGCAAAAGAACGGCTTGGATGTTGGGCAACACACCACCTTGAGCGATGGTTACTCCGGACAACAATTTGTTCAACTCCTCGTCATTTCTGATGGCCAATTGCAAATGTCTGGGGATGATACGAGACTTCTTGTTGTCACGGGCGGCGTTACCGGCCAACTCCAAAACTTCGGCTGCCAAGTACTCCATGACGGCGGCCAGGTATACAGGTGCTCCGGCTCCGACACGTTCGGCGTAGTTTCCTTTCCTCAACAGACGATGGATACGTCCGACCGGGAACTGAAGTCCGGCACGGGACGACCTGGTCTTAGACTTGCCTCCTTTCGCTTTTCCTGCTTTGCCTCTTCCGCTCATGATTGTAATAGTGTTTGGTACGGTTCGAATTCGATACTGAATAAAACTGATGCAGATTTCAGTCTGAAATTTTCGTATATATAGTAAAAACGTGGATAACAATTCTGTGATTGGACATAGATAACGACACTACGGCACTACGTCACAACGTTTGTTTGACTGTCGTTACCAAACGATGTTGTTTTCATTGGACATAATCATGAAACGTGCTTGTGAAGAAACTTTTATTTTTAGTTATTGTGGACTAATCGGCGATCCTATTTATATCGTCATCATTATGGTTTTTACACCAATAAACGAACGACATTTCATTTGGATTTGGTAATATATATCCACCGCTATGACGCAAAAACTATCACTCAGTTCACAACGTTTCAGTCGTCAACAAGTCCTAGATACAACTACTTGAAATGGCTCCAGGAGGAAAATCGGCGGGTAAAGCAATGAAGAAGTCGTCCGGCAAGGCACAGAAGAACATCGCCAAGTCCGACAAGAAGCGCAAGCCCAAGAGGAAAGAATCGTACGCAATCTACATATACAAAGTGTTGAAACAAGTACATCCCGACACTGGGGTTTCGTCCAAAGCCATGAGCATCATGAACAGCTTCGTCAACGACCTGTTCGAGCGCATCGCCGCCGAATCCAGTCGTCTGGCCCACTACAACAAACGTTCGACCATTACCAGCCGGGAAATCCAAACCGCCGTCCGACTTTTGTTGCCCGGTGAATTGGCCAAGCACGCCGTCAGTGAAGGCACCAAGGCTGTGACCAAGTACACCAGCTCCAAATAAGTCTCCCGTTTTGAAATAACAATACTCAACTAAAACGGCCCTTTTCAGGGCCACCAATCGCTATACAAATTTCTGTTTTTTAACGACCATTATTTAGAAATAAGAATTATCGCTTGTTAACGGCGGGTTGAGCACTGGGTGATTTTCAAGGTAATTAAAAAAGAAAACGACGAAAAAATGCTGTCTGTTACGTAAGAAATATACCAAAATATCGGTTCCTAAACTATGATAATATAATATAATAAAATTTGTAATATTTTTATAAATACGATGGATATTAATAGTTAATGGCGGGTATTACCGTCGTTGACGTTAAATTTGATAAAAATGTTTAATCTCAAATCCTATAGATATTAGGTAGCTAAATAACACTAAGTTACTACGTTCAAAATTTACAATTTCACAAAATGTATTATTGAAATATGTAGTAATACTTTACTGTTGACATAATATAAATTGGTGGCACTGAAAAGTGCTGAAGCAAAATTGGTTGTTGTTGTATAACATTTCAAAATACATGGCATAGGTAATGCGTTGACTTCTAAACAGCAGCTGAGTGTCGCCGAAGCATAGTTCAAACGCAAATAGTCGGGTAAAAAAGAAATTCACGAAAGAAAATGTCATCCGGTTATTTAAGAATTTTACTAAAATATCGGTGATCGGTCCCTTTGATGTTTCTTGCAAAACATGTAATGGTATACTATAAATACGATGGATGAATATCATTAATAGCCGTTGTGCAGCTATTGCCGTCGATAACAAGAAATTCGGTAAAAACATTCTAAAAATAACTCATCAATGAAAAACCTATGGAAGTACCGATTCAAGCAATAATGTCTGGACTTAATTAAATGTTATAATTAATTTAATCGTTTATACGTCGCCGAGTTAGCAAATCGTCCGTGTCGATAAACATTTAATTTAAGTCTAAAAGTAAATTTAAGCCCCAAAATAAAATTAAAACAAACTTACGAGTAAACACCGACTCTTCCGATGAAACCTAGAGCTGTGTCATAAATAAATATATTTTATGAAAATAACCTGAACGTAACGAAATGTGCGAGTTTAAGTTAGGTATATTATTTACTGCTCAACGACTTGTCTGTCTATTCGCGTCTCAGTTTGTTATTTTTGTTCAATGGAATTATTAGAACAAGTGTCGTTAATCGTCGACACAATTGGCGGTTGGCAGTTGGCACAGGTGATATAAATATAATATTATAATAATAAATAATATTCATGTTATTAATGGTCGTTGTGCGGGTATTAACGTCGATCACAAGGAATTCGGTAAAAACATTCTAAAAATAACCCATCAATGTAAAACCCATAGAAATACGGGCAATAGTATCTCGACGTAATTAAATGTTATATTCATTTGCATCGCTTATGATTATAAAAAATAACATTTAATTTATATAGTCGGTGCATGTTATATATGAAATTGGTGGTCCTGAAAAGGACCGTTTTAAGGAAAGAAGAGGAAAGTATTTTACTACTTCTTTTTGGGAGCTGCGGTTTTCTTGATCGGAGTTTTTTTCGATTTCGGCTTGACAGCGGCGGGCTTCTTCGCCTTGGCTGGGGCCTTCTTCGGTGTAGTCGCCTTGGGTTTGGTTGCAGCGGCCTTTTTCGCTTTTTTGGCTGCTGGTTCGCCCGCCACGGGTTTCTTGGCGGCTACGAGCTTCTTCTTCTTCTTCGGTGTTCCGGCGGCTTTGACTTTTTTGACGATGGATTTCTTCTTTTTGGCCACAACGGCTTTTTTCGGCTTGACCTCGACGACGGGCAACTTGAAGTGTCCCGAAGCGCCGGTTCCCTTGGTCTGCACGACGGTACCGTTGGCGACGGCGGCCTTCAAAAACTTCCTGATGAAAGGCGCCAACTTGGCGGGATCGACTTTGTAGTTGGCGGCCAAATATTTCTTGATGGCTGGTAACGACGAACCTTTCTTCTCCTTGAGCTCTTTGATGGCCGAGGTGACCATCACGGCGGTGGTCGGGTGCAACGCAACGGTCTTCTTGACTTTAGAAGCCGACAACTTCTTCTTGGCAGGGGACTTCTTCGCGGCCGGCGATGCGGCGACTGGAGCCGGAGTTGTAGCAACGGTGTCTGTCATGTTGTTGATGATGATATTGTTCAAGTAAAAATTTAAAACGATTGATAATTCCACTGGATACTGCGTGATACCAATTGTGTCGAAAAATGTGTAGCTTTATACAGTGCACCGTACCGACTAGTAAACCAGTGTGATTCGCGTCGTCCTCCGGGCTACGGTTGTACAATCGTTTTTCACAATATCTCAACGGGAAATGGTGGCAAAAATCTGGCTTTGAACTTTTTGGCGAGCTAACTAAATTCTAAACGAACGCCAATGACTATTGCATCGGCATCCTGTACCACGAAACCACCACGAGTCGTTATTTCCACACTTCCGACCGGGTTTTTGTAAACCGTATTTGAAGGTCTGTCGTATGACTGCAACCAGTCAAAAATTGACAAAAATATTTTGGATGAATTCTCCACGAGTTTCCCGAGACCGTAGCGTTTGCAGATTTCAAATCGAACGATTTTCCAATGAACAGTGGCTGTTTGAATATGACGGTTTTAGGACTGTGCCACGGCACGGTGTCACCGGCGTGTTTCTACCTGAAATTTTAACGAGACAGACTTTATCAATAAATCTCGTCTTAATCGTACTTTACCCAATAAATGATTATAATAACACATTGTTAAAGGACTTTGGTCGAAACTCAATGCAAATTTGCAACAATTTATGTTCATTTGTATGCACTTTTTGTCAACCATACCGATGGACCGGATGACGTGACAAGACTTTTGGAAAACTGATTTGAGTACATTAATAGGTATATCTATGTGAGATCGATCACGTCACATTTTCTCGTTCCTAAACTCCTATCAATTTTGATTAAATGTCTAATATTTTCCTAAATTTTAAATTTAAATAAAATAAACGAATAATCTTAAAATGTGTGCTGATCGAACTCAAGACAAGTAGTCATATTAACGACTACTGCAAATAAGTGTTCAAAAGTCTCATCGCGTTATCTGGATTGACGAAAAGTAAAATAAAAAAAAAATGAACATAAATTGTTTACAGTTCACCTGCGCAACGTCGTGGCCGGCACGTACACGCATTCGTTGTCTCCGTCTTACAAGTGATAAGGTACATGAAAAAAATTCACGCTATTCCGCCATGCACTCAATTAATATTTTATTCGAAGTTTAATTGCAATAATATTGTAATATTAAATGTATATAATAATGAAAATCAAAAGAAAAAACACTCTAAAAATGAATCATTAAACAAAAACCTATTAATGGTAGGTTCACGAAACAAATGACGTAGTGATTTAGTAGTTCACCACTGAAATTCACAAAAACAATAAACTCATCACCAAACCAGGCAGCAATTTATGCCGCTGGATATAGTAAAACATAATATTATAGAAGCTGAATTTTTTTTTATCATTTAGATTAAAAATGTCCTTAATTGTTTTCTATAAATGCATAGTTATTTATAGATTGCATAAATGCAATCTATAAATGCATAGTTCATATACAATATCGTACTACACATAGTAAATTATAAATTATACATAATACAAATTATAAATTATACCAATTGTAAAATATACATTATTGATTATACAAATTATAAATTTATAACCTTCATGTTATACATTATAGGTTTAAAAACAAGTTTATTGAATTTATGTCTTTTACTAGTGCAATTTATAGCCAAAGAAAGATTTTTTGCAAATGCACGAAATCTTATTTTTAAGTACATGCTAACAACTAATTTGATTAGTTCTAATCTATGTGGGCTTGCCAACATATTTTCATCTTCACAATCTAATTCACCAAATATTTGAGAATTCTGAGAAAAATAGTTTTTCACTAATATTATGATTTTTGTTGATACTTTTGTATATTCATATTGCCTAAGTTATCAGTTAAAATAAAAATTCTGTTTGTTTTTTTAATGAGCTTTTCTTGCAGGGAAGTACAGAAGACTTTTTGTGAAATTGTTCTTACAACAAAGCCTGCTATATAATATAATATATTTAGTTTTTGATCATATAAATTAGAGCTATCATAATGATAGTATCATTGTTCATAATTGATGTTTTATTTAATAACATCTCATCATAATTGTTATCTATACTCTCAATGCCGTGATCACATACATCTGACTCAGTAAGGTGTATCTTTTTCTGTGCCCATTTAATCTCAAAAATGTTTCCAACAGGATCGTCATCGAGAGCAATACCATTCTATTCGCGTTTGGCGAAGGGGTAATACAATTTTTTATATAAAAAAACAGTCACTAACTGAAGGTACATCATTACACGATATCGACAAATTGACCTTTTTGCAAATGGCGGCATCATCAGTAGGCTGGTATGTTGCGGCTTTAATGATAACAGCTAGTTACTTATCTAGGTTATTTAAAATCTCTGGTTTTGACTTACACTATATTTTCAATTATAATCATGGAAAAACGTTCAGAGGAACAACACATAGATAATCTAAATCAATATAATATATTCGGAACGTTATTCTCCGTGTTAAACAGTTGATTGTGAATTAGAATTGTCGCCACCGAAATAACCACTACTACAACCGCAGTATAACGGACTACTCTTTGTTGGATTCCTCAAATTTAATGTTATAAACGATAATATACTGTCTCATATGGTGGCCCTGAAAAGGGCCTTTTTAAGATGATGATGTTGTTTTGAAACTTCAAAAGTCAGTATTTAACCTCCGAAACCATACAGAGTACGGCCTTGACGTTTGAGAGCGTACACGACGTCCATGGCGGTGACGGTCTTCCTCTTGGCGTGCTCGGTGTATGTAACTGCGTCACGAATCACGTTTTCCAGGAACACCTTCAGGACTCCACGGGTCTCTTCGTAGATCAAACCGGAGATACGTTTGACACCGCCTCGACGGGCCAACCGACGAATGGCGGGCTTGGTTATTCCCTGGATGTTATCACGGAGCACTTTACGATGACGTTTCGCGCCTCCTTTTCCCAGACCTTTTCCTCCTTTGCCTCGTCCTGTCATTTTGAATGTTGCAGTAGTGTTGGACTTGTTCGGATGTGAACTGAACGTTGACTGATACTTCTGGCCGGGTCGCAGTCCGATTTAACCGTTTCTCTCGAAGCCGAACCACCAATCGGAACCACGACCGGTTATCCCCCCACTAAAATTCTAACCGTTGCACATCGACCAATGAGGACGACCCACACGGTTCCGATTTACGTATATATACCGGTCGACTGTCTGCCGAACCGCATCATTCGTTCAGCATTCACGTTTTGCAGTCCCACACAGAACAATCCAGCAGCGCAATGGCACGTACCAAGCAGACAGCTCGTAAATCCACCGGCGGAAAGGCTCCCAGGAAGCAGTTGGCCACCAAAGCCGCACGTAAGAGCGCACCCGCCACCGGAGGAGTGAAGAAACCACATCGTTATCGCCCGGGAACCGTTGCCCTCCGTGAAATCCGTCGTTATCAGAAGAGCACAGAACTTTTGATCCGCAAGTTGCCTTTCCAACGTCTAGTGCGCGAGATCGCCCAGGACTTCAAGACCGACCTGCGTTTCCAGAGCTCCGCCGTCATGGCGTTGCAAGAAGCCAGCGAGGCATACTTGGTGGGTCTGTTCGAAGACACCAATCTCTGCGCAATCCACGCCAAGCGTGTCACGATCATGCCGAAGGACATCCAGTTGGCCCGTCGTATCCGCGGTGAACGTGCTTAACTTGATAATCGTCATAAGTTATCATACCTTAAAAAGGCCCTTTTCAGGGCCGCCAAATTGTACTTAAACGTTTTTAAACTTTGGCGACGGCTACGAATAAAAATTGTTAATATAACACTCGCAGCATGCTTGCCAATAATACCAATATTGTATGAATACAATTCAGTTAATAATTGTATGTCACAGAATAGCACAAATACATAAACACGGGCCCAAATTTTATAAGATGGGGTATCGAAAAATTCAACAGTGTAACAATATCCACGAAGTTTGAAACATACATTAAAATACAGGACACTATGCCTTCGATTAAGTAAAATACCGATAGTGTCTAATTAAAAACTCCGAAAGACCCATGTATACATTGTAGAAGGGTATAATGTGGTTAGGTATAGCTTCCTCAGTCGCTCATGTGTTAATATTAATATTTTCATTACCACGGATCGACAGACAACTACACTTAAAAATGAAATTGCGATGGGTTATTTTTATAATGATTTCACCCGCATCCACGGTATTTACAATACAGTTAGGTACTAATCACGATACTTTATTCTCAAATAACCGAAAATAGATATTAGATTCTAATAATTAGAATAATATACTTTAAAATATATTTTGTATTTCATTGTTTAATTGCCAATCATCTGATTACCTCGATAATTCGTGCTATATTATGTTCCTAGTTTATTTGGTTGACGTCCCGTCAAATTATGCAATATATAACTAGCTTGTTTGTAATGTCACAATCAAACCAAAAGTGAACAATCGTCATTGTGAGGCTTTAAAATATTTTGGTCTATTTACAGTTTAATATACTTAGTGCCTACAATAATATGATATAAATTTAACGAAAACACGTAAATGTGTAACTATGAAGTACTATGTCTACATGGGTTAATCCATTGCTAAAAAAAAATTTTGAATATTCATAAAATAATAAAAACTCATTCAGAATCTCTATAGTGGTGTATATTTGGATTTAGAGATGTATAATTTACCGTAAATGTAAATTTAGATAATTTCGGTATGTTACCATAAGAACAGCCCCAGAAATTCCTCTTTGTCGCATTTGTAGCATTTCCATGGACTTATAAGCGTGGTAAAATTTATTTATTTTTTATTTACTGAGTAGGATGTTCAATTTTTAATTCTTTTAAATTTAGTGACTGTTGTTCTGGTTCTAATATATGAGTTAAAAATAATAAAAACTATGTACAGAACATTTAAAAATAATCAGAGAAGTTTAACCGGTGCCCCAAAGCCTTGAAAAGTTTAACATTACCAATATTTTAAACGTGGTTTACTATCCATATCTGTGATAAAATCAAATTTATATTAATTTCGATGGTAATTGATTGCCTCAGATACTCGTATGGTGTATGTTTAATGTTATGTAGTATAGCCCAGGGTAGAAACTACTCTATAATCGCTGTTTGTGGACGTTTCACATTATATGCAATGTACCTACACTCATGGGCGTTCTCACGGGGGGGGATATGGGGGATAGATCCCCCCCAAGGTTCTTTATTTTTTTACATATTAGTAATACACGTTTTGTCTACTTTTGATATGTGTTTGTGTTTTCAATATTGACTTGGTAGTTATTATTTTATTTTTTTTTTTTGCAATTTTTCTTTATCGTGATTATTGATTCCACCAGTCATAAACAATATTATTATTTATCACTGATAATTATAACATATAACAGGCAATTCGCTTTACAATTGATTTGTACTGTATTTTTGTAAACATTTTTATTTGAAATCAAGAATAATTAATTTTAATTTTTAACTCTTAAGTGCATTTCTAAATTGCTAAATTTACTACTATAAAAAAAAACAATATTATCAAAAACAATATAGAAAAATAACGTTTTTAAAAACGTTAATCAAAAACGAAAACGAAAAAAATAAAAACATTTTCTATCCCTGATTTAAACTGATTCATAACATTCTTGTATAGTTTAAATAAAAAGAACAATAAATATGACTTGAATCGATTATTTGATATTATCAACTATATTACTATCAATATTATTAGATTCTGAGCGGAGTGAGGGTTCTATTGGTTTTTCAATATTGTTTATATTTATTTTTATTTTATCCTGCATACAAAATTTCTACCAGAAGGAGTTCTTCGCTTTTAACATATAGTATATCTTTTCTTTGTAGCAAATTTTATCAAGATGGTACTTTAGAGAGGTAATTTTTCAATTTTCTCAATATTTATTTAATGACACATTACAATTTCAATGACAAATTTCAAAAACCGCTAAAAATGTGATTTCAATTTCTAACACTTTGTTTATCACCATAGTAACAAATAAAATAAAAATAATGATTTTAGTTATTTTATCGTAATTTATAATATTAATTCAACTTACAGGCTATAATAAAATATAATTACAATATAAAATATCCAGACTGACAAACCGTCTCCCACTCAGAATCGTTTTTCGTATACAATGATATGATTTCATTGAATTCAAATTTAATACAATCCATTATACAGTGACCAACTATTGTAATCTACTGTACAGCAGAGCGACATCCACTTACCCGCTTTTTTAATATTCATTATTATAATATGGGAGTTGTGAGGCAAAACCCTTACGGCTTATTTTGAAACCATTTTTTTCATCCCCCTCCATTGAAATATCCTGAGAACGCCTCTGCCTACACTCTTCAATTTTATTAATACGTTATTGCTGATGAATATTGGCCCCGTGAAGCCGTTTACTTTGAGGTGCCACATGCCAATTTTTTTTGGTAAAAAAATATTTACCTATATAAAAATAATTGGTTAATTTACCTTACCGAGCTCACATCTCTATTATCCGTGTATATTTAATTTAAAACCGTACCCGGCCTCGATTGAAAAATTGCAAGGGATTCCACTTTGACTGTATAGACTATAGACTCGCCGTGTGCCATCTGAACGCAACAGTAGTGTGTGTCGTTCTACTGCAAAAATATTCGGACGGACTGTTTATTTCAATTTTTGGTGGCCCTGAAAAGGGCCGTTTTAAACTGTTTTTTCGGTGGGTAAGGTAGCGGAGTTAAGCCTTCTTCTCGGTCTTCTTGGGCAAGAGCACGGCTTGGATGTTGGGCAACACACCACCTTGAGCGATGGTTACACCGGACAACAATTTGTTCAACTCCTCGTCGTTCCTGATGGCCAATTGCAAATGTCTGGGGATGATACGAGACTTCTTGTTGTCACGCGCGGCGTTACCGGCCAACTCCAAAACTTCAGCTGCCAAGTACTCCATGACGGCGGCCAGGTATACCGGTGCTCCGGCTCCGACGCGCTCGGCGTAGTTTCCCTTTCTCAGCAGACGATGGATACGACCGACCGGGAACTGGAGTCCGGCACGGGACGATCTGGTCTTGGACTTGCCTCCTTTCGCTTTTCCTGCTTTGCCTCTTCCACTCATGACTGATTTGTTGACTACTGTTTTGTGTTGAATTCGACTGACGAATGATGATAATATTTTTCTGAAAATTCGCCTTATATAAGCAAAAATAGGGAACCATTTCTGTAATTGGATAAAACGAAACAGTTAGACGAAGCAACTTGATACCGTCTGCCCAGCAATCGCTACTTGACGATGCGGTTTTCACTCGGCACTTTTATATTTTTTTTTTCAGAGAAACTATTATTTTAAACCATAACGTAACCACCGTTGAATCCTGTTTAGTCCGGCACACTTAGGACTTTTCGACCAATGAACGATCGACGTATAGCTTTGGTTTGGTAATATATACTCATTTTTTTCCTGTTCCCGGCATCATTCAGACCAAACGTTTACTTGACAACGACAATATTATCAACTACACATATTGACATGGCTCCAGGAGGGAAATCCGCAGGCGGCAAAGCGATGAAAAAGTCCGGAAAGGCCCAAAAGAACATCGCCAAGTCCGACAAAAAACGCAAGCCCAAGAGGAAAGAATCGTACGCCATCTACATCTACAAAGTGTTGAAGCAAGTACATCCTGACACCGGTGTTTCGTCAAAGGCGATGAGCATCATGAACAGTTTCGTCAACGATCTCTTCGAACGCATCGCTTCCGAATCCAGTCGTTTAGCTCATTACAACAAGCGTTCGACCATCACCAGTCGGGAAATCCAAACCGCCGTCCGACTCTTGTTGCCCGGCGAGTTGGCCAAACACGCCGTCAGTGAAGGAACCAAAGCCGTCACCAAATACACGAGCTCCAAATAATTCATTTCTTTGGACCATATAATATCTGACATTAAAACGGCCCTTTTCAGGGCCACCACGTTTACAAAATGTACAGACAATGGAATATTCCAATAATCATTTATGTCGCTTATTTGTACACTACCCGGAGCCGAAATTTTAGATATATTGTTGATTTACAAATTATGTGTTTTTCTGGTAGTAGAAAATCGCGATTCTTAATAGTAGTACCAATTGAGAGATCATCTATAATTATTAATTATACAAGAGTCTCCTGTAGTCCTGTCGGAATCGTTTTTCGTTTACAATAATTTATCATTGAATTCCAATATAACACGTACACAACTACGACTGGTAGGTTGTTCACTTTTAGGACAGTAAAAAAATAGCGACACTTTTTTGTAGGAAAATTAATCTTGTTGGTACTTTGGAGGTCAAATGTAAAAAATACTCTATGTCTAAATAATTATTATAGCTCCACGACTTCTCATAAAATACTTTATTTAATATATATCATAAACTGTTATAAATTATTCTCTTCTCACGGCATTTAAATAATTTTTTTATATTTTATTTCAGCACAACATCTATTATAAGAATATAATAATATTATTCAACCTAGCTGTGATATGAATTACATTTCATTTGCGATTTACGGGATTTTCACCACTTCGTAATTACCTATTCAGTTATAAGTTTAAACATAAATATTATATTATTATTATATTTCATGTTCAGAATTTTGTTGGCAGAAAAAATGTCTACCGGATTAATAAATAAGAATCTGTAAACACTTTCACCAGCATTACAATTTACAGCAGTTACTAACCCGAACCATAGCATATAATTTATATTACATATTATATTTAAATTTTTTTTTAAATATAATATGTTCTATGCCCGTAGGTTCAATCAACTGATAAGCCAAGTTGATACATTTAGAATTATTATTAAAAAATCGTAAAAAAGTGAGAAAAGATACCATAATTATGTAAAAGTAAATATTTACGGAAGCGTTGAAGGGCCAACCATATGTTTTTTTTATCTCATTATTATGGATTATCACAAGTCATTATTATAGATTATAACTCGTAATAACGGATTCGACAACTCGTAATAACGGATTGACAACTCGTAATAACGGATTGGATAACTCGTAATAACGGATTGGACAACTCGTAATAACGGATTGGATAACTCGTAATAACGGATTGGACAACTGGTAATAATGGATTGGATAACTCGTAATAACGGATTGGACAATGGTACGATAGTTATCGTACACATACAATGATTTAAGCCATTTGTATTTTGTGCGAATATTGTAGGTACGATCAGTGTCGCGAGAATTGGGGAAAAAAAATCCCCGTTAGCATTATACCGGGGATTGACTATGTACAAATAATTTAAAAGAATTATGATATTTTTTTATAAATTATATATATAATAATATTATATTAAAAATAAAATAAATATTGTATATTATTATGTTAAAAATGTCTTATACCCTAAAATTACAATATATATGTTTATATATATATATTACCTAGATGGTTAAGTACAGTGTTGGCCTGGGACACCAAAGGCCCATAGGATCAGTTTTTTAAGGGGCCCCATAATGGAATACAAAATTTACTTGACATTTTGGTGAAAAAATGCTCACCAAATGTTTTCCTTTAAAAATACATTTATTCAAATTCTGATTTTTAGAATTATTATGTATACCTAAAGACAATATATATTAAATTCCTGATATTTTTTGTACTACTATGAAAGAGTGTCTTGTGGCTATACAAACTTAAATTTTTCAAATGACAATTTAATTTTACAAATTATTTATCTTGATAGCATAGCCGTGCGCAGGGGGGATGCTGGATATGCCATGGCATCACCTGTAGAGTTAGCACAACCTATATAGTTTTTAGTTGTAAATGTTTTGATTATAAATTAGAATCATGAACTAATTGATAGTTTATAGACTATAGTATCTCAGTTCAAGAATTTAAATATTTTGATTATTTTTTTTATCCTATTTTCTTAATAATAAAATATTCGGAGTTCAGACAAAATAAAATATTAATTAGATTTCATAATTATATTTTCATAATCACTACAGGTAGGTAGGTACCTAAAAATAATAAAATATATTGCTAACTCATAACAATATAGTTGAAATCAAAATCAACGGTGAAAATTGCGGGTTTTGTCACCAGAAAATTCAGGCCCTTGCAGTATTACTTATTTTCATACTACATTATACAATACTATCAAAAATAAAATTAATTCGATTAGTTAGATTATCATTTTTTGTCATTATTATAATTTGATCAAATGCCTGCAGGTTTTTATACTGTTACTTTATTGGAATTATGAAATCACAGTACAAGAATTTCAAATTAAAATATCTAAAACCAATAAATAAGCTAAATAAAATGCACGTTAATTTCTTTTCGCATTATATGGCAAGTTATTCGTACCTATTAAGAGTTTTTGGGGAGTTATTTTTTTATTGTGATAGACAGTGGCGTCCGCAGGGGGGGGGGGGGGTTGCTAATGGACTGAAGCCCCCCCATTGCCCTTATTATTATTACTTTAAAAAAAAGTATTTATCAAGTTTTTACTGTCAACTATAGTAGGTAAGCAAAACATAAATTTCATAAATTATGTCTTACCAGAATGAATTCATTTTTGAAAAAACAATGTACCTATTTGCATACCAATATTCATAAGTTATCTGTAATTTTTTGGTAAAAGTTTTCCATGATTGTTATATAAATATAGTTTGTAATTTATTTCGGATTGCCTATCTAGGTGGCTAACTTGAAAGTTAATCTTGATTTTGAGTTGAGATGACTGACTTGCTAGACACTCCAACACGGTTTTCGACTTTACACTTTTTACATAAGAAAAGGCACCGGACATGCGAAGGCACATACCACTCTATGTGATATACCTGCTATATATAGGTGATAGACGGATTGCTCATTTTAGTTTCGTCTTAAACGGTGATGATTAACTTGATAGACACTTTAACATGCAGGTATTTGCATTTTTTTTTTAAAATTAATATATTATATACAGTATACACTATAGTTAAACGTTTATATGTATTGTATTGGTTAATATAATAGCATATATCTAACTATCTACCTATATGTTAATTTTTTTTAGGAATTATAATTGCACATTTCTCAAAATGTTCATTGTTATATTATATCACACAATAAATACATATCATATTTGTTTGTATGTATATTGTATATAGTTTGAATTTTTTGTAAATTATTTCGTAAGTTGTGTGATAGGGTTTTCACTTATAGCCGCTTGATGTAGGGTCTGCAATCCACCGCAGGTGGATTGCCTACCTGATTTGCTATAGCACATTGTCCGCGATCCGACGAAGTCGGATTGCCTACGTAAGTGGTTAACTTGAAAGTTAATAGATTTTGACTTGAGATGGCTGACTTGCTAGAAACTCCAACACGGTTTTCGACTTTACACTTTTTACATAAGATAAAGCACCAGTCATGGTATGTGCAGGTATACTCTATATAGCCATATATGATCCTGGAGATCGTATCCAGCCTATCCATTTACAACGTTTGTGACGGATTGCTAGACCCTCAAACTTTTAACATTCCCGCCCAAGCGTCTAGCCTTATCTCCAATCCATATCACTAATCCTTATCACAAATCCTAAACTTTCGTCTTACAACCTTTGCGACTTTTATAATTCATTGTCTCCAAAATCGGTACCCACTCCCAGCGAGTCCAACGGGCCCCGAGTTACACTTAGAGCTAGTTACTAAATAAGTCACTGTCTCACACGATTAAAGTATTTAACTGCCACAGCTAGGCTGCACTGGCTTGTTCTAATTCATAATATCGACTTGTGAGTTGAGTTAATCAATAATTATGATATAAAAAAACATATAGATAATAGATGGCTTTTCAACTCGTAATTAGTAATTAGTAATTACGAGTTGTCCAATCCGTTATTACGAATTGTTCAATCCGTTAATACGAATTGTTCAATCCGTTAATACGAATTGTTCAATCCGTTAATACGAATTGTTCAATCCGTAATTACGAGTTGTTCAATCCGTTATTACAAGTTGTCGAATCCGTTATTACGAGTTATAATCTATAATAATGACTTGTGATAATCCATAATAATGAGATAAAAAAAACATATGGTTGGCCCTTCAACGCTTCCGTAAATATTAGTGTCGAAAGGTGAGAAAAGTAAGTCGCTACCAGCACTGCGTCATAATTAAATGGCAAACTGCCTATATATTGATTAATACACTTTGAGGCCGACGTAATATTTTATCTATTCTATTCCACAACAGCAAGGGTGATAACTGATGATAACAGTATCGAGTGATGATAAATAATGATAATAATAACAAATTACACACAGTAAAGTTGTAGTTACTTGCTAGTCAGTTGTTGTGTGTAAGTTATCGTCAATAATGAATTGTTAAAGAACAATTCGGTATTCAGCACTTCAGCTTCAACAATAAAAAAAGTTGAATCATTGAAATACCCAACCCGAAAGTACATGTTAATATATTTAATAATATTAACGAACGATGATGATATATAATACAATTAGGTATTGCTAGTCAATTTTTAATTTTTAATTATTAGGATATACCCAGGTGCATTAAAATAATAATATTATTTGATAACGGATTTCATTTTTAAATTAAGTATTAGTTATTTAATTATTACAATCGGTTTGTATAATGTCACATATCTATTTCATTTGATGGCATAAAATATATCAAAAAAAAAACAACTATGATATCAGAAATTAATGCAGCTATTGAACAAAACGATTTCCAACGAGTAAAAGTCTTAGTTGAAGCTATCGTTGAACAAGTGAGTTACATACATTGTTTTAGTACTTATCGTGTTTGGGGCATAATAATGTATTTCAATTTTTGATTGTAGCACACAAATACATTTCATTTTGACACCTATCATGCCGACAATACTTTCAAACAGTTATGGGAATCTATGTTCCTATGTTTGGCCGCAGACAGTTACAAATGTATTCACAAACAATGTTTAACGTGCATTCGGCTTCTGAGGTAGACTTGTCTTAAAATAACAAACTAAGGAACAATTATTACTTATAGTTTAGCTCCCAAGCGATTTTTTTTTTTTAATTATTCAGAGCACCCATACAACCAGTTTGGACGATTAAAATCGAAAATATCCCTCAATTTTTTATGCAAAACCACCTTTGGAAGGTCATAAAGTTAAGACAAAATTGATAAAAATACATAAACATCCGGCAAACCTGACTATGAATTGTCTGTAACCCATGTTACCCTTTTTGCCAAGACATTTCAATACTTCAATTAGCTATGACTTAAAAACTAAGTCCGACTGACAAGAAAAATTTTGAAAAATCGCATGGGAGTTAAACCAGAATAATTGTACAACACAATTGACTGAATAATTATTATTAATTAGTCTTGAAAGTTGACCATGTATAACTAGATTATGCATCTCAATGGTTACATTACTTTTTGAAAATTACTTATCTATATTAAAAATAATTATTGTGATCCACAGCCGAGACAAAACACATTTAAAAGATATTATAATTGAACAACACGTAAACATTCTACTTCAGTGTGCTAATCTTGTTGAAGACACATTATGCATAGTAATTACAACCGAAAATACAGACGGTAAGTCACCAAAAATATCTTTCTTCAAAAATAAATACCTACTAAATTAAAAATTGTATGCTGAAGATGGTTTACCTACTAAATAGTAAATGATTATATTGTGGTTCTGTCCTACAGTTATCGTAGAAGGCCTGAAATGTCTGTGTAATATAGTCTATAATTGTGACACTGCACAAGAAGTATGCTGTTCGAACAAAACTGTTGATTGCATTGTGCTCAGACTAAGAACATATTTTGAACAGAATATTCCATATGCCATAAAATATTTTGACATCAAACTTTTATTTCTTTTAACGGCATTTAACAAGGATATAAGGTAGACTTCTAATGCATATTTAATTAAATTTTTTTTTTTTTGTGTATTTCCTAACTGTTTTATTTTAGATTAAAAATCACAGAAGAGTTACATGGTCTCACATACCTAACAGAAGTCTTGGACAATATATTACGTGACACTATTGAAGATGCATCCAAAAACAATTCATCTAGCTTACAGGTAACTGACTTATTTACCTGCTAATATAATTGACATTTTAAACGACAACATGAATAATATTTACAGGAAGATAATGTGTTACTCAGCTGTGAAATACTGAAAACTTTATTCAACTTGACCGTAATCCCAATCAGTGAGTCATCTGAGGAAGATGATTATTCTATTTGGATTAGATTGATTTCTATATTACGTGACCTGCTTGTCACCTCAACTTTTGTCCCATTATTTCAAGATAACATCATTTGGTATTTTTCTTAATTAATATATTTAAAAAAAATAAAATAAAAAAATATGTTTTTCTACCCATATTTTGAACATTATTTATTCTTATTATAGCAATGTTGTCAACTTGTTGACAAATGTACCACCACCTTGTTTGGATCAATTGCTGGTTAAAAGTCATTGGTGTGACGTTGATGCTTTAAAAGTGATAGTGAATTTTCTTGACACCCGATTGTGTAGTACAGAGGTATTTCATTATATTATATTATGATGACAATATTTTACCTTAATTTTATCTGGTATAATGATTTTAGAATCCATTATATGAACATATATCACCAGCATTGATGGTATTATTAAAAGGATCAAGATCTATTGCAAAATTCCGTTGTGAAGTTCGACAACAAATTTTACCTCCATTGAAAGATGTTATCAATCGACCTGAACAGGGAAATACATTGCGTAATAAATTGTGTCGTTTGCTCACTACACCCAATGTGAGTCTTCGCGACTTGGTTGCTGAACTGTTATTTGTCTTATGTAAAGAAAATGGTATGAAACTTATCATATTATTTTTATTATACTTTTATTAATGTAATTTGGATCGTTTTTAGTGGGTCGTATGATCAAGTATACAGGATTTGGTAATGCGGCTGGTTTATTTGCAAATCGAGGATTACTTTGTAAAACTTCAAATCCAGATTACTCGTCAGATAGTGAAGATAGTGATACAGAAGAATACCTAACATACAAAGACCAGTTAAGTTTCTATTTTAATTATTACATGTACCAATAATATTATGAACGTTGTCTTTTGTAGAATAAATCCAGTTCTCGGTTGTTATGAACCACCAAAACCTAATCCATTTGAGTGTATGTCTGTTGAACAACAAGAACACGAAGTAATGCAGTTGGTTTCTAAAATGGATAAACTCACTAGGTATTTAAAAACTATATATTATTAACTCATTATATTTCTATTATTGTAAACTATTTCATTTAGGGAAGGAGTGATACAGCCGTGTAAAATTGGTGATGATGGACGACCAAAACCTATTGAACATGTTCTTCAACTTCAAGAAGAATTAATGAATCATTTTACTAACATTAAAAATAAAGATGGACCAGATGATGAGAGTGATTAAGTCGTTAATTTATTTATTTAGTCATTCATTCATTTTTATTTATTATTAACAAATTTATAGTCAAACTTTTTACTCATAGTAAGTATTCATTAGCTTTTAGGTGCCTGTATATGTATAATACTAACTAAAAAGTATAATTCATGTGTTCAGGTCTGATGTCTTCAGATTTAAAATTAGTCATTTTAATCTGCCATCTAGTTAATTTGATTATGCACATACTATTCATACATTTAAAATTAATATTGCAATTTTTGTTACACATTATTTTTAATATATATAATATTTTCGGAAGGTGATTTTTAATGTGAAACACTCATTGTTTTGGTCAATCGAAGAAAAATAAATTCACCTAATTTAGTTTTTTACTTCTTACTCTAAAAATAATAATTACTGTTGTACAAATCTTATAATATTTAACCACTATCTATTATTTTATTAGCAGTAAAAGTTTAAAAGAGCCTATACTCTGACCAAGAGAGAAGTAAACAGTTTTACACATGGTGCATGCAGACTGAGGTTAGTGGACAGTGATCATCACTCCCCAAACTCTGACATTCGGTGTGGTATAGGTATACAAACTGTATACACTGCAGATTGTAGCCAGGTTGTTGGGCAGTGTGAGATAAGGATGCACAATTTCTGGCATTTACAGGCACGGTTTACATCTCTCGTGAGTGGCCGGAATATAGTGGTTGAGCAAATATTTTTAGTGTATCCCTTCATCTTTTTAAAAAGTTAAATGTTTACGATGTTTCTAAAGATAAGACTATTGTTTTAAAGTTCAATATTTATACAAAGATATTTTCTATTTCATATTAAGACAGTAAAAAATAATGTTGACAAATCTAAAAATATTTACTATGGTAGTAAAAATCTCAAATTTACTGCTAACATGAGTGTCTTTATTTTAAAAAAAAATCTTTATATTATACTACTTATATAATGTATATTTTATTGTATAACTTGTAGTTTTTTTTTCCATCTTATTACAATATACATGGTACTGGGTACTAACTTCATATTTCAAATCATTTTGAAAATGAAATTATAATATATAATTATTAGTTAAGCAATATTTATTAATTGTACAATACATTTTAAAATATCTTAAATGTTATTCATCTGACCATAAAAATTGAAAACAATCAGTAAATGAAAGTTTTTTTGCTTTCTATATTTTATTTCTGTACACTTCATGCAAAAACTTTTTCAATTCTTTTCACAAAATACATTGTTTTAATTTTATAAATAATGAAAAATTTTTGTTTCTAGTCATATGAATGTTTGCATTGATTAATTCTTGTAGTTTGTTATGTTTATTTTATTGAAATTCCCTCAGTTACTAAACATTATACAGGGTTAAATAGAATGCATGAAAATTCAAAAGTTATTTATTATTAATAATTTCAACACACACCAATTATGAACATTTAATTTTGTTACTTGAAACATCATTAAAAAGAAAACTTTGTCACAGAATGAAAGAAATTAATTATTTTCCATTTTACAATAAACGATTGAAGAAATTTAATTTTAAAAAAAACATTAAACAAGATTATACTCTGTCTCAAAAGAGAATAATCAGTCGGTCGACCGGTTTTTGGCAGTGCCACGCATCCCCCACCAACTTCTCCGTGTTAACGTGATCACGTGGTTCTCGATGCACCAATCGAATCATTTGTGATGCGCGAAAAGTGATTATTCTCTTTTGAGACAGAGTATACACGTCACTATCTTACAGAAACAATTTAACAATGGGCATTTTAAAGTGGTTGAAACCTTAGAACATATTCAGTGGTTGGAGATATGTGTGTATTGTTCGTAGACTGTGCTGTGTTCTACATAAAATAACTATTTAAAATGCCATTAAGTGTTAACTATTATTGATCTTTATCTAAATAACAAAATCTTAATATACATATTTAATTTTTGTATAAATCATTTTAGTCTACCATCTTTTAGACTTAACAAGATATTATTTTAAATGTAGAATATAGGTACATAACTTCCCAGTATTTTTAAGAAAAACACAAATTATACTCTGTAAATTTAAATATATTTTATGAAATACAAATATTTAAACAATATTACTAACTACATAAACTACTGTATGCCATAAAATAACTACATTGTTATTAATATTCATTTATCGATATTATGTTTTCACTGCTATCTGAATTATTAATTTCAACGAAAGGCCAATTATCATCAGACTTCTGTCCACGGTAATTATATTTCATGTAGTCCGGCTTTTCCTTGCATATATTCATGTATGCCTCACTGATACGACCAAATTCACTGACAGTTAATTGGAATGGTCTTGTGCTTGGTTCTATTGCTGCGGCAGTTAATAATTCACTAGCGAGTTGTTCTCTGACTGGTTTTGGAAATAGTGTCCTTTATAATAAAAAACAAATATTTATATACATTCTAGTAATTTTAATGTAAATTACTCACTCAACGCCCCGAATACAATGTTTTTGTCTGAAACTAAACACAGACCTGACAACTTTTTCAATTATGTCAAATGGCAAATCAATAATTGGTTTTTTCAGAGGTGTAAGGCGCACAACGCCAACATCAACATTTGGTTTTGGAATAAATGCTCGACCTTTAAACAAGATTAAAATACAATTTCAACAACTTTTTCTAAATATAGTTATTTTAGCCTCATAATATTTGTTTCCGTAGTCAACTTTGAGTTATAAATTTAACTTTATAATCTCAATTGGAATACTTTTCAAAACATGTTGTTTATTTATGATCAAATACTGAACAAATAGTTTTTTTTTATTAACAAGCATTTTAATATTAGATTATATAGATCTAAGCACTTAAGAGTTACAGTTTGCTGGACAATACCCAAGTTTCTTACCACAAATTCCTAATAATGCTTTAGATTGTAATTCAGAAAATGAAGATTTCGAACAGGGATTATCTTTAAACAATAACAATGAGAGTGATGAACAGGATAATCGAATAACCAAAAGTTTGTAGAAAATTATGTGGTAGCTGACAGTTAACAATTGATTAAAACAATGGAAAATTCTTCATCAATTTAAAAAAATGCTCTTTATATAAGAAATACCCAAGAACATTTAACTCCAAAACATTAACATTGTTGAAAAATTTTTTTTACATAATTATAAATTGTTCAAATATACATTTATTATAATTTTTAAATTTTTTTAATGACAAATATTTTGAATTTTTAAAGTATTACAATTTTGAAAGTTTTAGAGTTGTAATTATATAAATATTTAAAGTTTACATTAGTGGAATGGTGTAGTGTACAACAGGGGTACCGCACAAAATGATTATCCACTAGTCCGCTCATCATAACTTTTTAATACTTATAATTTATAACTAATAAACTACTTGTCCGAAATTTGATTAATATGATATGGAAATACTCCAAATAATATTCTGCTTTGGAATATGAAATTAAAAATGTAGGTTTACATTGTGTAAAGAGTACAAAACTTGAAACCGACTGCCATTACCTTTTTTTCTCCAAAAATGTAGTTTTGAAACTAACTAAAATTATGTAAAAGACATATTTTCAAAAACGTTAATGTTATATGAAATAATGAGTATCTTACATTAAATAGAACAATACTATAATAATTTTACCTGGAATATTGAATTTATGTTCAACCCTACACCAATTTTGACACATGACCGACAGCCTACTCCTTTCTCTAGTCATTATTGGAGCTGCCATTCTTTCAGCAACTTCTTTTTGAAATGTCAATGTCATGCGTACTCGGCCATACCTCCATGCACTTTTCCTGTAAATATAAAAAAGTTAGTGAAAATTATAAATAGAACATAAAATATACTACCTTTCAGATATAGCTTTTAACCATCGTATAATAAGCGGTGTAGAAACATTAAATGGCAAATTTCCAATAAGATGAATTTGTGGACATTTATCTTCCCATTCCATTTTATTGTCTTCATTGAACATTTGTTCTAAATTAAAATTCATTACATCCCCAAATATTAACTCTAATGGTACTGGTGATGATTCAGCCAACAGCTAAAACAAATTACGATATGATCAACACTATATTTTATTCCAACAAATGCTCAGTAAGAGATAACATAAATTATAGAGTATAGATGAAACACTAACCTCTAGGGACGGTGTAAATCGTTTGTCTTTTTCAATTATTAGTACCCTAGATGGCATGTTTTGAATGATTGATCTTGTTATGTTGCCAGGACCCGGGCCAACTTCACATACTTCACAGTCTTTAACAGATCCTGCTGATCTGACAATGCGGCTAATTAATCTTGGTTCCATTAAAAAATTTTGAGAAAGTTCTTTCATAGCACGTAGTTTATATAGTTTAATTAAATCCCTGATGCTAGGCAGGGGTGGCAGCCGGATAATCCGACTTACAGACATAATAATTATGTATAATTTATTATTGTTTAACAGTTACTGCAGGTTCTTCAAAATCGTCCAAGAATGTTTCCTGTTTTATTGAATAAATAGAATACCCGTAGATGCTCAATGTAATACCACCTAGTAATAAACCTGTGTAACGAGCGTTTCTACGCATGCGGTTCAACCTAGTGGCACGAACTAGATTTTGGCGTTCAACAAATTTTATCTGTTGCAGTAATCTTTTATCGATTTCACTGTCTTTCATGAAATCAACTTTGGGCATCTGATCACTGTTAGCCATAGCAAATTCAATCTATTAGAATGCTCGCTTTCTGTAAAACATTGTAAAAAACTATATTAATTGACGACAAATTAAATAAATACTGTTCTTAGGTTCCCTCAAAACATAAGAAAATTTAATAAACATTTAACAAGTAGGTTAAGACCTTATGGTCTATAACTCAATTCAAGATGCTGAACTCATTGATCATTAATAATTAGGTAAGCACATGATAGGTACCTAATACCACAGAATATCTAAAAAAATTTAAACAGTTATGCACACCAATAATGCTATTTGACAAGGCTGGGCATTAACGAGTTAAAAATTAAAATTAAGTTAAAACGTTAAGTTAATTTTAATTAAGTTAATTAACTCGTTACTTTTTTTTCAAATTAACTTTTAACTTAATAAGTTACTTTTTTTCAAGATTAACGTGTTAATTTCAAGTTAATTTTATTTTAAAAATATCTAAATTAAGTTAATTTTCTTCCGAAGAATAATGTAAATTTTTTAATGTGTTTTTACTTTGATGTATCATTTTAAATTTCCCCAGTAATTTTCTTAGACGTAAAGAAAAACTATCTAATAAACCACATTATGTGTCTGGAATTTTCTATTTTTGCAAATTAGCAAATTTTAACTTTACACTAAGTTAAGTTAATTTTTTTTCAAAGTTAACTTTTAACTTAACGAGTTAACGATAAAAAATACGAGTAACTTTTAACTTAACTTAACTTAATTATTTTAAAATAACTTAACTTAACGAGTTAAAAAAAAACATTAACTTGCCCAGCCTTGCTATTTGAGTTACCCAAGTTTTTTAACATTTAGTACAGAAATCGTTGTGCAATTTAGTAAGTAGGCAGGATTGGGTAAAAAACGGTTTTTTATAATATTAAACAAAAAACATGTTTTTATGATTTTTAATTGTTTTAATGTTGTTACTATAATGGGCAGAAAGATGAAAATGTAGGTAAGTACCTCCTCATCCAGTCGAGAAACACGTTAGTGTGGGTGATGGAAAAGGAAACAATTTTAAATAATTCTAACGTATTTACCTGTGTAATTGGCTGACACTAATCGCTATTAAATATTGTAATCCGAGCAAGTGCGTCCAATAAAAATTTAAAATTGTATATTATTTTATACCACAAATAAGACTCGAGGCTGACAATTATTACAAAACAAATTATAATACGAATTCATGCCTTTCGCGATCTACGATTCGGAGACTGTAAACTTTTAACTTGCACAGTAAACCAAGTATACTGTAAAGTTGCACAACAGGGGCAATCCGGCGATTGGGCAATGTAGAACCATCTGATTTTGTGTAATCAGAGGCATAAAACTTACTAATTTACCATAGAAAAGACGTAGGCATATTATTATACCTTTTTCTGATAGTAAGTAAACCAATGGCCACAGGAAAATGGCAGTGGTGGCCGGGTGGTCGACAAGAAGTTAGGAACGAGTTTTTCAACGAACTGTGGATAAAATAAATCAGCTGAATATTGATTACATTTTCATTTCTCATCAACGATAACGATTGCCGCCGGTGCCGGTTTAAACTTTCGGTTCCTCCTGTTCTCTATGACGTTACCGCTTATTTATTTAATATTATTAATCGGGGGGAGGGGGGATTTGGGTATCGTATCACCACTCCCCCACCATGACTTGTTTTAAAAAACTGGTGAACCTTATATTTTACGACTTACGTACTTATTTAATTATATAATTAATATTATTATTTATAGTTACCTAGAACCTACTGTTTTTTTTTAGAAACAACAAATAAAAACCCGAATCTTCTATGGTAGCTGTAATTTAGATAATATTACTTCGTAATATAAACTAATCACTATAATAGTGTAATTTATTGCAATACCAATAATTACACAAATACATTGAAATAATGCAGTTTAGATCGATTTTTGGAAATTTTTTTCAGCAACCTACAGGTATATTTCAACAGGTTGATGTCAATGGTGCGATCAGAATTTGTCGGTCTGACTTGGTTCCTACTGTTCCTAGAGCTATAACATTTTGAAGCTCGGGATTTAGATAAGGTATTTTATGCATACGCAGATTATTCAACTAATCTACTCAAAAAAGTACATGTTAAAACTTTATTAAATAGTTTATAATTATTTATTTTAATGTATGTATTTGGTATGCCATTTATACCTCAATACATGTAGGTACCTACTTACATTATTCAAATTACAGATCACAATGGTTGGACTGAGAGGTTATTATGATATAAAACAACAATTTTTTTTTTTTCCTATTGTGGTGGTAAAGGTAACGTGAGGTTAAGACATAAAGTCACAGACTTCATAATAACATAATATTATAGTATGTAATCTGAACCTCACGGTAAAAAGTAAACAAAAAAACATTTTATGATAAAATCTTACCCAATACCTCTATAATTATAATACATTATTTATCTTTATCTACCTTTCAAAATCACTAAAACAGTTAGCCAGTTTTGAACCTTTTACAAACAAAATTTTGTAGACAACAATTAAATATAATATTATGTCCTGATGAAATATTTAATTTTGTTATTTTTTTTATGAATTACAATAACAATGAATAATAAAAATCATGTTGTTCAAGATCTTCAATAATAATCATTATTTTTATACACCCAGCTGTCGCATAGTTGATGAAATATTGAAAAACCATCAAAATAAATTAATACACTAACTTCAGAATCCATTATCTAATATTAATACAGTTCAATATATAGTTTTTTTTTCTGTTAAGCATATTATTATTTTAGAGAGTTAAATTTTGCATTCAAAAACTAATCTTAATTTAAAACCATATATTGTTTATAATTAGATGAGTGCTTCTTATTCCAGTTCTACTAAATTCCTCCAAAAATATATTAACGTATAATATTATGCTTATTATTAGTGTATTTCAATGTAATTATTTATTAAAAAAGTGAATATAGGAATAATTATAAGTAATAACATGTAATATTGTATACAAATATAAAAAAAAATACTAAAAAAACAACATTTTTTATTCATGATAATATTTACAAAATTAAAGTATTTAGAACTACAAAACCAACAGTTTAATATTTTTCAACAACTAATTCTAGAACACGATTCATGTTAGACACCAACTTTCTGGAATCGTTGATGAGGCCCGCTGTCACCATTGAATTACTGTACAGCTGAATAAAGAATATACATAAGATTAAAATATAATATATAATATTTACCAGACATTAAGATAAACTTAAATATTTTATATAAATGAACGTCTTCTAGAAAGTCTAGAATATTTCAGTGGCGTCGCTAGGGGAGTGGCTGAGAGGGCTGTAGCCCCCCCCCCCCCCCCGAAAATGTTAAGAAAATTAAAAAATAATTTTAATGGTCTATGATAGTCGCTCAGTCTTAAATTGTATTAAAAAGTCTTAAAAAGTTGATCAGCCCCCCTCCCCCCAAAAAAAATTCTTGCTACGCCACTGGAATATTTATAAGCCCCTCGCCTATAGATATTCTTGAATACCCTTAGTGCTTAAAGATTACTTCCATAATTTCTAGATACATGTTTTTTATTCAATCATTGTAATATTGAAAACATTATTTTTTTAGGTGTATGATATGAATGATTATGTAAACACAACCATCAAAATAATAGTAAGAACAACCAAATTATTAAGTTCAGAGAAAACAAATTAATTTAAATAATAAATTATAACATACTTATTGCTTTTAGCAAAATTTGTAGATGGAAATGAAATGGTTAACAATATTATATCAACACCCCCAAGTATATTAGAAATTCTTAGAGGAATAAAATATCATTTAAGTTTTCTTTGTTTAAATTTTTGAAGATAAGTTGTATTGTTTTAATAACTATTTTTAAGTGTAGAGCGATGACATAGGTATTATATCACTGTGAAACATAATTTACCTGTTCGACAATTAATTTAGCCAATTCTGGATTGGACTCTTTAAGTGAAAGCAATTTCTTTATGACTGCATGTCTAAAAAACAAATAGTTGTTAGATACAATTATAAACATATGTTGAGATAAATTACTTAGGGTTAAGTTCAAGTTGAGGCTGAAGGATTGAAAATAACATCTCCTCGTCCATTTGTTTCAGTTGAGTTTTAATAAAATGTCTAGCAGCTGTCATATCATCAACAGTGATTACACACGGATGACTTTCTAATTGTCCAGTAATCTTTACTTTTTTCACTTTATTGCCCAATACAGATTCAATCCAAGGTAATAAAGAATCTAATTGTAACTGACTCAAACTATCAGTACCTATTATACAGACATTTAATGAAATTCAAATGTATTAACTATTATAGTTTTACCCTAACTAATGATATATAATTTTAAACCAACCTAATTCAACTGTTTGAGAACTTTGGTTATTAGCAGTATTGATTTCTTTTTCTACTAATGTTAGTTTGACATTCTTGAAAGTTTTAACTTGATATAAAATGATTTCATCATGTTGCTCATAACAATAAATAACTTCAACATTTTTCTTTTTTAATGCTTCGATGTATGGAGAACTTTCTGCTAAAGCACGGCTATAACAAATGATTTAAAAAATTAAGTTTAGAAATAATATAATATAAATTATTTTATATTAATAATTTATTTATATTACTTAGGAGCAGATAAATAGTAAATATCGTTTTGTCCTTCTTGTCTTCTCTTGATATAATCTTCAAATGACGTTGTTTCACCAGGTTTAGTGTACGATGATTCATATCTTAAAAGACTAGCAAGCTCTTCCTGTAAAATGTAAAATTATAAAATTTAAAAAGCTTCTTTATGACCATTTTTTAATTAGTTAAACTAATTTAGTATACATCTCCAATCAGTAATACTTTAATTTTTATTAGTAATTATTTTTAAGACAAATTCAAAAGAGAAATATTTGACTAAATAAGTATGTGGAATAGAATCACTATAATCAGCTACAAAAAAGTATATTAAAATAATGGAGTACAAACGCGTTCTTTGGGGTCGTCATTCGTTACAACTCCTTCTTTGATAAACACACCATAGTCTTGATAAAACTTCATGTATTCATCAAGATCTTTTACAGATTTATCATGTAAAAATTTAACTATTTTACTAGTCAACAATTGATTCAATTTCCTGGAAATTTAATAAAATAATTATACTGAGATTGAAATATTGAACATGATTTTAATATTTTGTCAACAATTTGTACCTTAGTAATGAAGAATTCTGTAACATTTCTCTACTCAAATTTAATGGTATATCTTCAGAATCAATAACACCTATACATTTTAATATTCACAATTAGATATTGTTATATTTAAATATTGAAGTATTAAAAAAGAAAAACAAATAATGTGATATAATATAACAGTCAACACCTAATCGTTTGTAATTACCTTTTACGAAACGAAGCCATTTGGGTAATACATTTTCAGCTTCTTTTTTAACCAGAATACGTCGAGTATAAAGTGATACGCCTTTAGTTGAACTATCATAAAAATCAGTCTGACCTATAAATTATAATAAACAAAATCAAGATCCATCATAATTTTACTAATATTTATGTTTGTAATTAAATACCTGGTGCTAGTTCTGGGAAGTACAGCAGTGCACGCACTTGAATTGGAGCTTCGGCAGAGTAGTGCAACACAAATCTTGGTCTATCATAAGTGTTTGCTACAAATTTGTAGAACTCATCATGTTGTTCTTTGGAAACAGATTTTGGATTAAGTAACCATAATGGCTAAAACAGTTAAACAAATTATATAGATAAATAAATTAACATTTTCAAATGTTATACTTACTTGAATGGTATTAATTTCAGAACCATTTAATTTAATTGGAGAATTCACAAAATTGCTGTATTTGTTAATGACACTACGGACAGTGTCTTCTGAAGCGTATTCACGACAATCTTGTTTAAGGTACATGACAATTTTAGTACCCCTCTCAATATTATCAGACTCTATTATTTCATATTCATTTGTTCTAAAACAGTATCAATAAGTATAAGTAATTGTAATAATTTAATACCAAGACTTTAAGAAATACCCATCTGATTTCCATAAGTATCCGGTAGCATGAGGGTTCACTGATTTAGTGAAAACTTCTACTCTATCAGCCACCATAAAACAGCTGTAAAATCCAACACCAAATTGTCCTATGATTGACGATAAATTTGCTGATTCACTTTGTTGAATATTTTGCAAAAATGCCTGAACAAATAAAAAGTGTCAAGCTATCTTAAAACCATTTTTGTATTATATATTAATTGTCTACAAATATTTACTTTAGAACCAGATTTAGCAATAGTACCCAAATTTGAAATTAACTCTTCTCTAGTCATTCCAATTCCTGTGTCTTGAATTATCAATTTTCGGTTAGTTTTGTCTGTAGTTATGTTTATGTCTAAACTTCCAAGGTCATGAGATTCGCCTGCTTTCAAACTAACATAACGTAATTTTTCCAAAGCATCGCTGGCATTTGAAATCAATTCTCTGATAAAAACCTAAGTACATGAAATATATTATTCGATAAGTTCTATTGCAAAATTATATCTGTATCAATGTGAAATATATCTTACTTCTTTTTCGGAATATAACGATTTGGCTACAATATCTAACAACATACGAGTCTCGGCTTGAAATTCCAATTTTTCTGAAAATATATTAATAGTTTGTTCACAAGATGAATCTTAAATTATCTATTTTATCTACAATCTTATAAGTTCATAATTATATCTAACCTGCAGTTGGGTTTTGGACGTTTACACTATCGTCTACATTTGGATTAGCTGCAAAGTTTCTAATGGGCACACCTATAACAAATAATTGAATAATATAATATAATAGGTATTATCATCTATGTTACATTAATGTTAGTGAACTGGTAGTTTGCTTACTCGATGACAATGGTACAATACTCTGTCTGATTTTGTACGGCGATTGTCCAGTGCTCTTAAAGCGCCAAACATTTCTGATGAGCTGATTTCTGAACAATTTAAGCGCCGTCATTGAAGACATTTTGTGTTCAGTTAAAGATAAATTAATTGGATATTACTTATTATAGTTATTGGTTAGTACTTTTTTTTTTTAATTTTTGAACGCAACGTGACTAATAAACTTTATTGGTCTGTGCTTTAATGTTACACTTCAAAGTATAAAATTGCCTTTGGTAGTTTAGTACTTTAGTCCACAGAAACGTGATAACCATGGGCATAGTTATTATCAGATAAGGTTCACCGGTGCCACCCCACCACATTGGACTGGAAACCGACATGGTGAGCGGGTGACGGGGGACATCCCGCAAAAGGTTCCTCGTTAGTCGTTTATTACCATCGACACTTTTTTCCAATGTTTTCAGCGCTACCTGTGATTTTGTTTGGCGTCACGTTAGACCGTGTTTTATTCAGATGAGCCTGTAAGGCTGTAAACCGTAGACTGTAGAGTACGTAATACTGACTTATACTGTAAACCACGGACTGAGATATATCTAAGTCCGTGCTGTAAACTCTCAAAAATTATTGCAACCTCTTAAAAAAATTAAGGAAAAACTGGAAATTTTTACGGAAAATCGGTTTTTGACAAAATCGATTTTGGTTTTTGGTGTGACTCTAAGACAAATGACCGTAGAGCGTATCTACTTCAAAAAATAATGATTTGACATTTGTTTTCAACTGTTTACGGACATTTTCAGTTTCCAATTTTAGATTCTGGGCAGAGCGATGATTTTCAATGATGTGTGTTTTTTTTATTTTTTTCTGTGTCTGTCATCACCTTTTAGGACAGTAAAAGTGCTTTCCTGATAGGAAACTGAATCTGAACTTTGGTGGTCAAAAGGGTCCCAACAGTTTTTAAAAACGCCGTGAAAGGCAGAAGAAAAAATAAGGAAAAAAGGGAATTTTTACGCAAAATCTGTTTTCGAAAATAGGTTTTGGTTTTTGGTGCAACTCTTAAACAAATTACCGTAGGTACATGAAATTTTGACTGAATGTTTATATTAGCATTTTCTATACATCATAACATTTCCCATATATATTTAGGACTTATTGAAATGAAGTTTTTTATGGCACGATGCGGAGCTAGTCGGGAAAAACGTTCCTGACGAAAACTATTTTTTATAATATATTAAACAGTTATTTTAGTCAAAATATCCAATTTTCATTCTATCATACTGATCAGTGATCGATCTAGTAATGCTATAAGCGAAAGCCTAATGTGTATACTGTATATATTAAATTTTAATGTCTAATAAACGATGGCGACGCCGCGGCAGTAATCCGCAATAGATTGATTATAATATCTTGCATATATTGATAATATAATTATTGATAAAACATCACTACACTACGTATATTATACATTTATAATTATTATAAATTAATAAAATATATAATATGTAATAAGTATATAATATATATAACTATATAAGTATTAAATTGTATGTAAGTAATATATTTTTTGCACCGAAAGTTTCGTTTTCAACCGCGGTTGAAGCTTTAAAAAACGATCTTTTTCTGTCTAGCGTGCCGTAAAGTTGGAATGGGAATCCCCATAGTGCTGGGGAAAAAAGTGGGAATCCCGAAAAGTGCAGACGCTGGTTATCATGCTTATTCCATGCACAACCAGACACTGAAATTTATACCACGGTCCACGGTCCTTACAAAGCATAAACTTTTGGTTACCTACTCTTATATACATAGGTATTATAATGTCCTTGCATGATGCGTAAACATTTTTATTTCATGAAATTGTTTTCGTGGAATAATCTGATTATTTGTTGCGCATATCCCCTATATAGTGTTTTACCTTTGCTGTGATTACATTTTTTTTTTTGTGTGTCGCGTTTGGTATAGGCTAGGGTAATAGAAAACGGGGAACAATTCTAGTTTAGCGCCCACTCGAATTTTTCGATTTTTTTTTCGGAAACCTGTGTATTTCGACTAATTTAAAACTATGGTGTAAAAATTAGTTTGCGGAAATGATTATTTTGGAAGTTACAGCCTTCCAAAGTTTGCGATTTTACGTTTATACGCATGCGCGCAACACTACTATAATGCCCCGCGGAGGACGTCGATATTTTTATAATAAAAGTTACGAGTCTGTATGTATAGGTAGTTAATTTGTGTTTTCACTCCTTGACCTGTTTACATAAGTATATAGTGCCTCCCTTCACCTATCGGCTCCTGTCAACAGTTAGAGTAACGTAAGTCTATTGAAGCTCCCTACGCCTGCCGGCTCCGGTCCCCTTACTCGAGGTCCTGCGGACCTCTCGCTGGATGGGGGCTCGGCCCCCAAACCCCCCGGGACTTAAATAGCAAATATGGGGGGAGGGGTCGCGGGGGGGAGAGCATACCTGCCCTTCGGGCAGACGGATGACCTAACAAGTAATTTTAACCTTGTTAGTTGAAGTATCACAAGTATAGTGGCTCTGGTCTTCAAACTCAAGGGACCTCGCTCACGTCGCCTATCGGCTCCGGTCGCCAGTTAGAGTAACATAAGTCTATAGAAGCTCCCTACGCCTACCGGCTCCGGTCGCAAAACTCGAGGTCCTGCGGACCTCTCGCTGGATGGCGGCTCAGCCCCTAAACCCCCTGGGGATTAAATAGCAAATCTTAGGAGATGGGTGGCGACCCCTTCAGGTCGCGGGGGAGAGAGCACACCTGGCCTTCGGGCAGACAGATGACCTAACAAGTCAACTTTTTTTGAAACCTAGATAAATCAACGTTTTACAAATGATGGCACCAATGTAAATGGCTAATTTACCTAATCTAAGTTTTCAGTTTATATTATAATCCATAAACACACTGTATTCAGACAAATAAAGTTATGTTGTATAGTATGTATAGTGATAACACGTCTTGCGGCACTCGTCACTGCGATTATAGTAGTGTTGCGCGCATGCGTATAAACGTAAAATCGCAAACTTTGGAAGGCTGTAACTTCCAAAATAATCATTTCCGCAAACTAATTTTTACACCATCGTTTTAAACTCGTCGAAATACATAGGTTTCCGACAGAAAAAATCAAAAAATTCGGGTGGGCGCTAAACTAGAATTATGCCGAAAACGGGTATAACTCGATAGGAATTGAAACAGCGTAATAAGATCTGCATATTATGCAATATGCATTCATAAATGTTTATTGTTATAATTGAATTTAACATTAATTTTAATAATAAGAAATATTAAACTTTTGAAACTTTCCTTATGGACACATTCAATTTAGTATTTACATAATATGATAAACAATCCAGCAGAATCTACAAGACTACAACGAGATACGACACCACTATCGATGCAGTATTTTCAAGATATTTGGAAAAATTTACATCATATTTCAGTTATCACAGGCTTGTAAATTCGATTATTGAATATGATTAATATAATAGTAATTAAATAGTAATAATAATAATTTTCATTTTCATTTATTTTTCATATTTACTTTTATTTTGAATGGTTACACTAAAATGTTTTTATAATTTATAATATTTGTCGAAAAAGAAACTTCGTTTTTTTTGAGATGTTTAAGGACATATTTTTTTAGTTTCCATTTTAGATTCTGAATAGAACGATGAATGTATTGATTTTACAATGAAGTGTTTTTTTATATTTTTTTTTTTCATTTTTGTGTACACGATAAGTAGTGGAAATAATGCTTCGATTTTCAAATTCAGTATCATTTTCGATTGCAAAGTGAACATCGTTGATGCATTGGGGAGGTCAAAATTTAGAATTCCGAGTAATTTTCAAAAGCGCCAAGAAAAACAAAAGAAAAATTAGGGGAAAAACGGGAATTTTTACGCAAAATCGATTTTTCATAAAATCGACTTTGGTTTTTGGTGTAACTTTAAAACAAATGACTGTAGAAGGGAAATAATATTGTAAATAAATTGAGCCCGGTTTTTTTTCAGGTATAAGGATCTGTGTAGTAAATTGTGCCCAGTATTTTTTGGGTACAAATTTCTGTGTAGTAAATTGCGCCTAATAGAAATATTATTTTTATGATAGTCATTTAGCGACTCAATATACTTTGTTTCACGGTCTTAGATAATGCTTAGCTTTGTTTCACCCGAAGACAACTCACGTTTTAATTTTGAAAATTTAAAAGTTTGGCAGATTATAACATCATTTACTTTCTGGCTAAATCCAGTATATCCATGTTTGACTGTTACACTCAAACGGCTTACTAAAATATTACCTATACGTAAAGTCATTGTATATATGCGTAATGGCATTGAATCTGGCAAAATCCCGGGTGCAATTTAGTATTTACTATACCTATTTTAGAAACCAAAAAATCACTGGCGCAATTTACTATACTATTTTTATTATCTGCTTAATGTGAGCGCAATTTACAAGAGCCCACCTACTGCACAGCAGAGCAATTTTTTTTAGTTTTTTTTCTATAAATATCAATAACATTTTATTTATTTGTTACAAAAGCTTGAACATTTAATAGAAGGCTCCTAGTAAATTGTTTCAAAGGCAGATGAAAACAATTAAAAATTCAGTCACAATTTTTTTTTTTTTATAAACATTTAAAGTACAAATATTGACAAAATACGTAAAAATGACGAAAATTTGCAACTTGGTCAAAGTTATCGGCAACTCGGCATCCTCATTATTTAATAGTATTTTTATTATTTTAAAAAAAATATTTGCATGTATATTTGATATTCGAATAAAACGACATTTTGAATACACCGAATTCTGAAAATAGACGCGAGTTTATTCACTATCAGTGTATTGCGCGACTGTACAACACGTAACCCGTTGGTAAAAACTGGAAAATACTCAGTCAAGCATATTAAGAACCATCACGGACAGTCAATGGTTTGTAAGAAATACAAATATCAGGAACTCTGCTAAAATTCCATCCATTAGACTTCACATACAGACTGAAACATCAAAATTAAAATCCACCATCTCAAATTCAAAATTCTCACACATCTCAAATATAAGCAGAAGAACCTCACCTAAACAGTTATTCATAAACAGACCAATCTCCTTCTAAACAAATAAATACCTAACTCATGAACCATCTCACACCCCACATCAAACCCTCTGAAAGAAGCATCAAAGCTTGGAACAGAGAAACTAAAACAAAGCAACGCAATATTCTATAGACTTATTCTTGGTATTATAAAATATCATACAGTATCATAATAATATTATATTATATTATGACTGACTGAGTTAATTTGTACTTAATATGTTTTTAATCTTGGATGATGGATTGTTGATATTTTCGTCGGATATTGTATGGTGGTGTTCCGGACGAACCCGTAATTATAGTTCTCACTTCTCAGGCTATATTTTGAATTGCCTCGAGTTAACTCCACGGATATAGACTTGTGAGAAATTTTTATTAACAAGTTTCATTGTCTTATATTTTTGTATTTCATTATAATATTATGTATGTTTAAATTTTTTTTAAGGTTATTATTGTTTACAAAACAACGTACAATAAATTCCTAACTGTAATTTTCTTGAAAACTTTGAAAACAATTAGAAGAAATGTTAAAAAATTAAATAACTCAATATAAAATTCAAAAATTGAATGATTCATAACAATAAATTCTTTGTTTTTATGATTATGAATAATATTATATTGTAATTAAAGATTTTGCTTGATTTTAGATTGTAACAATGCTGTTCTATCTTTCCTTAATTCGGTGTTTATTCCATAACTTCTAAAAATACAACAAGTCTTGTTGAACAAGAGATGAAAATGGTAATATTTCTTTGAAAAATTTTCAATTTTCAATTCTCTAAATAGTTTTATTATACCAGGAAAATCTAGTTTAAAATTGGACGAAATATTAGCTAATAAGCTATATAAAATTCAACCAAGCTTGTTGGTAGTTGGAGAAATTAATGATCCTAAACAAATTATGGTGTATACTTAAAGTCATTAAATATATTATAAATACCATAACAAAAGCTATTGAAATCTGTTTTGATATTTTATTATTTTCTATGTCTTTAAATAGTTTTTAATATTGAATATAAGTTAGAATCTTCAAACTTTTGATTATTTATTCAATTGCCTATAGGTACTATTTAAAAGTAAAATTACCTACATATATGATAAACCTTGAATTCAAGTTAACCAAACAATTGCTCAACTTAAAGTTTAAGTAAAAAAATTATAATTAAATGTATTAGTTTGCAGTTATTGGACAATAATTTGGGGTCATTTTTATATTTTTTCCTACCCAAATTGAATCATTATTATTGTTATTATTAATTATACAAATATAGTTATAATATTTAAAACAAATCGTTTATTAACCTTATTTTTGTATTATTAATTTAATTCATATCATTGTTAATTTAATCTAGTTTTTTTAGTTCAGTGAAGCTTGAATTAAAAATGGGTAGGTACTTGAGTACTTCCCATTATGAGTATAGATGTATTATTCTATTATACTTCTAGTAATCTAATGTATAATAATATATTCATAGTTCAGCTTAGCTGCTTAGGTCATAGTGGGATTGTGCTCTGATGTCTGATTACGAGATATTAGGTATATTATTATAGGGTGGTTCTGAAAATGCATCTTCCTTTCTGACTTCTGCACCGTTAATGACAGCGTAATCTACAGCTGTGCACACCTAGGTACCTACTATATTAATGGTGTCTATTGGATTGATTTTTTGTGAACTTTTAATGGCACTGCAGCATTCTTGAGACTACTTCTTACATAGGTACCTAGCTATTTGGTTATTTCGTCTCGTCCGTCCGTGTTCAGACGGTTTTAAATTTGTTAGCCATCTCGCCATGAAAGAATGGTGTTGAGTTGCACGTTATTTACTCACCACGTGTTGCATGCTGATACTTGGTTCTATGAATGTATAACATTGGTACCTATCGTGAGAAAATAGGTATGTATCGTAGGTACGCTTGAATGCAAATTTGTTATGTTTGTATGATGCGCGTATAGGTCAGACTGACAGAGATAAAACAAAATATAGTGCGCTGACATTCACTTAAAATTATACATAATAATAATATTATCGTAATTTATATGGTATCATTCATGATGGTTATTTGATTTTTGATTTTAGCTAGCAGTATGTCGTTATAATTTCTATATATTTGGTATGGCATTTTATTTTGTTGTTGATGTTCAGTGGATGACACAACCCCTACGCGGGACAGAGCAAGAAATATCGCACATTACGTAGTAAGTACCGTAGGTATAAAATCACCCAACAAATTTCGGACACCAGACTAACTGAGGAATATAATATTATATTGGTATATAATACCTATATGTATTTATTGACTTATTTAAATATTAAACCTTTAAACTTGTTTGGACCCAATTGAATACATGGCCCGACATGGGCATAATAAAATACATAGCATTCTTATAATATTTCATTATTTAAACAGTGCAGAAATCAGTGAACGTTTTGCCATTTAGGTATGACAATGTGTATAAGAAATTATAATAAAAAATTATATAAAAAAAAAATATTAAAGAAACATAATTTTTAAATGACAAAAAAGAAATTGAATTTACAACGGATCAATTGTATAAATATCTACTATATGTTCATAATTCGTATTTCGTAATAGTAGTTATAGTGGAAAAATTTGTTGTTTGAGATTTTAAATAAAATAGGATCATTGATTGAATGCAATAAGTGGAGGAGGATAATTGGAATGTTAGCCCTGTCAACATCACCATTTATATACACGTATAATATATTATTGAAATGTTGAATACCTTATAATTTATATAGTTTAATGTAATGTATACCTATTATGTTATTGATCGTTTTGTCTGTATCAAAAATAATAATGTTATTACGTAATTTACAAAATAGGCATAGTGGGTTTTTAAATTTTTTTATTCAATGATTTTATAATATAATATGCAACAGCCGTCCGCCTTAATATTAAATTCCGTGCACACGTCTTAACGTTTTATCAAGTTGTATTGTTCACATACCAAGTATGGTATACAAAAAACAAAATATATTTCGATTGAATCATGACTTCTACAGCAGTTTATGTTGACATTGTTAATTTCATATTAGTATATTGCAATAGGTTAGATATACGTTAAAATATATTATATATTTGTATCGATGGATTATTTCACGGGCCTAAGGAAAAAAACAAAAGAGATAATAACTAGTGTTTTTGGTGCACTTAAGAAATATTCTATTTTAGTGCTTTGTGCACTCGTAAAATAGTTATGTTACTACTATCTAGATTGGGCGTTGAACTCGGTCCAAAAAACCGATCACGACCCGAGACGGCAGCAGCAGTTCTAAATGTGTTCCAGCGGCATTTGGTGATAATTTTAGACTATTTGGTGTGCCTCCTGTCACGAAAGCACTTCAACATTTTTATTTCAATATGCAAGAGAAAAAAAATCAAACACATCATGAAAAAAGGCAAATAATTTATATTAGTATAGATAATTATAACAATAAAAATGTAATAATAATAATGATTAAAATACAATTTTTCTTCGTTTTAACAATCGAACGGAATATATATATGTATATATTATATATATAATATGTTAATGAACATTAGCCAATTAATTGCACCTATTTTTTCTTCTTTTCGTCATAATTATGAAAATATAATACAATATATTATATAACATACATTTGTGTAGCTAAATATATTATATATTATGTATGTGTATAAAAATATATTCGGTCTTCACTCAGTGATTACAGAAACGATATTGTAGGAACTAACGTAAATTATGTTTCTGCATGGTATATTATTAAGGTGTGCAACGTGATCGCGTTGTATTAAGCTTTATAGCATCATAATATGGGTAGGTATAATAGGTATAATAATAATTCTATGCTGAAATTTTAACGCTGTTTACATAGATAACATATACAATATACATATTATAAATATATTTATTATATTATTATATTGAATGATTTTTTTTTTAACAATGGAAAAAAGATATTATAATGACTTACCTACTGAAGGGAATTAAAAACAACATTTTTTTTTTCGAAAATTAATTAATTATAAATTAAGATATTAAAATTAAAATTAAAATGATTATGCATTCTAAAAGTGGTTCACTAGGTGGAAAAATATTTAATGATGCGAGATTGGAATCAATTTATCAGGCCCTCCTAAGGCAGGCAACGGTGCTTCGACAGTCAACACGCCGTCTTTGCTAAGAGATGATTTGATAGCTTCCGGATTGGTGCCTTTCGGAAGTAAGAATTCCCGGTTGTATTCCCTGTACACGGACTTAGAATCTGATTTTTCTTCATGCTTGGCGTGTACCTTAACAGATAGAAAACAAATCATCAGACAAATAATCACAAATAATATAGGTAATATGCCACATAATATTATATTATAATGACTATTATAAAATATAATAGAACAGCACTTTAATAATCTTTAATAGTAGTACATATATCGTACACCTATATAGTTGTTACATACCTAATTTATAATAATATAATATATTAATATTACAGGACACAAGTAGATTAAATGTAATTTATAAATGAGAGAACTCATAGTCTAGATTTTCTCTGCTATTTTGCCATATTTGGTTAAGTTTAATTATGCATGTTAGTTGTTGCCTTGGCGTTAATATACCTTTAGGTGTTCGACATATTATTATATAAAATAAAATATCTTAAGTATACTGTATATAAACAATTTAAATTTAAATAGGTTGTTCAAAATCCATTGTACTGAATGATATTAAATAATATTTCTAATCGAAATAATGTGTTAAAAGTACCTATACATTTTTCGAAATCAGACCATTAAATATATTTTGACAAGGCCTAAAACTAAGATATTTTGCTGCTGCACACCTATAATTCCACACCAAAATATTTTAAAACTATGAACATAGACCTAGTAGTGCACATGCCACATGACACATATAACTGCATTGTATAATTGTTTTTGCTATTCATTTATAATTAGTTATAATAAATACAATTTAAGACAATCTTCTATAAAATTCCTTGATACCTATATGGCTATATGACTTAACATTTTAAAATTAAAAACGAAATAGCTTGGGTTAATATCAGGGTTGGCACGAAAAAGCCCAGCCAAAAAAAACCCGGGCTGCTTTTCTGGATAAAAAAGAAATTCACTCTTAATTTTTTTTTAACTTTTGTTAATTTTATAGAAAAAATTACCTACACACTAACAGACAACAGAAATGTTAATAATCATTTAATAAGGTATTAAATACGTAACTTTCCTGTAAATAATTAATGAATAATTTAAACAAAAATTAACAAATACTTGCTAATAAAATAATAGATAGGGGAAAAATCAAAAAACAGTGCAGATAATTTTTTCGGATGATTTTTTTCTGAAAAAAAACCCGATAAAACCGCCCATTATTACTTTTCAAATAAAACCCGCCGGGTTTTTGGGGTTTTATTTGAAAAAAGGCCAGGTTTTTTCCAACTAATTAGTATATTTATTATATTATAAGCCACCCAATATATGGCGTAGTCGGTATTATTTTTAGTGTTAAGGATTTTAAACGAATACAATATGTTAATTAGTAATTTTCAATATAGTAAATATTGAATATTAATCAAATAAAAATTTATAAAAGCCGAAAATAAATACTGCACATTTAATATTAGCTATACTGCACATAGTGTGTGCTATTGCACACACTTTTAGGCCCTATATTTTGAAGATCAAGTTAAATTGGTTCAGTGACTTTTCTTTCAAATCATTAGAGCGTAATATGGTTAACAATGCATTGCTCACAGTAGTAAATTATTTTATGAATTAAATAATAAAAACTTAACATAAATTTATTGTACACTCCTCGATTTATGTATTTTACAATACAATTACCATATTGATCTGTAGATTTCTAAACTAGGCTAAGAAACATATTTTGGTTAATCAAATTAGTTACCTACCTAATTGTACCCACAATTTATTTTGAAGTGTACTGGCCTACGGACCTAGGTATACTATTTGCCTATATTTTATTGTTTCTATACTATGTTTATTTCCGACTGAACATGCAGTTTTTCAAATTACATATCAAATTATACAAAAATACAATATGAAATAATATATTACCTAATTCAGTACAGATAATATTTATAAATTATAGTAAAACAGCATAAACAAGAATGTTAAACTATACCTAATTTATAGATATTGAAGATATTATAGTTATTTAATAACATATTCACCGTTAATAAGTTACCAGACACCAGTACATAAAATGTGATAACTTTAACGTGGATTGTTCTTATATAATACGTAGTTTAATTGTACCTATATTAAGTACCTATATGAAGAAATTAGAAAATCATACAAATCGAATCACTCGTTATCTAATAAAGTAATAACACACGTATATACGGTATTGTCATCCCTTATAATAATCGTTTCTCCATTTTATATTATAGGTACCTTTGTCATAATAATATATTCGTGTCGGAATGTAACGGAGTAATGGAGCCTAATATAGTATAATATAATATTATATTATAATATTATATATGAATCCAATATGTAGGTAATAGGTACTTGCATCTTGCACACGAGATCATTATTCGTTCGAAGGCTTCTAACCATTTATGGAGTTTATCGGGTGTAGACAAGGTCGATTAAGGCGTGGGTCGTTTTCAAGTATGTTTGTGCCATGTGTGCGTGAGTGTGTGGTTGTTTATTTTTTGTTCGTCTAAATAAACGGGCACTCCCTCTACTGTGGGAGAAAAAACAGGTGGACTTTATAATATTATGTAAATATAGTAAAATATGTACTTAAATATACCTAGGTACTTTACGCTAGCTATATTGGAAAGTAAAAAAAAAAAAAATTATGAATTCACAAAATCCAATACCCTCCGGATTGGTGTAACAAATTTGTTATTAGATTCACAAGGTGTCCAAAATATTTTTTTTAATATTATATGTGAGGCATAATATATTGTTTAACAATAGTTATTAATACATAGGTAAACGTATATAATATTATGAATATCAATTTTTTTCAAAGCTTTATAAGTATGAAATACAATTTTAAAAAAACCGTCGAGGCCGTCGACGTCCAGATGACATTAAATGTGTGAAGGTCGTGACAAATCATCCGTGGCTGATTTAAACAATTATACCTACCTATGTGTTTAGGTATATGGGTTCTGCATTTATATTAGTATAATATAATATAACACTAAAGCGATTTACGCCATTATTACTGGAGGTGTACCTATACTGTATAAAGTAGAAATTAAAGTCGTGAGCTATTTTATTACAAATTTGTTTCCTGCTTTAAAAGTGTCTGCCCATCTACCCGCACATGCGCACTTGACACGGTCCTCAATAATATTGAATATAGTTGCAAAGGATTCCGGTACATACTATACGGTGCAGCAGAGGAACGCTAATAGTTATAATACCTACCGAGTGTATAATTTTAATACAACCGGTTTCGAAATCATCTCGTTACGCGTCGTGCTGGAAGTTTATAGAACACCCGCGATGTGTATTTTAAGCGTACGTCGCATCCGGTGCGATTGTCTTATATGTGCTATATCGTACCTACCTCGAAATTTCGTTCGTTATACTTATATACAGTAGGTACAACTGTATTATAGTAATGATAATAATATTACTATTCATGTTACAGCATAATATTATTTTACTGTGCGCGGCAGAACGCACAAACGCAGGTAGGTAGGTCACGTGATTACGTAAACGATATTATTGACACATACCAATAGTTTGTTGTCGACCGTCTTGACGACAATTTCCTCGGGTTCGTATTGACTGACGTCGAATCTGAGTTTCAACATTTTGTTGTCGCCGTCTTCTTGAATCAGCGGCGAGTTGATGCTTTCGACCCAACCGCTAGGCGTAGCCCCGGTTAGTCGGCTTGCTGGCAAATCGCCGTGGTTCGATGAGATTGTGTTCTGAGAGCTGGTAACAATCCACAAAATTTAAATTAAAAAAAAATCTAAACAATATCCTGTTTTATTATAACCACATGCATATGAAAAAATAATAATAATAATGATAAACAAAATGCTTAAGTGTCATAAATGTACAACGTGCATAAGATATTTTTCAGAAAGTTGTTAAGTGCGATAATAATTTATTATTCTTAAAAAGATTTTAACCATGTTGACATTCCTGACCAAAAAATTCGAGATTTGAACTATATTTATTATTAGATATGAAATCAGAAAAAAACATGTATATACAGACAAATTATGGCTCGAATAAAATCCTTGTAAAATAATACGGCTGGTAACCATTAATCATGATTCATGAATCATGACAAACATTTTGTACTCAACATAATTTTATATTTATGCGTTCCTGTGATTCGGTTGTGTATATTTTTTATCCTCTCGTGTTATTAATCAACTATGTACAATAACATTCATTCATCGTTGTACCTATAAAAGGGTTATTAACACATTTTTTCTACTAAGCTATTCAGGTTAAGAGGACGCTACACCCGCATGTGTTGTCTCCGTCTTACAAACGCGTAACATAGCAAATTACGTCCACGGAAAACAAACGAATCGGCATCAAAAAGTGGTTTTAGAGTAAAAATACCTATAATAAAACTTAAAGAGAACAATATTTTGGAGGGAACCTCATCGGCGTTTTTAAAAATATTAACTATTAAAAAAGTTGTGGTTATTTAAAAAAAAGAGTTTTTGTGCCTTCAATATCTAGCTGTGTATTTAGATTAATACAAAACCCCGATGAGGTTCCCTCCGAAATATTGTTCTCTTTAAGTTTTATTATAGGTATTTTTACTCTAAAACCACTTTTTGATGCCGATTCGTTTGTTTTCCGTGGACGTAATTTGCTATGTTACGCGTTTGTAAGACGGAGACAACACATGCGGGTGTGGCGTCCTCTTAATGAGTTTGGAATTTTCATAATTATTAATGTTGTTTTGTCTTACAAATTAAGTTACTAGCCAACAATGCTAACCACTGAACTACCCTTACTAGTTACTATTAAACATCCTAATATTCTATACATAGCCATTGCAGTATAGATAACCATTGCAGTTCTAGAATTTAAATCAACGACTATATCTGTTGCTATAAAACTCGAATTCTTGTATAATTAATGGAATTTGTTTAATGGAGTTTGTATAAATCAGTAAAAACAGTAAAGGTAGTTTCAGTTCTGATTACAGAACAATACATACCTACTGACTCATAAATTAAGATTTTTAATTTCCTGTAGATATATATATTAATAAATTATACATAATATAATATGTAATATTTCTAGTTCCAACACGAGTAACAACAGGTTACAAGTGGGTCAATTGATTAGATGGATCAGATGGTGTAATGGATTGTGTTAAATTTAAATTCAATAATATATTATTGCAAAGAAAAACGATTCTGAGCGAAGACGGTCAGTAAATGATATTACTAAGTATATTTGATGATATTATTGTGAATAAAGTATAATTTATATGCCTATAACCTATTTACGTGGAACCTTGTTTTAAATTTTCAGTTCATAGCTATAAAATTTGAACATTTTATAAATTTTTAACTACAAAATAATTATTAAATTTAAAAAATTTGATACATTTTGACAAAATTTGAACTTTAAATGCTTATTCGTAGCAGTGTTACTGCCCTAAACAGTGATTACAGACACAAAAAAAATATCACTCCACTCAGAATCTAAAATGTATTTTGAAAATAATATTGGTTTAAAACTCATTGATACAATAGATCATATTATTATAACCTATATTGTTTTAGAGTAACCGTGGGTTGGAAGGAAACTAGCTCTTTTCGATCAGTTGCCATTCAACTGTTAATTTAAATGTGCCCACTCAAAAATATTTTTATTTTTCAATTTGGTGTTACGGATGAACAACGAGGTCAAATAGTTGTATATTTATACGGCTTCTATTATACTTATTATAATACTCAGGAATAAATGCTTGAAACAATAACTTGATAAAAAAAAATTGACTAAAAGTGACCTTTTAGAAAGTGATAAAACCTTTGGGTTCAAAAAAGAAGGTAATAACATTTTGAGTATAGTTTTGCTTGTAAAAATTAAAAATAGCATTAATATTAATAGGCAGTTTTAAATTAAATAACGCTGAGCAATTAATTAAAAAAATATATACAAAATATAATTAAATCACTGAAAAGCAAACAAAAGATTACAGTGTAATAAAAAATAATTATGCCGAAATATATTATAATTTATAAAATATATTATTGATAGTAAAATAGGACATATATAGGTACCTACAATAATTTGTATACGATAAAACAGTTTAATTTTACTTTAGTGATAAAACTTAAGATATAAAACATCAGTGTAATTTGAATAGTTTGGTCGTAACTAGTAGGTAGGTATGGAGCAACACATATGTTTTGAGTGTATGAGCTGTGAGGTGGAATGTACATTAGAGCTAATATTATGTTTTACTGTTAAAAAAATTACTATTACCTTGAAAAAACAACATGTAATCAATATGAGTCTAAACAGTGCAAAAAAACACAATGCTGTTTAAAATGTAAACATGTTTAATTAATAATGATTAATGAATTATTGCAATCTCGTTTTAATATGTAGGTACATTGTAGGTACTTGAATAATATTTATCGTACTTTTTTTTTTTTGACATTTATATTATTCTAAATCATGGCAGTATAATATAACATGTAGGTACTTCGTGTACAATATTACGATTTTCTAATTGGGTCTCTGTTTAGAAACAACTTAAATATCACGAAAAGGTGTTTTACATAATTAAACCCAAAAGAATTTTTAGGCATTATTTTGTGAGACGCACAATAGAAAACCAGCTAACAATAAAAAAAAAAATAACACTTGACATTTCGAAAATCCACACCGTCCCACAGTGATCATAGTTCTATTTTTAGGCGAACGTGTACGCTCAAGAAAATGTTCGTTTTTATTATAATATACGTATTACAGGGTTGTCATGTAAAATCCCGTTTTTTCAAATATTTTTTTTATCGAACAGGTTTTTAATTGTTAAAATCGTGTTAAAATAAAGGAAACATTAAAATCAATTTCCCCTGGGGCTCTTACAATACACGCCATAAGCCCATAACTGTGCAATTATAATTTATAACATGTTATTTCTGCCACAATCTTTAGCACGAACATCGGATACGGAAATTAATTTAAAAGAAATATTCCGATACGACCAGATACGACGAAGGTTTGAAACTTAACACGCTATACTATATATATATATATATATCAATATCATACTACACATGTATATGATATGATGGTATCGTGTAGGCGCGGTCCCGTGACCACGATGCAATAAACTATAACTATTGTAGACCTATATAATATTTTGCCGCAGTGTGACAGTAAGTTAATATATATTATATAGTGTATATTATGACTATGAGTATTTCTGCGACGAGGCCGTCACCGACTTCGTCTAAGTGTTATAATTTCTACTACTTCCAATAATAGCCTGTACCGCCTCATACACACGTATATTTATATACTTAAAATTAAAATATATATATTATGTGTTTGTGCACACGTCGGACAAAATATATCTAATCCGAGTCGAGTAAACCAAAAACCTATGCTATGCCTATGCGCATCATACTCAAATGTACCTAATACCTATGGCCACCTGGGTATCATAGCCCATACTCCATAGGTACATCATAATACAATGTGAAAAAAAGAAACCCAATCGCTACAAACGAATGGATAATCGATTATAAACTATAATATATTATTAAACTGGCAAAAAATATTTCCAGCAGCACTGATACCTCAGGCGCTTCTCCATCATTTTCTAAAAATTATTTTAAGCATTGATAAAATAAATTAGGTTGTCATTATGCAAAAACATTTTAAATACTTAAAAACCCACCAAAAAGTGATAGGTGACAAAAACTTTTTTTTTTTAAACTTGTTTTCGACAAATCCCAAATCTGACCAGGCTGATTTTCGTAAGAATTTCACCGGGTGCGAGTGCTGTATGGTATAATACCTACTTGGTGAACATGAGTCAGGAAATCTCAAACTTAAGCTCCCTTATAGGTTTATTGTGCCATTTGATCTGTGACCGCGGTGTGAGTTACCTTATGCGGGGAATGAAATAATAAATATCATAATAACAACAATAATAATACACACATCAGACGTAAAAATGTAAAATGCAGTCCGACTGCAATTATTGCCAATTGTGTTGTGGTGCAATAATCAACGCGATTCCCATCACGACCTCCCATTGTTGTTTGCTAAACCGTGCAGAACGAACGCAATCAATGTCAACCCGCAGATGATTCACGAACCGTTTTGTATAAACCCGCACTCAAACCATAACTTTATAATAACGATATTATAATATTATTATTACCTACTAGGTTTTGCTCCATAGAATAAAATATAATATATTATATATTATATTATACTATGTAAGTTAATGCCTATTTCCTACCTCTATAAAACTATAAAAGGTACCCATGCACGCCCGCCATCGAGGTACGCATAATAGGTGCAATAGGTTCCCATACGGATACGGCAGTCGTATTTTAAATTTCAATCCGATATTTGAGATAGATAAACATCATACGATAATAATTTATTGTAAGAGTCTAGACAGTCATCGTCGTTCGTACAGGTTTCTGAATGTTCTACCTACCTAGTACCTACGTATTATTATTATTATTGTTAATATTTTATGCATCAACACGACCATTAAAATTAATCATAATCTATAATAATACATACGTATTATTATATAGGTATATTATATAGACAAGCACTGTCTTACCAGTGAAGTCGTAAACTATTTGAGGACAATTATTAATCAAATTACTTGAACATGTAGGAGGTCATAATATACTAAACACGACTTTGAAGTATTTATTAATATACCTACCTATTATGTAAATTTGCTTTAAATACCTACTCGAATTAATGTTTTTTTTTACATTTACATTATTAAAAATTCCTTTTAAACAATAAAGTATTGATATTTACCAATTCCTCTTCCAAAGCGGAGTAATAATATCAATACGACCTGCCTCTATATATTATATTTTGACTAATAATTAATATTTATAAAGGTATTTCACAGAGTACCTCTATGAACTATTAATTGAGTACCTAATATTGAAAATGATTAAACTATATGGTAGTATTTTAAATTCGAATTTAGGTAAGTATACTTCATTATTATGTGTAATCCTATTATATTGATTACCAGTGCTCTTAATAAATAGCCTTATGCAAATTAATATAGAAAATAATATATTAAACAATTGTGTATTATACAGACACTATGAATTATGATCTAAAAATTCTAAACCCTTTAAGGTGCTAATGTGCTATGAGAAACAAATGCAAAATTGGCATGCCAATTTCAAAAATTATTTTATTATTGTACTTACAAGGACTTTTCTTCCACATGTGATGTCCTTTTTAAAATATCGAATGACAAAAAAAACAACAATTATTTATTAGATAATAATATAATAATAATATAGGAAGTACATTAATATTTTAAATACCGTTTAGATAATACTAAATTACTAAATGCTGTGTAGCACAGATATTGAAATTAAAAATACCTAAATATCGAATTTGATGAAAAATCACGTCATACCTAATACTATGCTACAAGACGAGTCCGAAAATACGAAAAAAAAAAATAATATATAATAACGGTAAGATTGATAATATTAAGTCATATTATATTTTCATAATAATATACTAACTTGGACGTAGTCTTGAAAAAGTTGGACTCTTTGTTCATGAGTTCGGAACGGAACTTGGTCATCTCGTCTTCCATTTTTCGCATCTCAGCGTCGAAACGCTCGCGGATGTTGCTGAACTCCGAGTCGATCACGCTGAAGTCGCCCAATTTGATAGGGATGTCTCGTTTGACGCCAGTGTTGTGTGCCATTTATATTTTAGCGTGTACAAAGAAAATAATCGATAACGGACGAGGATAAATATTATATTAGAGGGGGTAGATAATATGCGACAGCAATAATATATACGATGTTATATTACTGCACACGATATTTATTTTGCGATGTGATATGGAATATTGGTTTATGGATTGTATTCCGCTGAAACGTGAAAATCGACTGTTGTAGACACGCAACGAACACACTCGGGGTATGACTGACGCCAGTGGGTCCGCACTCGGTCTATATGAGTGGAAAATCGAACACCCACCATTTTCACTCGGATGCTGGTCGAGCGCGCACGCGCACACGGCGTAGGCGATGAGAATAACTAAACGTATATAATAATAATATATATATATATATTATAGTACCTATATACGTGTAACGAAACGTTTATAACATATCATACGAAACGTTCCCTTTCTGTTTTTTCTCGTTTCGTTTCAATACCACTGTTATTATTATTGTGTGTGTGTATTTTTTGTACTTACGAAACCACCGGTAAAAACGCGTGCGCGTTTCGTCTCTGCGGTGCGTGGGCGCAGGCCGGGCCGAGAAATAAGTTCTAGAAATTTCCAAAACTATTATTATTATTATTATACATTTCTATAATTGACTGTCGAGTATAACAATTTATATGGGTTACTATGGTCATATATTTTTTTTTTATTCAACCGTTCGATAACGATACAATAATATCATACTGCTACCGAGGTGCGGAACACCATACCTGGCGACTGGCGTAACCATGGTGTGTAAGCACTCTGGTAACCATAACACATACCTATTGAGATTTCTGATTAAAATTCAATATTTGCGTTGTAGCAGAGTACCACCAAGTACGATTTGTCAACTTCGACGACATAAACAACTGCAAAAATACCTATAAGCTATAAGACCAGATATTATTGTCACAGAAAAGCACTTCATATTTTTCTGGAAATGATAAATGTATTTATTTATCATGTTGAACTTAGTATGTTTTATTTGTAGTCCAAGATTAGTGTATATTGTGGTTTATTTTTAATACATTAAATGCCTATTTATACAAAATATGTAATACTTTTAATTTTTACTGTAAAAATATCTTTCTTAATCATATCCAAAATTCTGTTTAGAAGTAATATTTTAATTAGTAAAATCCAGCTCCTTTCTCTGAAGAATATTGTGTATAAGTCTGCATTATCTACATACATATTTGTTTATCTAAAATTATTGTATGACGTCACATGTGTTTAATCTATTTTTACCTAATATTCATCACACTGCAATATTATGAATAATTTTAACAATAATAAACTATTATTTCACATCATTCTTTTAGAAGACAACAATTATTATAAATAACTTACATGCCATTACCTATTTATTCATATTATGGATTGATTTATCAAAACAGTATAATAATATTAGTACCTACTTATTGTATTAAAACTTGATATGCAAAGCTTGAATTACAGAAGTATATTATTTACTACACACAAATTATAAATGATGAAAATCACAATTTGTTTTGTTATAACTATAGTCTATATACTAGAGATGGAGAATTTACGTAAAAAAAATATCGGTAAATTTACCGGTAAATTTTACGGTAAATTTACCAATAGTGTGGTAAAAATGGTAAAATAGCTAAATCTTAGAGCCATTGTTATTTTTTATATTATACATTAGTTAATACGATTTGTACTAGGTGCTAATGTTATATACCTACTTGTTAAATCTAGTTCTTTCTAATAATAACAATAATTAACAAAAAATTTAAAAAATGAACCTAAAATATCTATTGTTCTGTATTAGACATTAGTAATTAGTACATTTTATGAAATATGAATATTGAATTATTCATATTACAATTAATAAATAATTTAAATTAAATTAAACTAAACTATCAAAATTCACATAACCTTTATTTCTTTTTAAGTCAAAATATTTATATTTAGACTTAACTTTTGTATTAATAATAGTATATTATCAATATCACATTATCTGCATTCTTGGTATCTCCCTATAAAATCTTTCCTAATTACCTACTGATATGTAATGTTCTAATATATAGTAGGGGTGGCAGAATATTGATTTTATAGTATATAACAAACTATATAAACTATAACAAGTATATTAATATTACAAATGATAATATCACAGAAGTTCCTTTTTCGGTTTACCTACTTTGGTCCAACCCAAAAAATTTTAAGGTAATTTTGCCAACTGGAAAGTGGAATTTGGTAAAAATATTTTTGTTGATACGCTATAGACTATAGAGTCTAGAGACTAGAAACTCGAAAATGTATCTGAAAATAGAAATATCAAATAGTCATAACAACACAGGTCGACAGCTGATAACAATATAACGATTGACGATCGACCGTATACCGAACAAATAGCAAATATGATTAGTACCACGGCTTAAGATTTATCTTAAACCGTGATTAGTACTTTATTCATTATTGTATTGTTATCATTTGATAAAAAATATATCTCTTTACAATGCAGACTAGGCGTTTTCGATTTCATTTGATTAGAGGGGTCACACAACATTTTTTTTTGGTAAAAAATAATTTACCGGTAAAAAAAAAATTGGTAAAATTTACGGTAAATTTTTTTACCGGTAAAAATTTACCTGGTAAATTTACACCACTCACATCTCTACTATATACTATAAGACTTCGTATCATGGAACTATGGAAGTTTCGCTCTGTAAGTATAATAGTCAATAGGTGTATACTATAATATTATATTCTTAATAAAATGGTTTAAGGAATCTTTAGGCTTTAATAGCATAACGTTTTTGTTCGAAAATGTGGTTTTAAAATTGAAATAAAATCATGATAATTAGAATTTAGAAGTGGTTCAATTTTACCCAATAAATGTTGTAAAAAATTTAACTAAATTAACAAAATATTTTTAAATAAGTACATAATATACATTCACTGGCAACCAAAAATACGTTTATTGGTACTTTATTTAGTAATAATACTTGATGTTTGACTCTTCTTATTTTTTTTATTAGATCGAAAATATTTGGATCTAAATTTTGGCACAGTTTGAAATTAAATTTATCGTAAAGTGCACACAGCACGTTATAATATATTAGTTCAAGGATATAATGTGTTAACGATAGTCACTATAAGTTAAGGTTAAGTGTTACTATTTTAACTTTCCTAAAACAAATTTCTTTTGTTTCTATTATTAATTTTGCAGATATTTATTATAAGAGTGCCTTCCGGCTTCCTTAATTTAAATTGAATGGATTAATAGTAAGTTAACTTTTGATAATTCATGTTTTGGCACACCACACAAATCTGTTACCCGGAAGTCACAACGCCTGTATGCAAGCTGTTCACTATATAAATGCAAAAGCAGCAATATAAAACTTTAAAGAATGCAACTAAAGTCTATATAGGTACCTACTTAAGTTAATTGAGATGTGTTAGTTACTTTAATGTTGAACTCTGACACCGACATGTCCAAAATACGTCCAATTTTTAATCATATAAATAATGAACTGTGTGAACATAACTTTTTAAATGCGGAGTGCAGCCAGAGTTACGTCATGAAGGTTCGAAATATTAATCAACTATTTCGGGGGGAGGGGGGGACAAACTGCGCCGCATCATTGTACCAATAAACTATAAATACTCCAAACATGATATGTTTGCCTATAATACCTATAATAAATACCTATTACCTAAATTATAGTCTATACTCTGTACGATCGTTAATTTTTCAAAACAGGCAAACAGCCCTCATTCGATATCCGTAGCGGCTTATACACTGCAGTATATATAGGTACATGGTGATTATTTTATTATATAGTAAACATGCTTCACTGTCTCGACAAGTAGGAAGGTTAGCCTAGGTATCTACCAACGTTTTTTGAAATACTATTATTATATTATACGTTTTTAGCTTATTATTCCAAAAAATACGATTTTCCTGGTATTTTAATATAAAATGACAATTGAATTTGGAATAAGTAGTTATAACGTCTTATGAGTATTGACATTTTACAGTTTAGATGAGCTGTGACGGACGACGGTAAGTGAATTTTGCAAAAAGATACTTTGTTAGTAGATAATGAAGTTCCTTTTTTTAACTTGATAGTAATGTAACTAAACAAAAAAAGTAACCTGAGAGCAATTTAATTACAATTTTGAAAGATAATTCTTAATGTAATATAATAACCAAAAAAACAGAACTTCCCCAACACGGACCACCTACACTACTCCGCTTATATAACCTTGAAACCCTTAGAGTTACGACTAATCAACTGCTCGTTTGAAATTCGATTTCTATTTATTTCCATTTTCAGTTAAATATTCTGTTTCTAGTATTAAATGTAGAACGTACACTGTCATTCAAAAGGCAACATGTATAATTTGTTTCAAAAATGTTGTTTTCAAATGATTTCAAATTATCAAAAATAATATTTTCCTGGAAAATGAGTGTTTGTAACTTATTATAATGATTAATTATTCTTAAAGAATCGGCCTATGTGTATTATACTATTTAGGTATACTGCCAAACGTAAAGATACATTTTCAATGCTGAATACACACTGCATAATAATATATAATGCATTGTGTTATAATATAAAGTCCTGGATAGGGGATGATTTTATAAATGGTTTCGCCCACTGATCCTTCAGAGGCAGGTGACGACCACGCTGCTGCTGCCACTGCCACATTGCGGTGGCGTGATGCGTCAGCTGCATCAGTGACTAGTCGATTATCGCGCGAGGGTGTCGATATGAAAAAGTATAGGTAATATGCAGTTTATATCCGCAGTGCAGCTATATAAACGCTACAGTGGGAGGGATATATATCTGGGCCATTGCACAACTCAATATTTAAGATAACCTGTAATTTAACCTGCAGGAATTAAGGATTTCAAATATTGGTATTCCAGACTTTTACTGTACATATTTTACCAGTTCAGATTTCTACTGTCCTACATGGTTTAAAGTTCAGATTTCAAAATGTCAGGGTTTTAGCGCTTCCGTAATTACTATTTATTATAGCCGTTACATCAGATTTTGTTTAAAATTTATAATTTGAAAACACGACATCGTTATCCCGATTAATAAACGGGTAGGTAGTATAAAAACTATATTATATAGTACATAGCAGTATTGGGCAGTAAATTAACAAGATAGATTTTTACACTGTAATAAAATTTAATTTTAAGTAATTTTATCACGGTGCAGAGATTTATTACTTTAAATATTAAAAAAAAAACTGATATAATTAAATCATACAAGATTTAAACCAAGTTGAAAATGTCATCAGTGGGTGACTTCTTCTCCCAAATTATTAATTCATGTTATTTGTTCCTTCTAATCGCACATCTATACCTAGACATAATAAGTATATACTTATTATGTCTAGGTATAGATTGTATATATTCTTCTAAAAATAAAAAATAAATAAAAAAAAAAGTAATTTTATGTAATTTTATTTAAAGTAAGCTATACGTAATTTCAGTTACTGTTTGTAGCATAAAATTACTAGATTGCTCGTTATTTTGTATTTTTTTCATCGTTTTTATATAGTACTTATATTTTGTAAATTATAAATCTGTGGAATGATGGCAGAAGCTGATATGTACCTACATTTTGTTAATTTTTGAATTATCATTTAAATAGTTTAGAAATCGTATATGTGCTAAGTCTTACTGTAAAACATTGAACACTATAGTAGGTATTGTTTGTGTGAACTGTGAATAAGAAATTACAATATTGTTATAGTTACCTATATTATACTATCGTATCAGCCAAAATTGCAGGTCTGTGTCTGTGTGACTGTCCCTATATTTTGTTGTCAAATAACCGATAATATGGATTCTATTACATAATACTTCTTAATACCTTAATAGGTATGCATGCATAAACATTCATAACTGCAGTTTATACTGCACTAAAATAACATAGGTATACGGACGAAGTCGATAAAATCTATGACAGATTATAATATAGACTTTTAGTTGAAGAATTATCATTTATTTATAATGTGTTTCTTTCTTCGAATTACTTTTATAAATATTATTAAAACGCTCATCCCAGAATAGTTAATTAACATTTTAATTATTTCATAACAATAAATTCAAAACCATTCACGGATATTTAGGGATATTTACCTACATAAGATAAGACATCAGAAGTTATTATCTATAGATAATCCCAATACTGAATATTAATAAATAAATAATATTATACTTTTTATGTCTTAAATTTTTTAAAATAAAAAATTAACTTAAGAGCAATTTCATTACAATTTTGAAAGGCAATTCGTAAATTAATATAATCACCAAAAAATATAACTTCCCTAACACTGGACTAAGTAAAATATGTCCAAAAGTGTGGATAAATGTCTCGCGAGTCGCGGCGCGTGCCTGCTATCACTTGTTTTTGTTTTCTGTCGATTGTGTTCCGGCACCATCTTCCGTTTATAGAAATGTTACGATCATGAGTCGTGACGATGGCGCAGGCATAACATAACAATAATGTAAAATAGAATGGGGCGGCGACCACGCAGGACGCAAAAACGAGTCTCCGACGGACGGGCGTCGTCGATGACTCATATCATAATATAATATTATTATGCCCGGCCAACACTTCCGTGACGTCACTGCGTGTTTAACGACCACGTATAACATATTATTATAGACCACGGTATCTATATATTATCATATATATATATATATATATGTACACAAACTTTACGTAAGACCCTGCTGTTGCGCCCGTCGCGAGTTGTTTTCGATTTTTCGAGCATCGTTGCGGGAAAAATAAAATATATAGCCCACCTCGACGCCATACAATTATATTATACCCTTCCTGAAGAAAAAAAAGCACCGCCCTCCAAATATCGCAACCTCCGAATTCCGATCATCGCGGAGTACACATATTAATTATTATATTATCAACACAACTCATTGATTTATGGTGGTGGAGGGAGGTCCTTCTATAAGACGAATGCATATTATATTATGTTAAATGTCTATTAGATAGTAGATAGTAGACACCATTATACCAACGCCGGTAAATTGTAATATTATGGATATTTTAATCGCAAGCGACATATTATTGTATAAGTGCGTAGTCGTTGTCAGATTGCGTAGGCGAACTATCAAAAATAGGCATGCCGAGTCATCTTTTTTTGAATTTTACTGTAGAGCAAAACAAAGTTATATGTACGAGATTTCTTATATATTATTTTACTGACGTTTCGCTTTATCCGTGCGTTCTGTGTATACACGATTCCGAAACTGATATCCACTTTTAACATTGAAGATGTTATGTTTTAGACAAGTTAGCAGTTATTATGTATGGATAAGTGACAACGAACATGGGTAGGTAGGTATATGGTATAAAAACCAAACTTTTAAAAATAGCAATTTACTTAACGCCTTTATAATAATTTAAATCTTGCGAGACACAATCGGCTACTGCAGTCGTGGAGAACGTAGATTTTTCAATTTACGATTTAGCAAAAACATTTTGCTGTAGAGAAAATAAAAATATAAACATTCAGTAAAATGTTCATGTATCTACAATTATTAGTTTTTGAAAATCAGTACTTGAGATATCGAGTGAATATCCAATTTTGTAAAAATTTAATTTCATTTGACTTTCTTATAGACACTTTTTTTTTGTTTAAGGTAGACAAACTTATAGGTACCTATAAGGAATCTTGTATAACATTTTAAAATCTTAGATTTAAAACGAAACATTTTTATGAATTTCTAGCTCAAAATAATTTGCACATTTTCGTCATTTTGTTCAAATTCGAACTTTAAATGCTTATCAAAAAAATTGAGACCATGAGTTTTTAATATTTTTCAACTCTCATTCTAACAATATAATAGGAGTCTTGTATTAAATTTTAAAGTTTATTTACCCAACAAATGAAGTTTTATTGACATTCATAGAAAAATACTAAAAAATTTAAAACTGTAAATGTCCGTAAACAGATCAAAACAAATCGAAATATTTTGAAAATTGTATAGTAGTGTATAGAAAATGCTAATATAAACAACCAGTGAATATTTATGTGAATCAGTCAGCGGGAATTTTAAATGTTGACCTCCCGAATGCACCAACTAGATTCACTTTCCTATCGAACAAGATAGGTACTGTTGAAGAAAATCGCAGCAGTTTACACTTTTGCGGCCCCAAGTGGTAATACAAAAATAAAAAATTAATAAAAAAACACACATTATTGTAAAATTAATACATTCATCGTTCCTCACAGAATCTAAAATAAAAATACTTATTTAAAAAAACGAAAATTTGTACACTCATCGGATCACGTTAGTTTCAAAACTAGAATGAATTGCCTTCTTATATAATTTAAAAGTAAGATTATTATCTAGGCAATATCATAGTTTTTTTTATTATATTTTAATTTTAAGGCCATTTATGATTATTTTGATATGTACAATGAAACATAGATAAGTGTTTGCTTTGGAGATTTTTTTTCCGATTACCGATTTTTCGGCACCACCATCGTACAAGCACAATTTGTAATGATATAATATTGTATTATATTATTATGATCTAAAGAAATTTAGTTTATTGTCTGCATTTTCACTCGAGTATAATATTATTTTCTTACCACAACCGGACACAATTTTGCATTCGATAGATCCGTCCTTTTTAGTCCGTTACTTTTGTCTGACTTGAGATTTCATAAGACAGCGGATCAGTTAGATTTAATGAACATTCCACGATTGCCCTGCCCGACCCCTTATATAGGAATTATTATAGGTGCTACCAGATATTATGTAGCACGAGGCAATGACATATAAATTGTCCTAGACTCATCTATAATAATATTATAATAATATACATTGTGGGTATTTGCAAGTGTTATAATATTATCGACGATTTTCCGGTTTTTTATATTTCATTTTAAAACCTTAAATAGTATTGGTCGTGTCAGTTCTCTGTCATCGCCACGTAAATACTGCTTGAACAGAAATTTGTTTTATTGAGTTCCATTTAGGTATGTGATATAAATGAACCTCTTATATTATAGGTTAGGTAACTATTTCATTATAAATATTTTTATAATAGACATGCAGATTGGCCTATTTTCAACACCAGGCTCTGGGCTTTTACTAGTAAGATGTTTTTGTTGAAAATTAATAATTTTTTTTCAAATTTTTTTTATTTAAGATTTTACCAGCTACAAAAACTAAGGTTATAATATTTTTTATTTTATTACTTATCTACTATAGGTTATTCATGGATTATCATATGCCCATGAAAGTGGTCAAGGTTTTTTAATTTGAAGTTGGTTGATTTTATTACAGCCTAGTGATTGTGTGGATTGATTGTTTTTTGATTTTGGTTATGTTTGCGTCTGCCTAAGTAGAACCTTGTTTCTTAAAAATGTCGGTAAGGCTGTCGTTGGTTGGATTTATATATGGTTTGGACTACTTCAAGTTGAACATTATAGACATATTATAGTATATATTATTGTTATAAATATTCCGGTACGGGTATTGGATGCAAAAAAAAACTTATTTTTATATAATTAAACAATTACTAACTGTGTAATAATAAAAATAAAATTACTTGATGAGTGACACGTCCACGAGTGATCCATTGATATAGTAACCCTTTAGACGCAATTAATTATTTAATTGATTCAAGTTATTACTATTTTGAGATATTGACACTTTATATCTTTTGATACGACTCACAGTGATCGCTGATCCAAAATGGATTTTTACCTGTACAAAATTATTTATTTATACAATTATTTTATTTTTCGGACGCTTAAATTATTTTCAAACTCAGTTTTTGCTTTTGGCATTCATAAAGTATTAAAGTACTTAAACCAATTTCTGAAATTCGGACAGTACCTATATATTTATTATTTTTTTTTATATTTTCAGAATTTAAAATATATAATAATACAACAAAGTATAAACTGCAGATTATGTTTGAATTAAAGTATATTTTTTTGTCGTTTGGTTTTATTGTGAATTATAATTTTTCTCTAATTTGAAAGTACATACAAATATAAATAATATTTTTTTAAATATAATAGGTGCTATTATGTATTGTGCCTCAACTTGCCATCAAATTATAAAATATAATTTGGAGGACAAGTTAAGTTAATAGAAAACACGAATTTCGAACCTCTACTATCCATTACTTTTTTTCCGTATCCATTAATAATACAAAATAATATATTTTTTACATATTTAAATATTTCTCTACATATTATTTAAATTTTATACGCAAAAGCAAAACTTAAAACAAAAAAAAAAAAATTTATTATATATATATACATATATACCTTCCACTAGTCACTAGTGAATACAATAATATATCAAAGTAAAATAACCAATCCAAATTAATTTTACGAACAACGCGAATCATACTATAAAAAAGAAATACTATTACACGCTCAAACAATTTAGATTGTCATTAAAAACCTTATCTACCAGACAATTAGTATATTCAGTACACTATATAGAACTAAGCGTACTGATTAAAAACCCTTTTTTATGTATTCAGTATTTCAGTCACTGACTAACAACAAAATAAATTTAGTTTCAATGTTCAATTACTGATCATGAAAATTCGAATTTCGTCCACGTAATTTAACTTTCTGGAACAGTGTGTGGCGTAAAGAATTGTTAAGGAGTGTGAGTGAGGACGAATATTAGTTAAAAAAGGTGCTCTGCTGTACAGTAGGTTACAATAGTGGATCACTGTATAATGGATGGTATTAAATTTGAAGTCAATGATATAATATCATTATATAAAAAAACGATTCTGAGCCGAGACTGTAGTCAGTCTAGGTATAAGACATATTATATACTATATATTTATCTATGGTATTAAAAAAAAAATTGTACCTATAATAAATTCCAAATTAATCATATCACAATATCCATTAGGTACTTATAACGCGTTTTACATCAGTAACAAACCGTGATACTATCATAGATAATAGTGTACTTTAGAAGTTTCAAGTACCCACGAATAATATTATACAATCACAACAAAATAACTAAAATAGTTATTCTAGGTATTTTATTATGTAATTTCGTAGGAATTTGAACTTAAAACTACGATAAAAATAAACTGTGCTTCTGTATTTTTTAGATTTTTGGTAACACAATTAACTACATACGTGGAATCTTGTTTTAAATTTTCAATACATAGATGTAAAAGTTAAACATTTTATAAATTTCAACTACAAAATAATTATTCAATTATAAATTTGATAAATTTTGTCAAAATTCGATCTTTAAATGCTTATAAAAAAATTGTGACTATGTATTTTAAATATTTTTCAACTGATATTGTAACAATATATCATTAGCCTGCAACAGATAAAACTTTATTGATATTCATAGAAAAAAAATAAAAAAATTGAAATATGAAATTGTCCGTAAACAGCTCAAAACAAGTCAAAATATTTTGAAAATTTTATTAAGTATAAGAATTGATAAGATTCTGACATTCAGTGAAATTTTCATGTATCTGAAGTTATTCGTTTTTAAATTAAAACAAAATAAGAAAATCGCTACATGAGAAATCGAGTGAATATCCAATGTGGTAAAAATTTGAATTTCAAACGCTCATAAAAATTTAATTTGACTTTCTTATAGACATTTTTGTTTTGATAAAGGTAGATAATCTTATAAGGAATCTTGTATTACATTTTAAAACCTTAGATTTAAAAAGAAAAATTTTTATAAATTCTTAACTCAAAATAATTTGCTAATTTTCGTGATTTTTCCATATTTTGTCAATTTTTGAACTTTAAATGCTTATAAAAAAAAACTGTGACTAAGGATTTTTAATATTTTTCATCCACCTTTGAAACAATATACTAGGAGCCTTCTCTTGAATTTTCAAGCTTTTTTAACCAACAAATAAAATTTTATTGATATTTCTAGAAAAAAAAACTAAACAAAAATAGAAAATGAAAATGTTTCTAAACAGTTCAAAACAACTCATAATATTTTGAAAATGTTATCGTGTATAGAAAATGCAAATATAAACAACCAGTGAAAATTTCATGTATATACGTTCATTTGTTTTAGAGTTAAACCAAAAACCAAAATCGATTTTTTTGAAAAACCATTTTGCGTAAAGATTCCCGTTTTTTCTTAAATTTTATGTTGTTTTACTCGGCGCTTGTGAAAATTATTGGGGATTTTAAAATTTGACCTCCCGAATACACCAACTAGATTCACTTTTCCATCGAACAAGATACTGTTGAAGAAAATCGAAGCAGTTTTACTGTCCCAAACCGTGATGACAGAGACAAAAAAAAAATAAAAAAAAACGTAATATTATTATTAGGTACTTATTACCGACAGCAAATTAATATGGAATCGTGCAATTGAATCTGATAATAGGAATCTTTAATTATAATTTTGCATTAAAGTTAATCATAATATATTATTATAAAATAATAAAATATATTTAAGTATGAGTCACCTGTTTGGTTAAAATTTGAGTTTATTATTATATTTTATTAGTATTATTAAGCGGGTGTCTCCAGAATCAACTGACATTATAGCGCCTCAGCCACCAACACTGAATGATTTGAAATAATTAAATGCTCTAAAAAAATCGGCTGATGAAAATTCGGATTCTACATGTAATAAAATTTAAACAAAATGAATACAAAATTTTAAAATTGTTTATAAATTGTATTGATTTATGCATGTTAGAATCTAAATTGTCATCAGAAAATTTTTTTATAACATTATTTAATTATTTCAAATCTTTTGGTGTTGGTGGCTGAGGTGTTAAAGTCAGTTGAATTTTGAAGCATTGATTTTTCTATCGTATTTAGCACTTTAGCAGGACCGATTCTATTAGCTATAAACATTTCAAGGAAGCTAAAATGGGTGAGGTAAAACGTCAGTAGCTCCTAGACTATACCGGTAACATTAAAATGGAAATAAACAAAATACCTATACAGACTAAAGTATTATATTTTATTAATAAAACTAATGGAAAAATGATGTACTTTCCAAATATTTATTATGCTTTAACAATAAATGAAAACTGAATTTTAAAATGATTAGACATATTACTAGGTACTCGTATTTTAAGCCCATAATACACTCCATACCTATATTAACAATAGGTAATAATATACTTGTTTATTTTAATTCCTACAATTTTAAAATTATCAAATTTTATAAAAGTGTGACTCTTAAATTTGTAGCAAAAATATATGTGCTAGGTATACGTCAGATTGTCAGAATACGTCATTGTGTCATCGTATAAACATGAAACCAAAATTAAAAATGCAAATATACGTTTTAAATGAATAATAATAATTATGTTAATACGTATGAATTGCACATTTTATTCTATTATTATTACAAATAATGTATTGGTTTTGCAATAATTATGTTTTGGCTCATGTTTCATCTATTTCATTGTTTTATCCTTTGTTTTTTGGATTCAGTGTGGCGGACTTAACGATATCATATTATATCTGTGGTTAATTTGCTCCAATTTATCGACCGTATGTATATAACAATGTTTCAGTGGCTATCACTATATTCACTAGCATAGATGTAGCGCCCGATTTATTGTTTAGAAATACATTTTTCGACGAGAAAAATAATTTCCCAACACTATATAATATATTATGCAATATAATTTATAAATAACATTTTTAACAACCCATAAAATCATAATGTAAGACTTGCAAATAATTTTAGAATATTAATAATATATTTAAAATATTATTTTATTAAAATCAAAGTTATAACTTATTATTAATGGAACTTTTGTTCAATAAGGTGCCATAAAATTAAATTTGAAATTTGAAGCTCACCGTTTGTAAATGGCTCATTTTAGGTATTTATTTTTCAAAGTAGGTACCTATACATATAAACATAGTTCATGTTTTACTATTATAAGTGTTTTCAATTTAGTATTTACCATTATCTAAGAAAATATTATACTATAAACATAATTGATAACTCTTCTGCAGAACTTCATCATTTTTATTATTAAAACAGAAATACCAAATACTTTTGAAAATTGAATAGGTATAACGAGCTTAAAATTGTTTGCTGTAATAAGCTAGTTATTATCAATTTTAATTAAAATGGGTCCAATGGGTTTTAAATAACATTTAAGTTTGAATTAAATCAGAAAATAATATTGAATTTTCCGATCTTCTCCAGCTGTTAAGAGCCATAAGTGGATGCTTCACCCGCAAGTGTTGTCTACGTCTACAAGTGGGTAACATAGCAAACTATACTCTCAGCAGAACACGTGTAGCTCCGTTAGTTTAAAAATTAGAGTGAATTGACCTCTTCTAAAATCTAAAGGTAAGATTATAGGTAAGGAAGACAATCGCATGGGCTTTTTATTATATTTTAATTTTATAGCGAGTTATGAGTATTTTAAGATGTACAGTCCTCTTAAGGCGTACAAAAGCACAAATAAACTTTTATCTAGTAATCATAAAATTCGAGCTTTTAATCATCACCGATGTAAAGATATAACCTTTAATAGCTGTATAGCTTATACAAGCAAAAGTGAGTAAATTTATCTCAATGAGTAAGTATTGCTAATAGTACTTATGTTATAACATTTATCTTGGCAAATAGTATTAATATATTTACAATTTGATAAGTGACAACAGTTAAGTTATAGTATGTTATATTCTTATCGTTATAAGTGAATTTTATCCATGTAGGTATCTGGCAGGTGTTCTGCATTTGAACATTTCTGCACGTGGTTAAATGTGTGTTAAAATCGAATAAACACGGACACCCGGTCAAATTCACATTATGTTTTTATAATGATACAAAAACAGATATTAGGTACACATAATTTATCATTTTAAGAATGTTATTCATATTTGTTCATGGTAGGTTAAGATATTATGACACGGCTGTAAAGATTAATAGTTAAATAAATGAAGAAATTTTTTTGTATCACAGAAATTAGTTATATTTTATAATATAGAGGGAATCTACATATAGAGCACTACAGCAGTGAACAACAAGTTACAATTCTCAATAAATTACGAATATATGTACATAATATACAATATATTAATTGATTATATTAAACATAACTTTATAACTACATTGTAGTAGTGTTTAAGTATCAACATATAATTTTGTAAATGGCATTTTGTATAACTATCAACATTATTTTAAATAACATGTAAATATATATAAAGAAGTTAATACAATATTCAATAAGAATATTATTTTTTTTTTGATTCATAAATAATTATACTATAATAGACTATAGGTACAAGTATATTATATTAGTTCAAGTTCAAACTCAAAAATAGTTTGGCAGAGCCTTTACTCTATACTAATTGAATCGTTTTAGTATGCTACATTGTTTGTTATTCTTATAATTTCTCCGTTTAAATGAGCCATATAGTAATTATAGTTGACAGCGATTTTTTTTTAATATTTGAGTTCAAGTAAGTTTGAAAAACTTTTGGTTTTTAAATACTTTAAGTTATACCTCGACATTGAACGGTTATTTTTGTTGTTGATTCCATTCCAAAAGTCACCGTCCGATTTGCCAAATCTGCTATTAGGTAAATGAGATATCGACAGTGGTGTTGAATGAACCGAGTGCGTTCTTTAGAATTTGCAAAAAACTACCTACAGACCCAATTTATTAAGTAATTCAGTTATTATTGTATTGTACGCCTCTAACGATAATTTATAAATTAAGTACCTATACACGTCCGACAAACGATCGGCGGTCGAGAATATTAAATACACGTTATTATAATAATATGAGTCAAGGGATTTATTTAAGAAACGACCGGTCAGAATCCAAAGAGGTCTCGGAGAGTGAAAAATCTACCTACATAGACCATATATGGTGCGTGTGGATTTGTCCGGTAACCAAACGACGACTATTTTAGGATTAGTATACCAGCCACCAGGCGCAACCAGTTAATGTGACACATTATTATTGCATTTAATTTGATTTTTAACCTTCGTCAATTTATAACTATTAACTATATTATTCAATTCATATACATGTATTAATATTTTAAGATAATAATGTAATATAAAACATAATAATTTAAACCTAACAAAACAAAAAACTACCTGATTTTAGACGATTATTATTTAACTATTTTAATGACAAATATAGAAAACTAAGTGAGATATTATATTATTTAAATTTTTCAAATTAGGTACATTTTTACGGTAGGTATAAGTTTTTAACATATTTTACATCTGTTACGTTAGATTTAATTTGTACACAGACCCAGCTATCAGTATTAATATAGTATTATAATATTATACATACATCATAATTCATAATATGGCATTTATGATAATAATATGGAGCCGCAAGGTGTAAAACATTTTAATAGGTATACAACTTGTTGTTAGTTAACTATATAATATATCTCTAAAGTTAAAGATTAATCTAAATTATTTTCAAAACTATTTAAAATGCAGCACATATTTTAAATCTACAAGGTCGGTCGAGATAAACATTTCTACTTATCATTCAAAAATACTTGATTGAGAATGAATATATATATTATATATTACGATTAATATTAATCTACGTTGATATAATAGTATATTTGTTTTTTTTTTTTTGTTAATCTTATGTACATATCATAATAAAATATTTCAAGATAGCCAAAAGGGCAACCAAAGAACCAACTGATTTCTGGAATATAACAACCCACTTCGATATAAAACACCAAATAGACACTAACCTAAATCAAATATGCTTTCAAGAATGGAGAATGGGACAAACTAACAAACTAAAAGATATTAAATCATCCACCCTCAATTGGCCACACATTAAACACTCATGAACCAACTGAGCAAAAAGGAACAACGTATATTCACCTCATGCAACACCGCGACTGCTGTTAAACACATATTAACTGAATACCTCTTCACAAAAAACGCTTGAGGCAAACTGATGATCCCCTACAATCTTTGTGAAATACTAAACATACAAACATAGACATAACATCGTTACTTCTAGAACTTCTCAAAGAGACGAACCTTCTTCAAAAAATATAACATGAACACTTAGATACATCACATACAATTTATCCAAAGACTTATTGAATCATATTAATTATCGTATACACACCTTATTCTTTTGTAAAATTTAAATAAACTGTAAATAATGTATTTCTCAAACGCCAATAACCCTGGTAGTCGAGGCGTATTTTTTAAATAATAAAAAAAAATAATAATAAAATAACATTCAATTTACTAGGATAACTATATCTATAACTATAAATTATAATACACCATACAATTTTCAAAATACGTTGACTTGTTTTGAGCTGTTTACGGATATTTTAGTTTTTAAAATTTTAAAATGTTATATTATAATATTCCTCATAAGTTTGTCTTCCTTTATCAAAAAGAAAATGCCTACCGGAAAGTCAAATAAAATTTTTATGAGCGTTTGAAGTTCAAATTTTTACAACATATTGCATATACTCACTTAATTTCTCATGTAACGATTTTCTTATTTTGTTGTAATTTAAAAATATTATTCGTGGGTACTTGAAATTTCTCAAGTATAATATTATAATATACAAATATTAAAATAATGTAAATAATATTAATTCAACTTACCGGCTACTGTATTTATTATAACAATATAAATACAATATCCTAGGCTGACAAACTAGGTATAATGCACTATTTACTATAATGTATAGCCATAAAAGAGATAAAAAAAAATCTGGATAACATTATGTTTGTGTAAAGTACTAAACTTGATAGATATAATTAACTATAACATAAGTATAATATTTTAATTTATCCTATTATTTTGTGTACAACCTTCTTTATGACTAAAACTTTTATAATATAATTAATAAGTATTCCATTTATCCTATATAAATATAATTTGGTTCCCAAAACAATAAAACAATATTATATTTCAATCCAAATTCAAAGTCTTGAAAGAACCTTCAACGCCAAAATAGTCACTTTCCGTCTTTGGTTTACCCGGACGTTTTTGTTCGTCTACTCTGTAGTTTTCTTCTTCTAAGAACCATTTTCTCATTGCTTTGACTTTTTCAAATGTATCATCTAATTTCATACAAAAGACGATTTAGTATAGCTGTAACTATGTATCTATACAACTAATGATATTATTGTTCAAAACGTTTCGTAGGTATTTTTATGATATAAATAAATTATGGACCCACCGCTTAAATTTTGTAGAGTTTGTCCACTTCCTCCAATCTCAATTGGCATTATTTCTTTTGGTATATAATCAAATATCGTTTCGGAATCTGCAGCCGAGTGGTAGTACAACTGAAATAAAACATATTAATTATATTAATGCACTGTAAAATATATTTTTAGTACTATAACATTGAATAATGTAAACAATAAATTATAATATTAAAAAAAAAAAGTGAATACTTTCTCGGATAATTCTTTTTTCATAAAAGGTTTCGTCATGCTAGTTATCATGTCAATAAATGGAACTGTGTTTATTGTATGAATGGCTTGTAGACGAGCCGGTAATCCATCCTAAAATTAAAATTATTAATAAGTACCTAGGTAAGGAATTAAAATTCCAAAATAATTCTTCTAATATAGTCATACTTGCAAGAAATACACGTATTTTTTCATCATATTGATACCAAGGCGACCGACGTGACTAAGACTAAAACCTTTCATGTCATAAATAATTATAAGTCCGTTGAAAGTTCCCGAAGTCATTAGCAACATATCGATCACCATGCTGAGTGCTTTAATGAAATCAGATAAAACAAACAATTCTGCCTCTACTCGTTTTGCGTATATAAATATAACTTTGCAACCATCTGGAGTTGATCCCGGCAATGCACTAAACGATCTAAGGAGTAATGTACTTCTGAGTAAACAATCATTTTACACTATATTATAATAAATAATAGGTTTTTGTTTTACATAGTTTTAAATGCTTCCAACACAGATTTTACATCGGTATCTCGTTTTGTGAATAATTCGGGCGAATGAGTGCGAAGAGTGAAATACGACTCTATGGTCGCTTTAGTCGGTTCCAATCGATAAAAACAGCTGTGAAAAAATAGCACGAGGAGTTCATCTGAAAATATTTTAATTCTTTTATTGGTACGTCAACATCAAAACGTATCTATTAGTAATACGCAATAAATTATACAAAGCTGCAAAAATATTATTTAATACTTGTGCATAATATATTATCATATAGTGATTAGTGACATAGTATATACTACCTATATATAATAACTGTACACGTCTTTTAAATAAAAGTGGATCGGACACAGATTATAGAACTGTATCTAAAGTTTTAGCGCATCACACTTGTCTTGCATCGCTCGCCTAAGCAGGCCAAGTTTATTGTTGTGGTATGATTATTGTGAATTAAAAATCTACTGTTAATGCTCATAAAACAGTTTTTAGATTTTTCAAACTGAAAGTAGGAAATGAGTTTCACTCTTTTAACTTTTAAGTTTTAAGCAATTGTTTTTGATACCTATATAATGGCTATACTTATGTAATTTTTATAAAATCACATTTCATGTTTCAAACTAAATGAAGGATTGTATACCTACAGTTGTGTGTAATTTTTGCAACTCTAAAACACTTTTATAGTTTTATACAATAATATGGGATAACAATGTCACGGCGACACACTGAAATAGTGGCATACCAAAACATATATAAAATATAAATTAAAAGCACACGTTATTATATAAGATACACATATACCTATATAGATGTATACCACATGTAACTTAGAAATTAATTTAGGTAACTACCGAATATTTAGCTATTAAATTTATTGAACGTTTCATTTAAATACCATTCAAGATTTTTAAATTGTTTATGTTTTCAAAGTTTAACCATATGCCAGCCAGCGATAGAATATGAGGTAATTATTATTCATAATTATTGTAAAAATTAATGATGACAGATGAGTGATGACTTTTGAACATTTTTATCTATCATCAAACTTTTGTAACATAGGTTAAAAAAAATATTCGAAAGCAAGGCGAAAACAATTCCCACCTGGCCTCACGTTCGAAACAGGAAAAAAAGGTTAAAAACCTTTTAGATATATAATATTATAACATCATTAATCTTTTTGATATATAATTTCTGAGTCAAAGAAAAATATCAAATAAGTACCTATTATTAATGTTATATTATTATAAATCATATTTCGTAGCCTAAATTGAAAACATTTTTCATGTCACCTATATAAATACATAATATATTACAATGCAGGACAAAATATATTATAATGCATATCACAGATATTTCTATTATGCAATAAATAGGTACTTGCCAGTAACGGTTGGAAGGTGTGGTTGTTTGGATATCCATTCTCTGAGATGATTTAAATCTTCTTCATTGAGTTCTGGGTTTTTTTTAAATTCATCTGGAACGTTAAAAAAATTCATGTTGTACAGGATTATACCTACTACCAAAAGTTGTAAATAAGTACACAATGCTGCAACAGTACTAAATTATTTTTCAATTACCTTTTCGTTATATACTAAATATGGTGGACAGTAATTACAGACAACAATAAATATTATTTACAATTGAATACACGGGAAAAGCCTTGGATGTTCCGTTGTTTGTGACATATACTATTATTATAAATACAGGGGAATCATCACTAGTCGCACTTTTATAACAAAATAGGTATTTTAATATATAGGTAGGTACCACGATTAACCAAGCATGCTCATCCTTTTTTTCTTCAATAAAATTTATTTAAAAAAGGATTTTTGTAATTTTTAAATATACCATTTTTACACTTTATTTTCAATTACTTGATATTTTTTTTCTACTTGGGGGTTGTCATGTGGAGATACAATATCCTATTTATCAAATAAGAATTCACTTTTCTATTAGGTACACATTATTCAGTGGATAATTTTTTTGCAAATTTTCTGACGTATCAGAATTAAATTAAAACACACAATTGTTGAGTTATTCAGTTGACTTCGTGTCCCAAGGTCTAAGAATAATAGTGACATGACTTACACAAAAACGGGTGTGAAAGATACGATGGAGGCTATAGAAGCAATAGTAATTAAACATTTTTAGTAATATTAATTCATTAACATTCATAAAAATGATCCAAATTCCAAGTATAATAAATACTAGATCCAATATAACACCTATTTTATATTTTTGTAAAACCATTCATAAGCCTTGTTATAATAATTTATACTCTTAATATAAACATTTCGTTAGTTGAGAAACTATAAATTAGAATTACTCATTAGGTACATAAAGACATTAAAAAAAAAATACCCACCTAAAAATGTACAGTAAAAATGGACCAATCTCTAATTTGTTCTCATTTGAAAAACAGAAGTTTGTATAGCCACAGGACTCTCCTTAAGTAGTGCAAAGAAGTGTTTTTGAAACTTGATCTTTTAAAAATTACTGTGGTATCCTAAAAAACTCCAATTACTAAACAACGAAGTATGAAAGGATCTATACCTACTTTGAAATTATAATTTATATTAGGTATCAGGTATGTGTATACACTATACAATACAAATAACGATTCACAACTAGCCTAGTATACTCTATAAAGTATAGAGTATTAGAGTATATAGTGAAATCAGAACAACTTTTAAATGATAAATATTAAATACTTTATGGCACTATTGACGATTTTACTGTTAAATATATTATGTACATGGGCATAAGGCACAAAATAATAACTAATAAAAAAATTATAAACTTATGTGTTTCCCTTAAATTTTAAAATTTAAAAACTTCATAATATAATATATAATGTTTAAAATTGTTCATTCTAGATATTATATTATATTATATAAAAAAATGATTGATAACATTCTTACTATGCGTATCTATATGGATGTTGGATATTGATATCAATACAAACTACTAATTGGATAACTAAGTTCTGTTTATTGAGTCTCTAAGTTGATGATATGATCTAAGAGCTCTGCTTGATATAATAACTTGATTGGCTGATCCAATCGCCATATTATAATAAAAAATTATAAATATAGGTATTTAAAAATTCCAACAAAAAAAATATTACTAAATTAAATATAGGTACATACCTACATATTATTATTTTTCATTTTCATTAATTTTATATAGAATATTATATAGATATATAATATAACTAGTAAATTGTAATTATAATAATACTATGGGTACATTTTGTAATCGGATGAGCTCACGAAGAAAAATTTTATTTCTAATCAGTAATCATTTACATTAGTCCAACCCTGTATTTATTGATAATGTAACATTGGTATAATATAACATCTGCAATAGATAATAATATATACGTTATTTAATTTGTATAATAACAGACGCGACCTTGTATGTGTAGAAATTATGATTACTATCCACGACTAATTTTACACTGCACATCAGTAAATCTGTAATGAGTATGCAGGTAATACTGTATAGTAGGCCTAGTTCCTACTACAATAAATAGTTGAACAACATTACAGCCTACACGACATGCGAGCTTGGTATTATTTTCTACCCCTGTGATAGGAATAACTAGACTTGGTATTAATAATCAATACCTATATAAAATATCTTACTGAAGTAAAATATTATCATTCCATCACGGGAATGTTTTTATTTTTATTAATAAATAGTTTCTACAACAATCTACAAAAAAATATTAACTAAAAAATAATATGATATTTGGACAATCAGTATTAATGAATTCTTGTTATGAGATTATCGTCGAAAATAAGTCTGGAAGTCAGACGAAGTTTAGTTTTAATTAGAATTAACGTAAAAACCATAATAATATAGTTAGGTCATTTTACCAAGTTAATTGATAATTCTATAATAATTTATCAAAAATTAATTACATATCATACCACAAGACACAAGTTCTTCGTACTTTTTATCATATTTTTATGACTGTAGGTACCAAGTTTGTTCCAAGACCCAAGTTAACAAGTTCACTCGTATGATGGTAAATTTTACATTTCAAGTAGGTACTTGGACACGAATTCAAATTTATAAATGAATGCCAGTGTTTATTGGATTTAAGGGATGAAGTATAGGCAATATTTTAAACGTTTTTTGTTGTTGTTGTGTAAATGTGTGTGTATGGTGAGTGATAACAGGGCGCAGATTTGTATATTATAAACAAGTCAAACAATTATTTAATCCTACACTGCATATTTTGTACTAAAAAAAAAGAAATTTTTTAAGAGAATTTGATGCTGAATTTGGGAAAAATGACTAAAAAAAATTATTTTAATTGTAATTTACCCATTTTTACAGTTTAAGGGTTTGTAGCTAATTGGCAACAATGTAGCAATAGTGACATGAATTTTATTTCAAAAAAATTGTTGATATGAAAACTTTCATTATATTAACATGATGTACTTTATAAACTTATAGTTATTAGTTATTATAGCACAAAATAGTTTATAATAATCAATGCAATACAAAATAAAATAAAATTCATATCCAAGTACTATTTTTGTTACCTACACGCACACTGTATCCAAAACGCTACAAACAGAAAAATGCTAATTACACAAAAGTAATTATATTTATTGTAATAATTATGGTTTTAGTAAATAGTACTCACAATTATGATTTCAAAAATATTTTTTTTGAATCCAAGTTTGGTTTGAACAGTTTGATAAAATATGATAAACATATCGGTACTAGACAACTGATAAGATATTGGGTAGAGAAAATAAAACATAATATGATAAATATTATTGTTACCATGGTTGTTATGATAATATTGATATCACTATACGACTTGGTATGTTGACAAATGTCTACAATGCGCAAAAAAAATTTGAAATTAAGACTGTTATTTTCAAATAAAATCAGTATGTAACCAAATGTTTACATTATGCAGTTGGGCTTTGCTACTGCCATTAATTTTAGATTAAAAGATTTTAAGTTTTGATAAAATTAAAGTTAGTTTACGTTGTCCGATTTTGAATCTGAACAACAAGTTGAACTCTACAGAAAATTGTCTATAGATTGTATGAAAACTTAATAAAATATAAATCTTACCTATATTATTGTCAACTGTAATAAATATAGAAAACTTGAATCATAATTAAAATGAAAACGGAATGTATTCCGTACAATCTATAGACATTTTTTTGCTGAATAAAAATATTTTTTTCAGAATCAAAATCATACAATGTTAACTAATATTAATTTTGTCAAAACAATAAGTAAATTGTAACATTTGTATAATGCATTTTATATTGTTATCGAGTTTTAAACTTGTACATGTGCGTACTAAAGTAGTAAAGTGCTACCTGCCTTGAATTTCATTCATATTAATAAATAATAATTATTTACAACTAACACATAGGACCCAGATGATTAAGACGAGATTATAAATTGCCAAAAATGAATAAGTATTGCCCCTTAAAGAAAAATGTTTTTTTTTTTAACATTAGTATAATGTGAATATGTATAATTATAATATTTTCTATCGACTCTCCTGACGTACTATCGAAAATCCAATTTAAAGTAACTTCTCACAATGTTCGAAAACACGCTCCTTTTTACATTCCAACGCTGTCCATTTCCTTCAGTCATAATCACCCCATGCACAGGATGCTTGGGTTGGAGAATCAACTGTGATCTACAGGGCTCGTAACTTCATGCACTAAAAAATGCATAAATAAGCATGCATTCATGCACTATAAATTGTCAAAATATGCATTAAAATATGCACTTAAAAGTTCAAAAATATGCATTTATATGCATTAACATTTTTAAATTATGCACTCAAAATATGCATTATGTAAAAAAAAACATGACCAAATTTTAAAATAATAAGAATAAATCCATACATTTTAAAAGTATTTTATTCCTCCTAATTTTTATATATTTAACAGTCAAAATTAATAAAATAAAAAATAAAATTAATACTTGTGAAGTTCAAATAGCTTTGTCATAATCTTTATAAATTTTCATTAGGTAGTCAATTTTGTCTAATTTGTGTACACCCTTATTCAGCACCAGCAATGAACACATTTGGAATGAAATATTAGGTTTTTCATTTTGAGATAATTTAGTAATATAATATATTTTATAAGTGTTTTTTTTATGTTTTCCAACAAGAGGGCGCATAAGTAGACAAAATATGGCATAAAACCATGGTTTCGTAATTCAAGTAATACGGCTTATTGAAGTGGTTTACAGTAAAAATACCTATTATAAAAATTGTAAAGTAGAACTTTTTTTACAATCGTAAGAAGCTTGATTTTCGATATTTTTATTAATTAGCTAAATAATTATTCAATAAAAAATTTAAAAAACCGTTATAATTTACCATGCGATATTGGACGATTGGAACAAGATATCAAAAACCGGAAGAAACTTTTCAAATATTTGTCTAAAAAATATTTTTATGAAATAATATGCACTAATGACTGTAAAAAATCAACTATATGCCAAATATGACTTTACACCCAAAACATGCAAAAACATGCACTATCAAACTTCATATTATTATTACTATTGTTATGAAACGGATTTGTATCTCAGTTAGCATGTTTTCCTGCGTGGCAAAAAAAACATGCAGATGCATGAACTTACGAGCCCTGGTGATCTACATTCATATCGTTTTTCTCACATATTTTGTTTGTCTCATACAATTAGTTTGTACTGAAACCTGTACTGTACAGTATACCTTTCTATAAAAGTCGTCAAATTTAATACCATCCATTATATAATGACCCACTTGTAACCTATTGTACAAGAAGAGCGACATCCACTTACCCTCTTTTTTGTATACTAATTTTTCTAATTCAATATTATTAACATTTTAAAATTCATAATATTCAAAGCTCTTCAAGTTGAAAATGTCATCATTGGGTGGCTCTTTTCAAAAAAATTGCATATGCATGTTTTTCTATTCCTAGTCTATATTCTTATTGTGACAACTGATAAAGATTGTAAGTCACTTGTGAAAAAAAAAAATATAAAATAGGTATATAAAATATTTAAAAATCTAATTTTTATTTTTATTTTTAATAAGATACAGTCAAGGGCCCAAAACAATATTATGATATATAATAGATATTAACAATAAATTAAATGATAAGCAGTAACGATTATAATACAGTTATCTAACTATTGGTACTTTTGAGTTACTGACCTATGATGATGTAGGTACCTACCTATCAAAATAAATAATAGATGATATCAAATAAGAATAAAATAATATTATGTTTGAATTCAATATAAATTATGCATTTTTATTTTATTAACTAAGAGTTGAAATAAAAGTGAGTAACATTGCCATAATCAAATCAATTGAATGTTTTACTATTTAATACTGATCGTAGTGTCATTCAGTGTAAGTAAAGCGTAGTTTAGCATAGCTTAGCATACAATATATTATAAATTATTACAGATAGGTACTGTGTGGAAACTTACTGGATTTGAACTGATAATATACACAGTTAAGAATTTGAATAGTTTTAGGAAAAAAAAAAAACCAAAACGTCATTGGAAAAATTCGTCTCTGTGATCGACGACGACCGCAGCCGTGCGGAAAGTGACCAAAATACCTCGAATTCAGAACGACGCTGTTCGGTTAAACTTTGAATTACAACACCGAGGGCGGTTGACTATGACGTCCGTAAACACGCACAGATTGTGTTTGTACATTAATTTTCGGTTTTCTGCGAAACGTATTGGTCGTATTGGCTTAAGACAGAGGAGTACCGAAGGCCGCGGAGAAGTTATGAAATAATATTTTGTGTAGTGAACAGTAAGGCTTTTGCACACTCAGAGCGGTTGTTTTCGAATTCTCGGAATCGTCTCCTGTATGACAACAACGGTTTCGACCTTTTACCAAGTTTGGTCGTTGAGTTGGAGAAACGAAAACGATTGCACTCACCACCGGTCGCCAGTGTTTAGCCGGTGTGCGTTTACTAGTCGGTACGGCGAAGTCTTTATTTAAGATGTGCCTGAAAATTACGGAATAAATGAAATAAAGGCCAAGAACAGGCTACGACGGGAGTGGCAACTAAACAGAGATCCAGCGGTCAAATCCAGGCTGAACGCTAAAACGAAATTTATCAGATCTATTTTAAAAACTTATAAACAAGACGAGTGGGACAGGTTTCTTACCTCCCTTGACACTAGTGACGGATCACTATTCAAAATTAACAAAAGCTTACTCAACAAAAAACCAGCGATTCATCCTCTCCGAGGCCCAAACGGTCTAATTTACGACGCAAAAGCTAAAGCTGAACTCATAGCGGAATCCCTAGAAAGACAATTTAAGCCAAACCCCGGCCCAAACATCTTAGAAGTAGAAGAAACGGCTCACAACATCCGTACTTCACCTGTCGCTTCTTCCGACCTCTACACAACACCCGGTTCAGTTCAACTAATCATCAAACACTTGCCTAAAAAGAAAGCTCCCGGTGAAGATCTCATAACTAATACAGCTCTAAAGCTCCTCCCTAAGAATAAACTATTGACCCTTACAAACATCTTAAATGGATGTTTAAGACTCAATTATTTCCCTTCCACATGGAAAAAAGCAGTCATAATCTCGATCCACAAACCGGGTAAAGACCACTCTCTTCCTGAAAACTACCGCCCTATTGCCTTGCTGTCCTCCATTTCAAAAGTCTACGAAAGGGTAATCCTTGAAAACATCCAAAAAACCACTTCTAAAACAACTAGGAAAGAGCAGTTTGCATTTCGTCCAGGTCACTCGACGGTTCATCAATTGACCAATCTGATAGATGATATAACTGTCAATTGGAACTCTAAAATAAATACAGCCTCAGTTTTTATTGACGTGGAAAAAGCTTTTGATAAAGTTTGGCACGATGGCCTCCTCTTCAAAATGAACAAAATGCATATCCACCCTGCTTTAATCAAAATCATACACTCATTCCTTGAAAACCGAACATTTGCAGTCAAACAAGAAGACCAAACATCTACAAGCCGCCCAATCCTCTCTGGAGTACCCCAAGGCTCATGTCTTTCACCCACCCTATTCCTAATATATACAAATGATATACCATTAATTCCAAAGGCAAACCTAGCGTTATTTGCTGATGACACAATGTTTTCCGCCCAAAACCATAACGCCAGATGGGCAGCATTCATACTGCAAAAACAAGTAGATCTGGCCGCAGAATGGTTCAATCGATGGCGCCTAAAGATAAATGAACAAAAAACCGTCGCACTACTTTTCGGAAACAAAAACACCAAAAATATTCCTCCTATTAAAATTAACGATCACCCAATAAAATGGTCTGATAACGTGAAATACCTCGGTGTAACACTTAACAGACGCCTTGGTGTAACACAGCACATAAACTCCATCATAAAAAGAGCCACCATTGTCAGGGGCATATTATACCCCCTAATCAATAAGAAAAGCCCAATACCCTTAAAAACTAAAATCTTAATTCTCAAAATGTATGTCATCCCTATTCTAACATATGCTGGTGCAGCTTGGGCTCCCCTTGTTTCGACACATCAATGGAAACAAATTGAGGCTGTACAAACAATTGGCCTCCGCACCATCACGGGCAACCCCACGTTTGTCAGGAATGAAATTCTACGCGGCTCCGCAGGATTAAAAACCATCAGAGAAACCATTACCAGTCAGGCTTCTGCGATGTTTCACAAGAACTCCTACTCTAAGTACCCACATATAAGAAACCTCGGTCACAAACCTGGTGAAACACGTCGTAAAATCCCAAAAAATCGTCCGTTAAAATGGGCAACCACTAATTAATACCCATACATCACTCAAAAAAAAAAAAAAAAAAAAAAAAAAAAAAAAAAAATTTCAACCCACTGGTATAGGCTAAACGCCTGGCACAGTAAATATGCCCTAGGGCAGCCACACAAGCAAAGCAAAGCAAAGCATTACGGAATAAATTCTAGTCAAAATTCATATTTATATAACATTTTTTTTTATTTTTCTTATTATTTATTTATTATTATAGTAATTATTATACAGTATTATTTTCGATGTCGGAATCTGAGGACGACTCGTCGGCGTCCACCGTCGCCTCACCACAATGTTCGCTGCACTCCTCAGAAGCTTCTTCACCAGCGTCATCGCGAGCTTCATCACAAGCTTCCTCATCACCATCGTCACCGACCGTAGTATTGCCTAAATCGCCGATCAAAAAGGACTTGACCGTCAAGCGGCCTACCCTGGTTCATCCGTCAACTGCTGTCATGGTGACCACGGCCATTAAGTCGTTGAAGGACAAAAAGGGGTCCACTTTGCCCTCGATCAAGAAATATATGGCCGTCAACTATCAAGTGGATTCGGCGAAATTGGCCCCATACATCCGCAGATACCTGAAGTCAGCCGTCACCAAGGGCGAGTTGATTCAGACCAGCGGTACAGGTGCCAACGGCAACTTTAAACTGCCAGCCGTCGAGAAAAAGCCCGCCGCAAAGAAGAAAGCGGGTGTCCCCGTCAAGAAGAAAACTGAAGCGAAAAAACCGATCGCCAAGAAGACAACACCCACCGCGACATCCGGCAAGCGGAGATCTATCGAGGGGACGACGACGAAGTCCACCACCACTACTGTGTCGAAAGCTAAGAAACCCAAGAAAGTTTTAACGGAAGTTGTCAAACCCAAAGTCAAGAAGACGGTTGAGGTGGCCGCAAAGGCTTCTCCGGCCAAACCGAAAATTTCAAAATCCGTCGCCAAGAAAGCAGCTCCAACGAAAAAAGCTGCGCCCAAAAAAAAGTAAAATAGGTATAATAGTAATGTAAGAGTTTAAGCAATATAATTTAAAAAAGGTCCTTGTTAGGACCACCAAGTTTATTATTTCTATCTTACACCCCTAGCTAGATATTGATTTTTCTATTATCCTAGATAACTTATACATCAAAGCGCTATGTAACAAGGTATGATAATAATAAATAATATTGTGGTGTAATTTTTTAAGTCATAGATTTATAACTTTTTACTTATTTGTTTATTTCAAGTTTTAGTATACAGATTTTACAGGCATTTGCTCTGATGGTGCACTGTTTCCAGCTTGAATACTCTGCTTGTGGGAATGAGTAATTAGAAGGAATTCATTTTGAGTAGTGCTATTAGGCTTACGGAAGTTGAGTTCGATGGCTAGTAACAAGAAATCAATAGATTTTGATATCATTTCGAGCGATTACTGTTCTTTTGCTAATATCGGAGATGATATTGTGTGGCGAATGGAGTACTTGAATTTTGACGGAGTAAGTTAGTAGTTGAAAGATATTGTAATTAGTAACATACTATGAGTAAGTACTAACATTTACTTACTAGACTAATTAGTTATCTATTTTTCAAATAATTCCCAACCAGTCTAGCTATGTCCTAATTGTTTACGGGCGTCCGGCTATGCTGTGCGGCAAAACATAAATCCAGTAAAATAAGTACGGATGTCCTAATTCCTACTACAACTACAAAAAGGGCGTAACACGATTTGCTTTGCTTTGTTTGGAAGCCGAAGGTTATGTTTATAAAAAAACTGGCAGTTTGCATAAGCATAGTTTATTTTTAGTCATTTTAAGTTCAAATTTGGACGAAATTACATATTAAAAAACCTAGAATAACTATTTTAGTTATTTTGTTGTGATTGTATAATATTGTTCGTGAATACTTGAAACTTTTAAAGTATACTACTGTATATCTATGATAGTTATATATTGTTGTTGATGTATAACGCGTTAAAAGTACCTAATGGAAATTGTGATATGATTAATTTGGAGTTTATTATAGGTACAATTTTTTTTAATACTATAGATAAGTATATAATATGTCTTATACCTAGACTGACATACCATCTCCGCTCAGAATCGTTTTATTTATAGGTACAATGAATAATGATATAGTATCATTGAATTCCAAATTAATACAATTCATTATACAGAAACTCCCTTGTAACCTACCGAAAATGTAATAAAATAAAATGTAATAAAAATCGCCCAAATTAGAGCTAATTATTATTTTTAATTTTAGCCGAAAAATCTGCATGATTGTAATAATTAACATGCGAATCGTATTTTGCTAATGCCGTATTCATAGGTAACATAATTTTATTCTTAGAAATTCAAAATAATAATTAGTTAACTTGGGCAATTTTCATTACATTTTATATATTTTTTTTTTAAGTGTTTTAAAAAATACGATCAACAGAATGGCTATCTTTGAAATTTTAAAAACTTATTTGCCTTAAAAAATTGTTATAATTTTTGAATTTTTGAAAAAAAAAATCGAATATTATGCTATTCAATCAGAATTTCCATACTTATTACTTAAAAAAAACTGCATTTAAATATATTGACTTTCCATGGAGATACTAAGGGTGATACGGGACTTCTGGGACATACAGTACAGCAGAGTGACTTTTTAAATTCTGAAATAAGGTATTTTTAACAATTTATTTTATAATATATTCAATACATTTGGAGGTTCTTTGATAGGTGGAGTGCTTCGTCTTGGAGGATTTCGATGGACATTGAGTTCCGTAAGTTTAGATTTGAGACCAGGTAGTGGGCGCCGGTCATGGTACGTAGTGCTACGGACTGGAAGATCTCAATCTGTTTCCAAGATGATTGGCGAATTCTGTTTCTCCAAACAGGAACTGCGTATAAAATAATGGGCTTAAGGTATATTTTATATATTATCAGTTTGTTAGCCAGCGGAACAGTGCTGTTTCGGTTCTAGGATCGGATGTAGTGCAGCCCGGGCACCGCGCGCCTTTCGGATGGTATTTTGGATATGCTTGTCGAAGCTTAGGTCGTGGTTGAAGGTGACTCCAAGATATTTTGCGTGATTGCTCCATTCGAGATGTTGGTTTTCTAATTTTAACTTCATGGTGTGTTTTTGGGATCGAGGCCCAAATATCACTGCTACCGTTTTGGATACGTTTAATTGGATTCTCCATTTGGTGAGCCAGTCGTTTGTGATGTCCAATTATTGTCCTTGTAGCTTGTATACTGCATATTTGTAGTTATGGTTGCTCGTATAGAGAAGGGTATCGTCCGCAAAGAGAGCCAGTGTGACTGGTCCTATGGTCTGGAAATCGTTTATGTAGACTGAATATAAGAGCGGTGATAGACATGACCCCTGAGGGATTCATCGCTGGAAAATCAAAATAAACCCTACCAAAACTGTAGGTATTCTTTTCGGATGTTCCAATACTACTCACATCCCACCATTACTACTCGACAACCATCCAGTGACTTGGTCCAATCATGCCAAATACCTCGGCGTTACAGGGCGCAAACTCACCTTCGACAAACACGTTCAAGACATCACCAAAGAGGCCACTCGCGTTCGCGGAATTCTTTACCCCATTCTCAACCGTTCTAGCACCGTCCCAAAATCTTAAAAACTCATTATTTTAAAACTCTACGTCTCTCCAATTCTTTCTTATGCTGGCCCCTCTTGGGCACCCTTTATCGGTCCCTCACATTGGAAACGTATCGAATCTGTTCAAAACATCGGCATTCGCACGATAACGGGTATGCCCACTATCGTTAAAAACTCGGTCCTTCTAAAATCAGCAAATTTCAAGTCCATCAAAAATTCTATTCATAGCCAATCCAAATCGATGTTATACAAAAAACTCTTCTCTATTCATGCCACATCCGACTCTTAGGGAAATCTCACACCCCTCCAACCACAAAGCGTTGAATCAAACACTACCCTTTAACATAGGTTGACCAACAAATTTAAAACCACCTTCATAAACATCCATCCACTAGTAGAGGCAAAAGCCTGTTATAGTTTCACGGCTCATCCATCCCCCCAAAGCAAAGCAAAGCAGAGTCCTCTAACAAAGCAAAGCAAGCGATCGCACCAGGCTTCGGAATAGGGATGACTGTGGCATGTTTCCACGGCAGTGGGAAGTAGTTGAGTCGTTTGCACCAGTTGAATATTCGACATAAATATGTTATGGTTTTGCGTCCACAGTTTTTGAGCGCATAGTTGCTGATGCCATCAGGCCCAGGGGCGCGACGACTGGGGAGCGATTTGATTACGTTCCAGACTTCTGCAGGTGAGAAGAACGAAGTGGTGGTGGACGGAGTAGTGCGCTGACGTATCAGTTTATCGTAGACCAAAGAATCAATGATGACGTTTCCAGGAGGGGACCGAAATTGAGCCTCCAAAGAGTCGGCCAGCAGATCAGCTTTTGACTTGGGGTCAAAGATGGTGTTGCCCGATGCGTCCTTGGGAGGGCGAGAAGGTTGAGGTTTGCGTATGAGGGCCCGGTTTAGTCTATAGAAGCGTGTCCACGCGTTTGAGCTTTCGTTGAGGGATCCAAGGAGGTTGTTCCATTTGTTATTGCGGTGTTCGGCAAAACAATCAAATATGACACTATTCTTCATACATTGACTACTCAAATATGCTGTTTTCAGTCGGCATTTTTATGAAATATACATGTAGAGATACTACTATTTTAATTACTACGGCTCAGTTTACGATGTTATTTCTACCGTCATAATTATGGTATTTTCACAAATAGATAAGCGACTTATCGCTTGGGTTCGTTTAATTATATACCCAAAAACCGATCGCACCGATTTCAGGGTATTTTATCACAGAAATGCCCAATCAACATTCGCCCACATCCGCGACATTGGAACATCACCAGCTCCTCAAATACTCACACGCCGACCAAGACCAATCAACTTTGTGAAATTACAATAATATACTCCACATCCTGACAATCAGCCATTAAAAAATTCAAACATAAGTTATAGGCATCGGCCTGACACTTACAAACACAGCTGGGGTTTTTTTTTCCCCTGGCTCCCAATTCGAAGCAAAGCAAGCAAAGCACCGATTTCACTATCACAGGTGCCCACTTTCTCACCAGAAATAACTCAATCTTAAATCCACCCATCAACCCATTACGGCAGCGTTTGTCGAGTGGCTATACCAAAGAGGGTGTTTGGCGTTGAAATCACCTGCCGAAATTTTCCATTTAGCACTTTGGGTCAACAAGTCCAAGTCGTGAGACGTGAGTGTTGCACCTGGTGGTTTGTATACCTCTGATACAAGTACTTCATGGCCGTTTAGTTGGATGAGGACTTAAGAGGTTTGAATGAGTGTGTTAAGAGTTATAGGTTGGTGAATGATGCGTCGGTGGATTAGAACAGCCGTGCCGCCGTGAGCAGGCGAGCCGCGGACGGGCGGCAGATCATTCCTGTATGTGGAGAAATTTGGAATGTGAAGTTTGGTAGAAGGGGGTAGACGGGTTTCATTAAGTAGAATTATGTCGGTGTTGAGAAGGAGTGCGAGGGAACGTAGTTCGTTGAGTTTGTGTTTGATGCCGTTGGAGTTCCAAAAAAGTATTTTTAAATTACTCATTTTGGGGAGAAAGAATGGACAGGAAAGTTTTGATAGTTGTTTCTATAAGTGTTTTTGGATCTTGATTGTTTGATAGTGCAGTCAATAGGTTGGTGAGCAGGTTGAGTATTGTTGTCAAGTTAAGTTGTGAGGGTGGGGATGATGAAAGAGTGTGGGCTGCTTTGGATGTAGCTCGGAGTATGTCAGTGTAGTGTTTGTGTGGGGGGGGGGGTGGAGTGGTTGAGATTGGTTGAACGGTTTGTTGACTAACGGAGTTTTGGGTTGAGGATGGAGATACCTGTTGCTTTTGGACCAAGAATTGGAGGCAGCCACGGAAATTGGCGGTGTGCGAGCCACCACAGTTGCAGCATGTCGGGGATTGATCGGAAGTTTTGGGGCAGACGTTGGCAGTATGGTTTCCAGCGCATTTTACACATCGCGGCGGATGACCACAGTTACGTGAACCATGGCCAAAGCGTTGACACGAAAAGCACTGGGCGGGCCGGAGGGTTTGAGTGGTTCAACTGAAATTTGTAGATAAAACAAGTTGTCTAGAGAAAAAATGTCTCATCATCTTAAATCATCATCATCAATCAATCATTATCAGTCGTCGTTCCCGGTCGGTCGTATCCATCGTTAGTTCAACACTGCTGCTACACAAGTCGAACCTCACTCTGGCTCTCCACGCAGTCCCACTATCCTGAAGCATCAACTCGCACCAATCCAGTAAGTAGCCAAAAATCTTATACACCCCCCATCCACGACCACGAGGCTCAGTCACCGGTAGGTGACACTGCCGGGTCTCGCACCGCAGCGTAGGCTAGCCACAACTCGCCGATCATGGGAAACCGTAGTAAAAAACGGGGAGCCACTCCTCCACAAATCGTGCCTAAGAAAAACCGTCATCAATCCCCTCTGCCTCTACTAAAACCACCTTTGTCCACGGTCAAAGAAAATCGAAACACAACGTACTCACCACCTCCCGTAACGACTAATAATGTAACCTCCGCTCCAGTACCGTTCACTACTAGACAACGTGATGCTCCAGCCTCACCATCCGTCTCTGGTGAATCCTTGTCGGGCGACTCCTATACTTCGTCGGACACTGAAGAAAGCCTAGTCTCTTTGCTTGCTTTGCTTTGCTTTGGGAGGGGTGGCTATGCCGTTTACTATTCCAGGCTTGTGCCTCTACTAGTGGATGGATTTTGGGGTTGATTGGTAGGTTCAGTTATGTAAGTCAGTCCAATTTAATGGGTATGGTTTGAGTAAACGTTTGGTGGTTGGAGGGGAGTGGGTTTTACCTAAGAGGCGGATATGATCGTATTCGGAAAAAGAGTTATTGTAGAACATTGTTTTTGATTGAGAGCAAATGGAATTTTGGATAGATTTGAAGTTGGCTGATTTTAAAAGGACCGAGTTTCTAACGATAGTGGGCATACCGGTTATCGTGCGTATGCCGATGTTTTGGACGGATTCAATACGTCTCCAATGGGAGGGGCCGATAAAGGGTGCCCAGGAAGAGCCAGCATATGTAAGTATAGGGGTCACGTAGAGTTTAAGTATGTTAAGTTTTGTTTTCAGCGGAACGGGACTAGTACGGTTAAGTAAGGGGTAAAGCATACCACGGACGCGGGTAGCTTTTTTGGTTACGTCTTGAATGTGTTGGTTGAATGTAAGTTTACGTCCAATCGTGACGCCTAAGTATTTGGCCTGTTTTGACCAGTTAACGGGTTGGTTATCGATGGTTAGAGGTGGAATGTGGGTTGTATTAGAACGCCCGAAGAGGACGCCTACTGTTTTGGTCGGGTTTATTTTGATTCGCCACCTGTGGAACCAGTTGGACGCGAGGTTGAGTTGGTGTTGTAGTTGTATGGTTGCACGTTTGGGGTTTTTATTACTAGTAAAGAACATCGTGTCGTCAGCGAAGAGTGAGAGGTTGGCTTTAGGAGTCGTTGGAATGTCGTTAATGTACGTCAAGTATAGCGTCGGTGAGAGACAGGAGCCCTGAGGGACTCCTGCGAGTACGTGTCTGGTAGTAGAGAAGGAGTGTTCAATTTTAGTGGTAAAAGTACGGTCGGTGAGAAAGGATTGGATGATTTTTACGATTTCTAACGAGATGTTGAGTTTGGAGAGTTTGTAGAGTAGGCCTTCGTGCCAGACGCGGTCGAATGCTTTCTCCACGTCGAGGAAGACGGAAGCAGTGTTTAAGTCGTTGTTAAAGTTTTCGCTCAGTTGGTGGGTGAGTTTGGTCAGTTGTAGTGTGGTCGAGTGTTCGGGTCTGAAAGCGAACTGTTCGGGACGGATTTTGTTTTTGAGTTTGTCTTGTAGGTGGGTGAGGATGAGTCGTTCGTAAATTTTGGACAGGGAGGAGAGGAGGGCGATTGGTCTATAGTTTTCGGGTTGTTTATGGTCTTTGCCTGGTTTGGGAATGGAGATGATGACTGCTTTTTTCCAGGCAAGGGGAAAGTAGCAGATTCTGAAGGCGCTGTTGATGATCCGAGTAAGGGACAGTATAATGTTGTTCGGTAGGAATTTAAGAGCCGTGTTGGTGATGAGGTCGTCACCTGGGGCTTTCTTTTTGCGAAGGTTGCGAATTATGTCTTGTATCTGGCCGGGAGTGGTAAAGAGGTTAGATCGGGTGATGTCAAGGCCTTGTAGGTACTGGGAGTGAGCGGTTACGTCTGGTAAGTCGGGGCCGGGGTTTGTTTGAAATTGACGTTCGAGCGAGTCGGCTATCAGCTCTGCTCGTTCGTTGGCCGGAAAAACTAGGCCGTCGGGGCCGGTTAGTGGGTGAGATGCTGGACGTTTGTGTAAGAGACATTTGTTGAGTTTGTATATTGAACCGTCTTGGTGGTATAGTGAGTTAAGAAAGATGTCCCATTGGTCAGTATTGTGCGTTGCGAGTAAGGTACGTATGAGAGATATTTTGGCGTTTAGTTGTCGTTTAATTGTCGGGTCGCGGTTTATTTGCCATTCGCGGCGTATACGGTTTTTGTCTTGTATTTCCAGTTTAATGTAGTCTGGTACTACAGTGGACGGGTGTTAAGCCTAGTCTTGCTTTGCTTTGCTTTGAATTGGGAGCCAAGGAAAAACCCCAGCTGTGTTAGTAAGTGTCAGGCGATGCCTATAACTTATGTTTGAATTTTTTAATGGCTGGTTGTCAGGATGTGGAGTATATTATTGTAATTTCGCAAAGTTGATTGGTCTTGGTCGGCGTGTGAGTATTTGAGGAGCTGGTGATGTTCCAATGTCGCGGATGTGGGCGAATGTTGATTGGGAATTTCTGTGATAAAATACCCTAGCCGCTAGTTCTGCTTCGTTTCTCAGAGAGTTTATGGGTGGATTTAAGATCGCGTTATTTCTGGTGAAAAAGTGGGCACCTGTGATTGTACGGATCGCAACGTTTTGAACTGCCTCCATGTTTGCCCAGTTTGATGCACTGATGAGAGGACCCCATGCCGAAGAGGCATATAGTAAAATTGGTTTGATATATAATTTATAAATTGAGAGTCTGGTTGGCATTGGGATGGGTGATCTGCTGTTAAGTATCGGGTATTAAGCCTAGTCTCTACCAAATCAATTTCTGATATACCGAAAAAACCCAAGATTAGTATACCACCGATTTTCATCAAAAACTCCTCTGATTGGCGCAGAGTTGCACCAATTATTTTTAAAAATTCTGACCTCTCCCCGGAAACTGTTTGTGCACAAGCTACCTCAGATGGATCTATAATTGTGAAAACTCGTGAACCAACACACTACAGACAACTTCAAAAAATCCTACTCGAAATGAAAATACCTTTTCAAACTTCAAAACTACCTGAAGAACGAACCTTAAAAGTCGTACTAAGGGGCATACCCATTGATATCACTCCTGATGAATTAAAAAGTGAACTAGAACTATTAAACTTCGATATCAAACTTGTTAAACGTTTTGGCCCACCAAGCAAACCCATGCCAATCTGTCTAGTCATACTTGGTAGTGGCACAAATCCCAAAGAAATTTTCGAGTTAAGTGACCTATTTTTCATCAAAATCTCAGTCGAGACTTATAAACAATTGGGTCCCTCACAGTGTTTCGCGTGCCAACGAACTGGCCACGGTTCCTCCAACTGTACTCATCCCCCCAGGTGCGTTAAATGCTCAGGCGAACACCAGGCCAGTAAATGTCCGAAAACCTTAGACCAAGATCCTACTTGCTGTAACTGTGGTGGGAGTCATACCGCAAACTACCGCGGCTGCCCATACCTCACCCAAGCTACAATCGCTAAGTCCGCCCAAATATCAACTAAACGTCCAGTGCCAACCCTCCCAGCACCAGTCACGCAACCAAACAACACAGAACTCAAAATAATGGACTACGCCACAGCAACCAAACCCAAGGAAAGTATCAGCAACGAACAAATCATAACCCTGCTAACTGATCTCCTCACGGTCTTATCTACAACAAATGACCCCAGAGAAATGCTGTTATCCACAATAAAATCCTTCTTGACCCTCTTCGGTAAACCAAAATGAATACTAATCTTAAAATTTTACATTGGAACGCCAATGGCATTTCAAAACGAATAAATGAACTCAATGCACTAGCCTCTTCAATCAAACTTGATATTATTTTAATCAGCGAAACACACCTAAAACCAAACTTGACCCTCAAAATCCCAAACTATTTTACCTACAGAAACGACCTACTGTTAAGGCCGGGCTCTAAAGCCCATGGCGGCACAGCAATTTTGATTCATCGTAATATTATTCATCAATCAATCCAAACAAATACTAAACTCCAATCTACTTCCATTCTAATTAAAATCAACAACGAAAGCTTACTTGTTTCATCAGTCTACAAATCTCCCTCGGCTACTTTGGACCCTTCAGACTTGGACCTTCTCATAAACAGTGCAGACAATTTCATAATTGCTGGTGATTTAAACTCTAAACACCCGCTCTGGAACAGTCGTAAAACCAACTGCACAGGAAAGATCCTATACAATCACCTGCAGCAAAACAACTACTCAATTATTGCACCGGACACGCCAACCCATTTTCCAAACTCACACAAATACCGACCAGATGTACTTGACATTGCCATAGTCCGCACCTCTTTATTAATCCAAATCACCAATCTTAACGAACTTTCATCGGATCATAATCCAATTCTACTAGAGCTATCTGACTCACCAATTAAAACCTCCCCTCCATCACCAAACCTCTCCATCAATTGGAAAAAATTCTATCACATTCTTAGGGAAGAAAATGCCAGTGTCAATCCCTCTGCAAACACCAAGCAAAGCATTGACAGCACCATCCAAAAATTCACAAACTCAATACAATCTGCACTAGATAATAGCTCTTACGTCCGAAACTCAAATAAGCACCATACAGTCATTCCTACTGAAATTCAGCTAGAAATCTGCGCCAAAAACCGCTTACGCAGAGAATGGCAACGGACTCGTGACCCCCAGACAAAAAGGCTACTAAACTCAAAAATACTATGTATTAGGCTCATGCTCCAGACCCATAGACAAGACGAATGGGACAAATATCTGAACTCCTTAAATCAAAATGAAAAATCAATATACAAACTAAACAGAAGCTTATTAAGAAAGAAACCAGCCACCCACCCCATCTTAGGGCCCAGCGGATTAGTGTACTCAGCTCAAGAAAAAACAGAAATCTTTGCTGATTCTCTCGAACGACAGTTTACAACCATTCATGGACCAAATCTCCCGGAAGTAGTAGCCAGTATCTCAACACTCCATAATTCAGTCACAAATAGTTCATCCATCTTCACTACTCCGGGTACAATCCAGAAACAAATTGATATGCTCGTAAAGAACAAAGCACCTGGATGGGACCAGATAACAAACACAGCCCTAAAATTTTTGCCTAAAAACAAAATATTACAACTGACAAAAATCATCAATAGCTGTTTCAAACTTTGTTACTTCCCCAATATATGGAAACTATCTCATATAATATCAATCCCAAAACCCGGCAAAAATCTCCAACTACCGGAAAGCTATAGACCAATAGCTCTCCTCTCATCTTTGTCAAAAATCTACGAGCGTTCAATTCTCTCTCACCTACAAAGTTCACTGTCTGGTAAAATAAGAGAGGAACAATTTGCCTTCCGTCAAAACCACTCCACAACACTCCAATTAACCAAACTCATCGATCAACTCAGCGCCAACCTTAACCAGGGAATACAAACAGCCGCAGTTTTCCTCGACGTCGAAAAAGCTTTTGACTGCGTATGGCATGATGGGCTTCTTCACAAAATGATGAAAATGGACATCCCTTTGCAACTCATCAAAATAATTGAGTCCTTCTTATCAGATCGAACGTTTTCCGTCAAAATAGAGAGTCAAAACTCATCGTTAAGAATAGCAAGAGCAGGCGTACCACAAGGCTCGTGCCTCTCCCCCACGTTGTTCAACATCTATACAAACGACATGCCCACAGAGCCAAAAGCCCATGTATCACTGTTTGCAGATGACACTATGTTCTACAGCTCAAATCACAATGCGAAATATGCAACACTCCAACTCCAACGCCAAATAAACATAGCTTCAGAGTGGTTCAAAAAGTGGCGCCTCCGAATAAACGAGGCAAAAACCAGTGCAATCCTCTTCGGTCGTACACAAAAATTGAACATCAAAATCGAAGTAAACAACATCGAAATTCCTTGGTCAAATAACGTGAAATATCTCGGAGTTATAATTGATCACAAGCTCAACTTCTCGAATCATGCTGAAACGATTGTCAAAAAAGCAACCAAAATACGAGGATCCCTCTACCCAGTGCTTAACAAAAAATGCCCAATCCCAGCTAGGACGAGACTAAACCTTTTTAAAATATACGTTCAGCCAATACTAACCTATGCCGGTGCATCATGGACACCATTCCTCTGCAGATCCTCCTGGCAGAAAATTGAGGCTGTCCAAAATATAGGTATAAGAACCATCCTGGGTCAACCGACCATAGTGCGAAACTCGGTTCTCCTAAGCACAGCTGGTTTCGACACTATCAGGAACACCATCAGGAAAAATGCTGCTGCAATTTTTTATAGATGCTCAAATTCACAGTACAACCACCTCAGGAGCATAGGTCAGATCATTCCCCCACCACCTGACTTGAGATTCACACAACGCCCTAGAGCTAAACTATGGGCAAACAACTAAAATAATCCAACCAAATCAATCAGACATCCTGCGACTAGCAAAGGCTAATAGCCTGGTATAGTTTAATAGGCGAAAGCCGTTCGACCGAGAAAAAAAAAAAAAAAAAAAAAAATGTCTTTAGCCGTATGATTGGCGGCGATGTGTACGGCACATATGGGCATTGGTTTCTCCGGAGTTCCAAAGCGGCGGACGTGTTTAATGGTGTAACGCATAGACTCTAGCTCGACCTGGAGTTCGTCCGTTGATATGTCGTTTGGAATTCCCTTGAGAACAGCCTTAAGGGAGCGTTCCTCAGGGAGGGAAAAAGTGTGGAACTCTGTGCCATGTTGGGATAGTGCCTTCTGGACCATGCGGAACTGGGTCGCATCAGCGGTCCGCTAGGTTACCCGCTCGCCTGATAATTTAGCTGACAGGGAGCTTGGTTGCAAGTTTTTAAGAGAGTAAATAACGGGCGCGACCTTTCGCCAGGAAGTGGAGCTTAAAATGATAGGGGCGGTCTGGGAGGTAATGAAGGTTTAGATGGTGTCTGGACAGTAGGGGTGGTAACGGTTTTGGAAGAGAGTGAAGCCGAGATCTTTGATGTCACAGAGGACAGAGAGTGGTCTGTTGAAAGGCTAGAGTCGGAAAGAGTGTCTAGGGTTTCAGAGTCGGAAGTGCTAGAATTTGATGGTATTGGGGAAGGGGGAGCTGCAAGTTGCTTTGCAATTTTTGGAGGTGGTTTGGTAGAGGGGTCTCCAACCTTCCTACGTTTGTTTTTCTGGCCATTTCAGTGGGTGTAGTTGTTTGAGGAAGGGATGCTGTAGCTATGTGAAGGCGCGGCACCACGACAGCTGTTGACGGAGGGACGTCGCTTCCGCAGCGGCTTACTTGTGGGCGCTGGTGCCCTGTCGGAGAACGGTGAAAACGGCTGTTTGTGTTGACGTCGACGTCGCTTCCGCGACGGCTTGTTGTGGGCGCTTATGCCTTGTTGAGAGCGGTGAGAACAGCTGTTGGTGAAGACATCGCTTGTCTATTTGTGAAAATACCATAATTATGACGGTAGAAATAACATCGTAAACTATGCTTAAACTATTTAAAATAGTAGTATCTATATATGTATATTTCATAAAAATGCCGAATGAAAATAGCATATTTTAATAGTCAATGTATGTAGAATAGTGTCATATTTGATTGTTTTACTGTCCTTTCAAACCAATCACAGAATTGTTATCCAGATTTTCTCTATAAATATAAAAATTCCATTATTGCGGAACAACCATCACTTTTAGTATTCAATTCGAAGCACCAGGCACCAGTACACAACAATTATGAGTGGGCGTCTTAATACAGGAAAAGCGAAAGGAGTCAAGTCCAAGACCAGGTCGTCTCGTGCCGGACTCCAGTTTCCGGTCGGTCGTATCCATCGTTTGTTAAGAAAGGGAAACTACGCAGAACGCGTCGGAGCAGGAGCACCGGTATACCTGGCCGCCGTTATGGAATACTTGGCAGCCGAAGTTCTGGAGTTGGCCGGCAACGCCGCCCGTGACAATAAGAAGTCTCGTATCATTCCCAGACATTTGCAACTGGCCATCAGAAACGACGAGGAATTGAACAAGTTGTTGTCCGGAGTGACCATCGTCCAAGGAGGCGTGTTGCCCAACATCCAGACTGTTCTCTTGCCAAAGAATACCGAGAAGAAATAATAACTTCTTGACCGGACTACTACCTTAACTTCTTAAACTGGACTACCTTATTTATTACTAACCACACCGTATACAATATATTTAAAACGGCCCTTCTCAGGGCCACCAAATCTATATTCACTCTTTTAATCGAATGTTTCTTCACCCTTTGTAAACATGGAATTGCGCTCACACTGGTCTTAATAATTCTCACGCTACATTTTAGTTAAATTTATCTATAATATGAAATAGTCAAAATTGTATAATAATTTGACTTGCGGTTACGTCTTTGCAGGTCAAAGCATTTCAGGGTGTTCCAAATTTCATGTGACAGCAGATTTTAGTCTTTAGAATTAATTTTAAATTTTCAAATTTTAAATTTTCAAAATTTCATTTTATGATTTTCATTATTTAACAGGTTAAAAAAATGCCATTATATTATTAGCTTTACAATCCTGATAAAGTTTCCTTCTGTATTATTGATTTTGGTATCGAATAATATGGATAAAATGAAAATGTTTGATAAAATGAAAATTTTAGAATATTTTACTTAGGACAAAGCGAGGATTTTACCTAAACGCATAATTTTTGACGCTTCTAAGTCGATAGCCGATTTATAAGTATTGACAAATTATTATATTAGGCTTTATCGACTTTATGTTTCTGACTTGTAATGAACAAGGCTTAATTTGTCATCAGATTTTAATTTTTCAACCCATGCTCCAACACTTGTAACATCATTAGAATGATGTACTGCCTTATTATTGAGATTATATAAATCTTTTTTAGTTACCAAATGAGTTCTTTCTAAATGATTGTTGGCAATATTATCACGAATTTCGTATAAAATTCTATCAAAAGGAATGTTTTCTGATATTTTAGATGCTATATCATCTCTGGTACATGACATGTATATAAAGGTAATTGTAAGGTAATTGTATATAAAGGCAATTGTCCTATTTCATTTTCATGACCAATATGGTTGCCGTTGAATTTAACGTTACATCTTTTAGTAACCTTTGACTCAATACTAGCTGGACAGTACCCATTTATTTTGTTAGAACCCTGTGTTTTTAAATGACGTTGACCTGTACTTATTGAATTATAGAAACCACTTCTGTTGCATTTGTAATAACTGTAAATTTGATTTACTTTTTCAGAGGAACCGTAGTTTTTGACATACAATGCCTGTGTGGATAGTTCAATTTCATGTTTCCAATTGTTAAAACTTAAAATCATCAATGCTTTTAAATTCAAAACTATCTATATTTTGTAAAATATTGTGATCTTTTTCTTAATGTATATTTATATTTTTGTATGTGGCAGTAAATAAACACATGGCACATTGGACTACAATTTTAAATGTTGGAGCAATTGAATGAGCAACTTTTTTGTGTTCAATTATATTTTTTTGATGACGATATGACTTTGTACACTGGTCACATGTAAATATATACAAATTACTATTTTTCTATTTTTTTTGTTGATGCTATTTCATCCAGCTTTAAAAGAGGATGATTTGTTTTTATGTGAGCTCTTAAGTTTTTTAAAAATTTAAACTTTTTCTCACATTCTATGCATTTGAATTCATTTATGTCTGACATGTTCTCAAAAACCTAATTGAACAAAATAAAACATTGATGCATATTTATTGTATTAACACAAATAAAATTTATAATTTTATAATTTGTTAATATACATAGACATTTATTTTGTGAATTTTTATTTAATTAAATACTTATAACACCATGAAACAATTTTACAATACATATTCAAATAGCACATCAAAGACATTTATGATTTTACAAATGAGAATAATAATTAGATATTTATTTATTTATTTATAATATATAAGGGTTGCCTCAATTAAGTTATATTATTATTAATTAAAACACTCCATTTCTTTAATTGAAATTAACATTGAAAACAAAATAATAATAGAATTACAATGCATTTATAATACAAACACAATTAAATAATAATAATTGAGAATAGGCATGATGGAACTTTGCTGGCCAGCTCCATCGTCATTCATTGTGTACAATGTATTGTTTTTAAATAGTTGGACAAAATAGGAGTGGTGATATAGACAAATTACCACGTACGTTTGGCCAGCCCCCCCCCCCCAAAGGAAAAACTGTAAACAAACTATACAGATATTTAGCACGTAATTCGCACGAATTCGCACGCCTGGTTTGATAATTCGCACGACCTTCCTTCCCCCTCAAAAATCAAAATCCATGGGGGGGGCCAGCAACACGTCTTGCCAGCCCCCCCCCATAGTTTAAATCAACATTTTCGCAATTTTTTTTTTGCAGATATTTAGCACGTAATTCGCACGTATTCGCACGCCTAGTTTTGAAATTCGCACGACTCTCCTTCCCCCTCAAAAATCAAAATCCATGGGGGGGCCAGCAACACGTCTTGCCAGCCCCCCCCATAGTTTAAATCAACATTTTCGCAATTTTTTTTTTGCAGATATTTAGCACGTAATTCGCACGAATTCGCACGCCTGGTTTGAAAATTCGCACGACCTTCCTTCCCCTAGAAAAACAAAAATTCATGGGGGGGGCTGGCAAAACGTTTCTATAGCCCCCCCGGAGGTCCAAATTAACATTTTCGCAAATTTTCTTCTGCAGACATTTAGCACGTAATTCGCACGAATTCGCACGCCTGGTTTGAAAATTCGCACGACCTTCCTTCCCCTAGAAAAACAAAAATTCATGGGGGGGCTGGCAAAACGTTTCGCCAGCCCCCCCGGAGGTCCAAATTAACATTTTCGCAAATTTTCTTCTGCAGACATTTAGCACGTAATTCGCACGAATTCGCACGCCCGGTTTGAAAATTCGCACGACCTTCCTCCCCTCCAAAAACAATAAAATCATTTTTTTGTCAAGAGAGATTTCTTATTCAATCAAGATATTTTCCATTGTACTTAGAATATTTTCTTATTAAATACAGTTGTCTATTAAGTTTTCTATTTAATATGGATTGTATATTAAAAATAGATTTTTTTTATTAACTGCAGGTATTTTACTAAAGTTTTTTTTATACATTTTTTATTCAACTAAGCTTTTTTTTAGGTTATACGCAATATTGTAATTAAATATTTTTCCAAGCTCACCATTATAATCTTGATTGAATAAAAAAGCCTAGTTGAATAAAAAATCTATAAAAAAACCTGAGTAATTTACATTTAGTTAATAAAAAAAAATCAATTTTTAATAAATAATCTATTTTAAATAAAAATCTATATTTGATTAATGAATCTATATTAAACAAAAAAACCATGATAAAAAATTGTATTCAATAAAAATAATCAAAGTAGAATAGAAAAAAATTGTATTAAATAAAAAAAGCCTAGGTGATTAAAAAATCTATAAAAAAAAGCCTGAGTTAATCACCTATAGTGAATAAAAAATAATTTATTTTTAATAAACAATCTAAAATAAATAAAAAACATTTAGTATTCAACAAGATTTTTTTCCATTATAACCGTAATATTAAAGACTTCCGATCTAGAGAAAATCTATATTTTATAAAAAAAAAACAATATCAAATAAAAAACTTAATAGACAACCGTATTTAATAAAAAACTAATCTAAGTAGGACGTAGGTACAATGGAAAAAAATCTTGTTGAATACTAAATGTTTTTTATTTATTTTAGATTATTTTAGGTGATTAAAAAATCTATAAAAAAAAGCCTGAGTAAATCACCTTTAGTTAATAAAAAATAATTAATTTTTAATAAATAATCTAAAATAAATAAAAAACATTTAGTATTCAACAAGATTTTTTTCCATTGTACCTACGTCCTACTTAGATTAGTTTTTTATTAAATACGGTTGTCTATTAAGTTTTTTATTTGATATTGTTTTTTTTTATAAAATATAGATTTTCTCTAGATCGGAAGTCTTTAATATTACGGTTATAATGGAAAAAAATCTTGTTGAATACTAAATGTTTTTTATTTATTTTAGATTGTTTATTAAAAATTAATTATTTTTTATTCACTATAGGTGATTAACTCAGGCTTATTTTTATAGATTTTTTAATCACCTAGGCTTTTTTATTTAATACAATTTTTTTCTATTCTACTTAGATTATTTTTATTGAATACAATTTTTTATCATGGTTTTTTTGTTTAATATAGATTCATTAATCAAATATAGATTTTTATTTAAAATAGATTATTTATTAAAAATTGATTGTTTTTTTATTAACTATAAGCATTCTACGAAGGATTTTTTTTAGATTTTGTATACAATCAAATTTTTTATTAAAAATTAGATTATATTTTATTCAACATAGATTTTTTATTAAGGTTTCTTGTCAAGATAGACTTTTTATTAGATTAAGATTTTTTCTATTCTACATACGTTATTTTTTTTATTGAATACAGTTTTTATTTATTATAGATTGTTTATTAAAAATTGATTTTTTTTATTAACTAAATGTAATTTACTCAGGTTTTTTTATAGATTTTTTATTCAACTAGGCTTTTTTATTCAATCAAGATTATAATGGTAAGCTTGGAAAAATATTTAATTACAATATTGCGTATAACCTAAAAAAAAGCTTAGTTGAATAAAAAATGTATAAAAAAAACTTTAGTAAAATACCTGCAGTTAATAAAAAAAATCTATTTTTAATATACAATCCATATTAAATAAAAAACTTAATAGACAACTGTATTTTATAAGAAAATATTCTAAGTACAATGGAAAATATCTTGATTGAATAAAAAATCTCTCTTGACAAAAAATGATTTTATTGTTTTTGGAGGGGAGGAAGGTCGTGCGAATTTTCAAACCGGGCGTGCGAATTCGTGCGAATTACGTGCTAAATGTCTGCAGAAGAAAATTTGCGAAAATGTTAATTTGGACCTCCGGGGGGGCTGGCGAAACGTTTTGCCAGCCCCCCCATGAATTTTTGTTTTTCTAGGGGAAGGAAGGTCGTGCGAATTTTCAAACCAGGCGTGCGAATTCGTGCGAATTACGTGCTAAATATCTGCAAAAAAAAATTGCGAAAATGTTGATTTAAACTATGGGGGGGGCTGGCAAGACGTGTTGCTGGCCCCCCCCATGGATTTTTGTTTTTCTAGGGGAAGGAAGGTCGTGCGAATTTTCAAACCAGGCGTGCGAATTCGTGCGAATTACGTGCTAAATGTCTGCAGAAGAAAATTTGCGAAAATGTTAATTTGGATCTCCGGGGGGGCTGGCGAAACGTTTTGCCAGCCCCCCCCCCATGAATTTTTGTTTTTCTAGGGGAAGGAAGGTCGTGCGAATTTTCAAACCAGGCGTGCGAATTCGTGCGAATTACGTGCTAAATGTCTGCAGAAGAAAATTTGCGAAAATGTTAATTTGGATCTCCGGGGGGGCTGGCGAAACGTTTTGCCAGCCCCCCCCCATGAATTTTTGTTTTTCTAGGGGAAGGAAGGTCGTGCGAATTTTCAAACCAGGCGTGCGAATTCGTGCGAATTACGTGCTAAATGTCTGCAGAAGAAAATTTGCGAAAATGTTAATTTGGACCTCCGGGGGGGCTGGCGAAACGTTTTGCCAGCCCCCCCATGAATTTTTGTTTTTCTAGGGGAAGGAAGGTCGTGCGAATTTTCAAACCAGGCGTGCGAATTGGTGCGAATTACGTGCTAAATGTCTGCAGAAGAAAATTTGCGAAAATGTTAATTTGGACCTCCGGGGGGGCTGGCGAAACGTTTTGCCAGCCCCCCCCATGAATTTTTGTTTTTCTAGGGGAAGGAAGGTCGTGCGAATTTTCAAACCAGGCGTGCGAATTCGTGCGAATTACGTGCTAAATATCTGCAAAAAAAAAATTGCGAAAATGTTGATTTAAACTATGGGGGGGCTGGCAAGACGTGTTGCTGCCCCCCCCCATGGATTTTGATTTTTGAGGGGGAAGGAGAGTCGTGCGAATTTCAAAACTAGGCGTGCGAATACGTGCGAATTACGTGCTAAATATCTGCAAAAAAAAAATTGCGAAAATGTTGATTTAAACTATGGGGGGGGCTGGCAAGACGTGTTGCTGGCCCCCCCCCCCCATGGATTTTGATTTTTGAGGGGGAAGGAAGGTCGTGCGAATTATCAAACCAGGCGTGCGAATTCGTGCGAATTACGTGCTAAATATCTGTATAGTTTGTTTACAGTTTTTCCTTTGGGGGGGGGGCTGGCCAAACGTACGTCAAATTACCACCCTGAGGACCTTTATTAGGAACATGGAAGTAATGCGATTGCACATCAACCTGGGAGTGACATCCTTAGGCCTCCATAAGATAATTAAAGAAAACAATAAACAAAATAAACAAAATACAGTAAAACTCGCTTAAGACGCTCCCACTTAAGACGCTTTCCCGCATAAGACACTATTTTCCGTCGGTCCCTATATCATCTATATCCCTATTACATTCCCGTATAAGACGCTTTCCCGCTTAAAACGATCTAGAGAGCTGGTCCCTTAAAGAGCGTCTTAAGCGAGTTTTACTGTACTTCAATGTCACTATAGTATAATAGACTTGGAATTATTAGTATACATATATTAGACTGCATATTATCATCATTATTCGTGCCTCAGTGTTCGTTCTGTGCAGACGTCGGCTACAATATTGTAGTGTACCATTCTGAACAACGAAACACCATCATGGGCGGCCGCAGAGCCAGTTCCAAAAGAAATCAGACACCTCCGGTCTCAAACTCGAAGAAAACACGAAACGATTCTTACTCTCCACCTCCATTGCATGCTGCTCAACTCCAACGTGCAAAACCACCTTCTCCCGACGAACAAATGTCAGGCGAGTCTTATTTTTCTGATTCTACTTCTACCTTGTCTATTTTAAACCATCCTCCCAGCCCGTCTCCTACTCCCAACCACAAGAAGCAAAACAACTCAGGCGGATCACAGCAAGATGATGCAAATCCAATAGTCGCAAAGCCCGCAATTCGTATCATTATTACGTAATGTACAAAAAACGAAAAACGGAAATTTTTACACTAAATCGATTTTGGTTTTTGTTATTACTCTAAAACAAATGAACGTATATACATGAAAATTTCACTGGTTGTTTATATTTTCATTTTCTATACATGATAAAATTTTCCAAATATTTTGAGTTATATTTTGAGCTCTTTACGGACATTTTTAGTTTCCATTTTTTTTTTGTTATTTTTTCTATAAATATCAATAAAATGTTATTTGTTTAGTACAAAAGCTTAAAAAATTAATAAAAGGCTCCTAATATATTGCTTCAAAGACAGGTGAAAAATATTAAAAATCCTTAGTCGCAATTTTTTGTGATGAGCATTTAAAGTTCAAATTTTGACAAAATTTATCACATTTAAAATTTAATTATAATTTTGTAGTTAAAAATTTATAAGATGTTCAACTTTTACAGCTAATGATTGGAAATTTAAAACAAGATTCTACGTAAATAGGTTATATATAAATTACTTTATTCACCTTAGTATCATCAATTATATAATATACTTCGTAACTGCATCATAGGCCGACTAACTGTTTTCGCTCAGAATCGTTTTTCTTATACAATGCTATATCATTGAATTCAAATTTAATACCATCCATTATACAGTGACCCACTTGTAACCTACTATACAGCAGAGCCCCTTTTTGATATTAATATAGCTGACCTTGACTCCCGTTTAAACTTACCTTCCTATAAAACAACTGTGTCTTTCAAATTATGTGTGATATAAATTACTATAAGTTCTTAGTTCTTTTTTTTTTACTTCTAAATATTTTTAGAGGAAAAAATAATTTTGATTAAAATTTAAGAATTTAACTTATAATAATGATTGGATGTAAAACTTGGTTGTTCATAAACTACCTCATTATCTATCTCTGTTTGTTGTGATTTTAAGTCTTAACCATATTATTCAAATGTACTTAAAGAATATGATTTAATTTTTAATTGATATAAAGCAGAAATTAGTACTTAATATTTTATTTACTTTTTATTTCCACTATTGCAGAATCGTATTTGAGGACAGATAAATTTGTTAATGTGATATATTTATTATTTAAGTAGGTATTCACTTATTTTAAAATTTTGCTATTTGTTCCAATTAAACTTTCTGCTTAGTGTTTCCGGCTAAAGTGCACTTTACCACCCCATGCATATTTTTCGATTTTTTTTTTTTGGAACTTATGTAACTCATCGAGTTAAGAACGATGGTGCAATCAGAATTTGTCGCTCTCACTTACTTTCGAAGTTATGGCCCTTGGAAGTAAGCAATTTTGAGTTTTTTACGCATGAGCGCAACGCTACGTGTCACGTCTTTCGCGATTTTTTTTTTCTTATTCATGAGACTACTAAATAAAAAATAAACGAGTGAACAAACACCGGACTAAGAGAGGTCAACTTCACTAGAACGCAGCACTTGACGTAATGCCATTTTAATTGTGTATTAAAATATAGTTTCTTTAATAATATAATATAATCTAAAATCGTACCTATTTATAATTGAATGATTATTATAATTAATTATTATAACTTATAAGGTAGGTAGGTACCTACTATAGGTATAATGCGAGAATTTATTTAAACCAGATTGACTATTTCTACTTCCAGGAGAGGAATATTTTTAATTGTGAAAATGCAATTTTCATTTTGAAAAATGCAATTTTCTTAACCCTGTGACCCACTTGGGGAGGTGTTGCATAGCAAATCGGGCGATATTTTCGTTTTTAATTGTCCGAGCGAGCGCAGCGAGCGAGTGACCCCGCTCGGTGATTCGGTGCAACAAAAATGCAATTTTCTTAACCCTGTGACCCACTTGGGAAGGTGTTGCATAGCAAATCGGGGCATAAATTATTCGTTTTAAACAGGTTAGAATACGTAAGTACAAAAAAAGTAACAAAAAAAGTCCTCCGCGCGGCATTATAGAGTAGTGTTGCGCGCATGCTTATAGACTTAAAATTGAAAACTTTGGAAGGCCATAACTTCGAAACTAAGTGAGAGCGACAAATTCTGATTGCACCATCGTTCTTAACTCGATAAGCTACATAAGTTCCAAAAAAAAAAAATCGAAAAATTTGCATGGGGTGGTAAAGTGCACTTGTTCCGTGTTTCCAAAGTGTCAAGATTGGAAAATGAGAATTAATTTACATTCAAATGTTATCTCATCAATGAGAATAATAGGTACCTCTTCTGTTAGGTACTCAATCAATTTTATCTCTTTTTATTATAACTGGCATTAGTTTTTTTGGCATATACAGTCAAGCCCGGATTAAGGGGGGTCCAGGGGGGGCCATGGCCCCCGGGCCTCCATTTATTTAGGGGCCTCAGATTTGTCCATTATAGGCTATAACACCGCATAAATCACTTTAAAAAAATCGATGATTATTTAGCGAGGAAAAAGCTTGTAAATTATAATTTATAAATAAAATTATACTTAATTCTTGATTTATTGCTATGTACCTAATACCTATATATATTTATTATAACAGGTGCCTATATATTAATATACATTATTTTTTTTTCGTACAGGGGCCTCATTTAAACTTTGGCCCCTGGGCCTCAAAATATCTTAATCCGGGCTTTTATACAGTGATTATTTCACTCACTTCAACAATGATGTCTGTAAGATATTATGTATTTTATATTTTTATACTAACATTTTTTAATTTTTTAATACTTACTTATTATTGTTTGATTATTTAATTTTTTTATTTATTTTATTGTTTTAAAGAATTATATTTCAACATTATCTTCTTCATAATTTTCTTGATTTTTAAAACTTAAACCAAACTAAAATATTGTATTATCAAAAAAAAATGTACAATTGTTCAATATTTAGATATTATCTACTTGTGGTATACCTATTGGGATTTATTTTTACAATTTAAATAGTTGTTAATGATACATTTTTTTAATTTTTATATTCACTAATTTTAGCATTATTTATTACTCATGAATCATGATATTATTATTTTCCCCTTTAAACTCATTAATATTTACATTCCATAATCTCAAAACAAACCAGTTTGTTTTATCATAATCATATATGAATCAGTATTAAATTAGTATATTCTGTTTTGTTTATATCAAACATTTTCATGATTATTTAGATGGAAATTTTTTTTTAGTGTTTTTATAAATCAAACAAACTTACCAATTATCTGATTTGTTAGACTATTAAAAATTGAAGTGATTCTTTTAAAACTGTATGCATTTTGTTCTACACTTACACATTATTTTTTAATTAGTTTTCATTTATTTTTTGTCGACCAATGTTTCATTGCTTCTCGTTTATTGGTACTTTATGATCTATTCAATTTTATTTTGCAAGTAGGTACTTTTGTTTTAAATTTTTTTGACTGTTAACGTCATGTCCTAATTGAATCCTGGAAATGCTGTTAGTGCGATGCGTCTATCGCAATACGTGTCGTATAATGGTAGTCAGAAAAAAAAATAGGAAAAACAATGGGAAAATCAAGCCACGATAAAAAAGACAACTTAAATAAATATGTAAAAAAATAAAAAAATATTATACCATTAATTTTAACACCAAAAAAGTTACTGAAGTTAAAAATAAGTTGAATAGTTTTTAATAAAAATAAAGAAATACACATTGTAAAATCAATACATTGATAAAATGTAACTAAACCTAGGTTTTTCTTTGTAATATGCTTAGCCCTGATTTACATATTTACCGAGTTTGCTTTAAGCCACTTAAAATCTTAGGATTTATTAAACGCATGACAACAGAGTTTAAATTAGCATCTCTCCCCTTAGGCACTGTACTGTTCGCTCGAAAGGTCTATTCTCGAATACGGCCGTCATTGGGGATCCTAATACCGCTTGACCTAGTACGAAATAATTTTTTTTAAATATACCAGTTACGTACTCAGGATTCAATGTCCTCCACATAATTATTTACCAATCCTCAAGCATCTCAAACTTGAGTCACTAGCAGATTGTACTATGTTAGGCATGCTGCTAACTTTAAATTTCTTTCTAAATTAGGTATTTAATTGGCAGATTTACTCACCACCACACTCTCTCTAATTCCTTTAAATATCCCTTCACGATTCACTCGTCAATCTACTACTTTTAATTTGCCAACCTCCTCTAATAATTATGGTTTAAATGAAGAACTTCGGAGCTGTATGTTTACTGCCAATTCTGACCCCTCTTTTTCTATATCATAAACCTAACTTAGTTATTTTTAATTATTACTTACCTTTAAATCACAGTTTTGTAATTTTTACTGAACTTAATATTAATTGTAAATTGGGCACATGCCTGTATTGTATGCTTAAATAAATAAATTGTCATTTTTCTGTAATTTAATTTTCAGTTTTAATAATTTATTTAAAAAAAAATTATTAATTACACAAAGCAACCAGATTTGAAATTAAGTGATATCTGGTATGAGCCCTTAACTTAATTTTATGATTTTAGTTCAGATATTTTTAAATCATTTTGATCCTAAACATTTTGTAAAAGCAGCATTTTATTCTTAATTTTTACAACAATTTGGTTTTGAATGAATATTTAAAAAAAATGTATAATATTAATGTTACTTCATTATTTCCAGGAATTTAAAATTATATAACAATGATATAAATACTATGTATTCAATTCAAGTAACAGAATAAATATTGTTGATTAATGATTAATATTTAAAGTAAGATCTAAAAATATTTTTCATAAATCATACATACTTGTTTGACTTGTTTGACTTACTTATAAACTAATTGAATACATATTTTTCAAAGTAGATGACCTACTTGTCATATAATCAGAGCAACGATTTTTTTATTAAAATAGAAGCAAAATAATTATATTCAAATTACGAGCTCTAAAAAACATATTAAGTTCACAATAACTATAATAACAATATATAATAAATTATGCACACAGAGCAACAATTAACAATAAGTTAATAAAATATATTGTTATTATTTATTAGAAATTTTACTGTTCTTATTTATTTTAATATCTGTGAAAAGACGGACCTAGTTTGTAAGCGAAAGAAAAAAATATTCAAAAAGCTGAGTGTCTCTTGTGACTATAGTCAATAGTGTCAAAAAGGATGGGAAACATTGATAAAGGCAATAAACTAATAAGTAATGAATTATTTTAGCCAACAATATATGGTTAATTTTATGTTTGAATTTTTCTATTGTTAATTTAGATTTTAGAACAACAATTATTAGTGTACTGCTATTTATTACTGGTTCCACTTGAATGCTTGATTTAACTACATATGTAGTGGTTAAGCCAGGGCCTTGGAGGGGGTTTAAGTCTTGCAGATACAATATAAGGGAATTTTGGTGATTTAGAAGTTAATTTTTAAATTGCTGGAAAAATGTATAAAAAAAAAACAAGTAAAACGTGCAGTAATTTAAAAAGAAATTCTATTTTAAGTCTATAATTACAGGATAGAACCTTAATAAAATATAAGTTTTAAATTTTTAACGTAGCACACTTGATGGAGAAGGATAATATTTTACTTAAAACTACCACACATTTTATGTGATAATATGCAAATTTAGTTTTTTAAAAAAAAATTTTGAATAATTTTATTATTAAGGAAGTACATACAACATGAAATTTAAAGTTATTTCCATTTATAGATTTATAAGTCATCCTCAAAAAAAAAGTGTACCTATTTCCAAATGATATCTATAAGCTAAACCCATTTTAGACTGATAAAATATAAAATTAAATGTTGTTATTTTAATAGTATTTTTTTTTTCAATTGTTTAATTTAAGAAACAACACTTCATTGAAAAACAAAACAATACTTATACTCTGTTCAGAGTGAGAAACCTCCAGTTCTGCACATCCCCCGCATTATTTTCTATCGAAACCAGTTCCCCAATGGCAAGGTGTTGCGCAGGGGAACCAGTTTTGGTTTGTGTGTGGCAGGTTTTCTTGCTGAACATAGTATAGTTAAATCATTTTTATAACTTTTCTCAAAATCAATGTATATTTTTTATTTTATATAAATTACTAGTGGTATAACCTACGTTTGATCATAAAGCATAACACAAGCGACGAGCGACATTGTTTGTAACCATAACACATCTCCTAAATTATTTTAATAGTTCAGACGTGGTGTTATCAATGTACACATTTTTTTAATGTGTATCATTAAAGTAAAACTAGTTTTAAATTAACTCAGATTTTATTGGAAAATCGAAAAAAAATTAGAAATAATTGTAATAACATATCTTTGTTTACAGAATGGATTATACCACACATAAAATACCTAAGGCTAAATGGCTGTCAAACTGCAACACCATAAATTATACATTATTCACTTGAGATGATCAAACAGGTCTTTCGCAACACATTTATCAACGACTTCTAGAAAATCCCAGAATTCTTCAACGCAGGTTTCAGCCGTTGCTTTTCTAGAGTTTACTCGAGTGTTACATTCTTGCAGCTTGGCAAACCGTTCTTGAGCTTCTTTCTGTTGTTCGCACTTAGCCTAAAAATTCCCATAACATTGATATCACTGTCATTGTAGCATAGTATCAGCAAACTTACCCTCAAAACCTTGGCTGGGTCAACTAGTTCCGCTTCTTCTTCTTCGGCTCTGACCACGAAGAAAGGAGACTGCACGAACTTGGAGAGCGTTTCCCTTAAGCCGGTGAACAACATCCTGTAACAAATTAAGTGTCCATCATCAACGATAGTGGTTCCTCGCGTTGACCTTTGGCTACGACGTCCCTCCAGAGCGGAAAGGCCTCAATCACGTGTGTCATCAAACAAAAAATCGGTAAAAAAATGATACTCACTTATGTCCGCTGATTCCTGCGTGAAAAGGAAGATATTAAAAGAAGTAAGTAGGTATATTATTATTCGCGTAGGAACGAGGTCGGAAAATGCTCTGCGGAGTCGAACTTTCGGCTTTGAAAAGAAATCTCTGCAATCAGTTTTTTAAACAGCTGTGGCCGCCCGTATTATCATAAAATCATGTATTATCGGGCCCGCCAAACTCGTGGAGGAATAAATATCGATATCGTTGGCTCACGAGTCACGAGTCACGAGTCACGAGTCACGACTGCCCGAGCCACGGACTAATATTATTCTGTACAAATGCCAAGTATAATATTTAAATATTATAATATTATAGTTTAGCATGACTAATTAAAATTTATATGTACTCTAGATAGATATACTTAGTCCGTTGCCCGAACCCATAGAAGCACTGTGAAGCAGCCAGCAGGCACGATTTAGATTTTAGAGAAGATCTTCTCAACATAGTTCATACTACATCGTGGAAGCAGGATTAAAGAAGATTTAATATAAAGGGTTACCCGACGAGCCTGCAATAGCAATAGCAGTTTTGGCCCCCGATTAAAGATGGACTATCTTTAATAGCTGTGCCCTGTGGTTGTTCGTGTGGTGCTATCATAGACCTTTTATTATTGACAGTGGTGTTACTAGGGAAATTTTTCTTAGGGGGGAGCTACAATGGTATCAACTCCGATCATTTATATTATTTTAAACCACGATCGTAGAAGTTCTTCTAAGACCCGTGTTGTAAACTAAAGACTAAAAAATGATAACTGATGGGGCCATGGATAAAATTGGGGGCTTAGCCCCCCCCCCTCATTGCGGCTATAGCTATGGAATTGTTGTCTCAACTAATCTGTAATTTAAAATGTTAAATTGTGATAATTAGTAATTACTCATGATAAACATTTCTGTAGTCGTAGACCACGGACTAAGATAGACCATAGACACCACACACCTTAGATAATACTAATGTACGAACCACGTCCACGATTAAAGATATCTCTAATCTTAATATCTTTAACACGGGCTAAGATACCATAGTCGGTGATCTTTAATCTTTTATCGTGGTACCTACTTTAGATCCTTAGATCACATACTATATGATCTAACTATGGATCATGGATATCGATATCCATGGTATGGATAGAGCCATAGCTTAAATATACATGTGAATACATAAACATATGTATATTTAGACCATGGATAGAGCTGCCGCTATGGAATTATAATTTATAAACCCGATCAATCAGCCTGCTGTGTTCATGGGAGCAAATTCGCTTTGGAGTTATGACGTCATAGTCCTACGGTGTATGACCAGAACCGTGTCAAACAACTCAGCGCCCCGGGGCAATTCGAGCCCCTTCCCTACAATTTGGGCCCCAGGTAGCATATTAAGCGCAAATAAAGTCGCCCCTTACTTTTACAAAACTACGGCTCCCGGGGGCAAATGCCCCAGTTACCCCCCTCCCATAATACAAGCTCTGTATATGACTGAAAATTATGATAAATCCGCCGAGATGATAAGTGATAACCAAGGTGGATAACATTGGTGATAACATTGTGGACACGGTACAAATAATAATAAATAATAATACAGACGCCGAAACACAGAATGTATTAAATTTAATCTATTCCGTCTCTGTGGCTGAAACGCAGTCATCAAATCTATCGACTGGACCATTTAAATAATATATTATCTTATTCCCTGATATTGACATATTGTTAACATAATATTATTTTGTCTTCATCCGAGTTTTCGATTCCCATTTCCTACTAATTGTCGACGTTCTTAGCTGCGCGATGTAACACTTCGTCTTCGGTTAGAATTCTCGACAAAACAATGGAGTCCAGCTCGTCGGGTTACCAAAACTTAAACGAATCTGACCGCAGGATCAGCAATGTCTTCACCGCTAAGAAACAAGCACAAGACTTTGAAATGAGCAACGTGACCGTCGTGCCCGATGGTAAGTGCAGTGTTCACGGTCGAAACATGAGCCTCTAAGACTATCCGCCGACAAAAAACTGAGAATACTGTTTGGTTATGCCTTCAAGTCGGTTGGGTGAAATCTGAGGCCTACCAATAGTTTTTACATTATATTATGTTCTACTCCCGGCAGAAACGTATACGGTTGCTCAAGCTGTGGATGCTTTTGGATTTGGCAGATTTCAAGTGAAGTTGTCACTGTTCACTGGACTTTGTTGGATGGCTGATAGCATGGAAACGACCATATTGAGCATTTTGTCACCCACTTTGCAATATGAATGGCAGATAACACATTTTCAGCAAGCTCTAGCAACAACTGTAAGTTTACCCCCAGTGTTCAATTAATTGCTTACGTTATTGATTTTTATATATCAAGTTACATACAGTAGAACCTTGGTTAATCGTTGTTCTTGGTTAACCATCAGGGGCCACACTATGAGGATTACTCGTGCGAGCCGGTATATCCTGGACATTCCGGCACTATCTGCTAGATAGGTGATGTAACCATTTTGTGAGTGAGATAATTGTACCAATAAGTATTACTAGTATTAGTAATATTATATAAACATGTTGTATTTAATTAAATTTATATTATGTCACAGTTCTTAAAGAAAATATTAATAATGTGTACCTATATTATGTTTAAAATGTTCAATTCCTCGCTTATCAGTATTTTTTATTAAAACTTTAGTCCCTGAGACTGGAGGTTGATCGCGGTTCTACTGTATTATAATTTATAATGTACATTCTTTAATTCTTGCTTTTATATTTAAATTATTGACCATTTAATTGTTTTAGGTCGTTTTTATGGGCATGATGTTGAGTTTACCATTTTGGGGATCATTCAGTGATAAGTTTGGTCGAAAAACAGTAAGTTTGTTGATTAGTCTACTAAGTTAAAGAGTGATTAAATGACAATATGGTCCACAATAACATAGCCTAGACCATTTCCACTAAAAATGTGTCTGTATTTGTACTTTAACTATTCAATAATGATTAACCATTTAACGTGTGAATATTATTTTGTATAGATTACTCAGAGAGTGAATTGCTCTTATAAAAACGTCATTTGACGATTTAGATGTTTGTGACATCAAATTGACGTCCTAGGTTTTTAGCCAAAGGATAGCAGTTCATATTTCATTATCACGTACATATTGATAATATCAACATACATTTTGTTAATTGTCGTATTTACTATACTGGGCATAATAAGAAAAATGTCAATTGATGACATTACTCTCCAAAGTTTATAGGGTTAATGATTATTTAATATTTATTTTTATAAGTTCTCCCATGCCCCCATACAAGTATTCATATTCATACTTTTATTATTATGAAATTATAAGATAAAAAATAATGAGTGAACAAGTAACTGTGTGAAAATTTAATTTAATTCTAAATTAAAAATCCTACAAATGTTACATAACCCCAATTGATTTACAACCAAAAACGAAATAACATTTATTATTTATTCCATATTCATTTTAATGAAACTTATAATAATTTTCTATATTTTACAGGCTTTGACTCTATGTTCAGTGTTATTGTTCTACTTTGGTATTCTTAGCTCAATGTCACCGAACTATACGTGGTTATTGGTTTTACGAGGATTAGTTGGATTTGCTATTGGTTGTTCTCCACAGTCGTATGTTAAAATAATTATATTCTAAAACAATTACTGTTTCAATTAGTATTATTATCTTGACATGTTTTGTTTGTGATGTATTGTGTATTTACTAGTGTTACGTTATATGCAGAATTTTTACCTTGTAAACAGCGGGCAAAATGTGTAGTGTTACTCGATGTAAGTTTGGGCATTAGCAATATTGAAATAGATAATGATATGTTTGTAGTCATAACGTATTATTACATATAAATAAAAAATAAAGGCGATATGAGAACCATTTTTTAATTTTTTTTTCATGTTTATTACACATTATTTATTCTATTAATGTAATATAAATTATGTATTCTCAACAATTATAGTAAAACTATTTCTCAGATCGCCTCATAAAAATTATAATTACCTAATTAATATTTTTGTTTCAATTTTTATTTAGTGTTTTTGGGCACTCGGAGCATGCTTCGAAGTTCTTTTAGCCCTAATAGTGATGCCCACGTTAGGCTGGAAATGGCTTTTAGTACTGTCCACAGCACCATTGCTTGGTTTCGCATGTGTGTGTCCGGTAATGAAACACCTCATAAACGCTTGTTGCATGTTCTATATTACAGGTTACATTACCAAGATCTAACATACAATATAAAATGGTTAGATCTTTGTGATACAGACAATTGATTCAAATTTAAGTTTAAGAAATATGAATAACAAATACAATATTTAATATTATGCGATTTTATTACTACATAATATACCTACCAGAATAAAATTTTTAAATGTTATAATCAGGGCTCGGGACTTAAAGCATTTGCTTATTTTTATAGATTGACTTAAAATGTAGCAGAGTGCTATAGAAGTGTATGTCATGTTACAACACATTCAATTATGAAATTTGAGAGTGCTTTTTTTTTGCTTTTTTCAATGATTTTTCAAAAAAATGCTTATTTCAAGTTTTTCTGATAATTATTGCTTTTTTAACCAGTTATAATACTTTTTTATGATTTTCTACTGCAAAGTTGTTTTTGATAGAATTAAAATTAAAAATAATTTAAATAAAAAAATTAATTTTTTTTTCAACTATTTCTAAATATTGTTTACATTTTATTTTTCAGAAAATCCATAAAATCCTCAGTCCTGAAAATGAAGTTTAATTTTTTTTATAATATAAAGATAAAGTTTTATTTTTTATTTTATTGTTTTTTTTTAATAAATATTTTTGCTTAAATTTAAGTTTTTTAAATGCTTATTTGAGTGCTTATAATGATGTTTTTAAGTGCTTATTTAAGCGCTAATTTTAATGATTTTAAGTGCTTTAAGTCCCGAGCCCTGGTTATAATAGTGTAATAGTTTTAGATTTTTAATAATATTATTATTATTATTGTAGATGTGCTAAACTGCACACAAACAACAAAAAAGCACTGTTCTAATAGAATATTTTAACTACAGTGTAATATATATAAAAAAAAATACCATATTTTATTGATGGTAATTTTTATTATTTGTATTAACTAAGTTGAAACCCACCCTCAACACTTAGTTGTAATGACAGATATTCCACATTGCTTTATCTGGGTTAGAACTTATTAGATATTATTATATTTTTTTTACGTAATTGTAATTGTAATAGTAATAACTGTAATTGTAACAGTCAATAATTATCAAACATATAATTTATTGTTATTACAATTTTTAGTGGTTACCTGAATCAGCCAAGTATTTAGTGACCAATGGTCAAACAGATAAGGCAATTGAAACTTTAAAAAAAGTTGCATACGATAATGGAAAACCAATGCTCTTAGGTAGATTGGTCGTTGACGATGTAGTTCTAGAAGAAAAACGTGGTCGTTTTACTGATCTTCTGCTCCCTCAACTCAGAGTCTCATCTATACTACTCTGGTTTATTTGGTGATTCATTAAAACCACAGCAACGAAAATTTACTCATGTTGTAATACATAAATATATTAACTATAGGCTGGTGTGTGCATTTTGCTACTATGGAATTGTGTTGATGTCTACCGGTCTGTTTGAGAGCAGTTACAATAATAGGACATGTTCGGCAAATTTGGGCAGCGGAATTTTCAAGACTGTGCAGTCTTGTACTGCCGAATCTCATTATTTGACAACTCGGGACTATATCGATCTTCTGTGGACAACACTTGCAGAATTTCCTGGTAATAACAGTAATCTTAAGAGTATGTAGACTTTCATTTAACACAAAATATTCATATTTTGACAGGGATATTTGCCACCATTTTTGTGATTGATAGATTTGGTCGAAAGATAACATTGGTTTTTCAATTTACATTATTTGCTATTACTTTATTTTTACTATTTCAGTATGCTAAAAAGTAAGAACCTAATTTGAAATTTTATTTTATTAAGCAATCATTTGTTTAACATCAATTCGGATTTGTTTTTAGTCGAGTATTGTTGACAATCATATTGTTTTTGGCGAGGGGTATTATTGCAGGAGTGTTCCAGGCCGTGTATGTTTATACTCCAGAGGTGATTTTCATCAATTATGATATATTATTAGGTTTTTTTCATGGTTTAAATATACAAGGTTATTGCACATAGTCCATATTGTTATCAAACAAAAATAAAATGACAGCGTAAGGTAGGTCTATCATAGTATAGCCAGTATACGTCGTCCCCTTACGCTTCCATTTAAATTCCTTAACGTGATAAAATGATATAGTGGGGGTACTATTGCAATAACTTTGTATATTTTAAGCCATGGTTTTTTTTATTATTTTCTTACAAAACCGTTGTTATAGGTTTATCCAACGCCATTGAGATCCATAGGAGTCGGAACTTGCAGTGCTATGGCCCGCCTAGGTGCTATGGTTACGCCATATGTTGCACAGGTACATCTGACAGCCAAAATACAATTCATTCACTCAGATGTTCAAGTATACCATCAAATAAAAAATAATGAACTATTTTTTTTGTATTTTAGGTATTGCTCAAGTCATCATTTAATACTTCAATAATCATTTACATTACAGCAGCTCTTCTGGCCGCTATAGCAAGTTCATTATTGCCAATAGAAACTAAAGGAAGGGACATGAAAGAAGAATATGTGGAAAAAGATTAGTTTCAATTTAAAAATTCTAATTTTATGAAATTTACTATTTTTTGTATCAGAAGTGTAGCTTACCATTCACCTAGGGATTTTATTATTATTATTTATTATAAATAGTGGTCGTTTTAGTAGCAATTGCACGATAAGTATGTTTATATGATGGTGTAAAAAGGTTTTATATCTAGATACCTCTAATTTCACTGGTAAACTCTGTAAGAAGCAAGTATCCATGGATTCAAACAGTTGAACCCCATCATACAAACATACTAAGTGTAGCAATTATACTCTATTCCAAATAAGCTTGGAATGGTAGGACCGCTGTGATTGACCTCAAGCTTGTGTCAACTGCTAAGGGGTTACTAAATAATAACAAAATTGATGTTATTAGTCTTTTCACAAAAAAAATCCTTATAGTTAAATATGTTAGCTATGGATTCTCAGTCAAATTCTGATTGAGCCATAATTTTTAACTTGAATTAAATAAATTCAGAAGCATGGTAAGCTACACTTGATCCATATTTTATTTTATTAAGTTGTAAATACTGTTATGATATTTTGGATTGTTTGGAAAATGGGTCAAATGAATATTGACTTAATAAGAAATGAAAACTTATTTTATTTCTTCTTACTTGTATAATAATAGAACTTAGTATCATATTGGCTCATATATATTTATTGTTAATTGTAATTATATTTTTTTACTGCCCAAATAATTTTGTGGCTTTCTGTGTATTTAATAATGACAAAAAAAAATAAACACATTTTATATTTTCAAAATGTCTCGTGTCTTTATTTTACTTAATTAAGACAGATATTAAAAGAAGGGGGAAATCAACAACAAAGTAGAAACAAAACATCGAGATATCTAAAAAATCGTGCTCATTAGTTAGACTCAAAAGATCAAAAATGTCCACAAAAAACATAATGTCTATCAAAAACAAGTCCATTATTGCCTATAAACAAAACAAACTTACAATTGTCCAAAAGAAAGTCTACATTATAAGGGCTTCAAAAAGGACTTGCATAACTACATGGGCAGTGGCCTTCAGTATATGTATCTAAAACAAAAATAAGTATAAATTTAAGACAACATTTTACTTACATTACACTAGTCACAATAATCAGGCCCGGCTCGAGACCTGGCCACATTAGCGCAAGCCTAGAGTGACACTTTAGTAAGAGGGCGGCATTTTCAAAACAGTAATAATATTATTGTTTTAGGTGCAGTGATTTTAGAGTGCAATATTTTTGATTGAGCCGACCCTGGCAATAATAATATTAATGAATACTCACGAGTTTATTTCTGTAGACTAGAATTATTTGTGGATTGCCCATAAACCGGCCCCCAAATATACGATGTCCATAAATTGTATCCAGGGTCATTGCTTGAAAAAGGTATGATGTCAGTAGGACTGTCAAAGTTAGATGTACTTGTAGCTGCTGTAGTATCGATAATTGAAAGATTTGATTCTAAAAAAATGAACATTCATTTATATTATCCAATATCATAGAATGCTGTTAAGCATAGGCGCAAATAGCGGAGGGGCTTAGCGGGTATTAGCAAGCACACTCTTATAATTTTTGTGTTTTTCTGTATCAAAACTTCTCCTTACAACAAAAAAAAAAAACCAAAAACGGTACCCTAATGTCCACTGGGGTATCAGAGAATAATGAATGAAACAATGAACTCGACAATTTTATCGAATTCAAATCTATTTAGAACATTAATGGTTATTTCCCAATGTTTCTACTTAACTCGGTTATATTATTATCAGTTATCACGTTCAGCAGCGACTCAGCGCTACGACAATAGTATTGCGAGCATTTACTAATATAAACATTCCCGTGCCCACATCTAGTTCGGACAAAAACCTAATTACGATATACGAATCACTTGTCAGTTGGCGTTCACTTATAAGTTCCAAGTTTCCGTCAGTCTGTGTGATTGTGTATGCCGTATGGTACTATATAGTATAATATCCTATACAGGGTGTAACAGATAAAACTGACATTTGGAATAACTTTTGTTCTAATCAATATTTATAATGTTTTTTATATACAATTTATGGTCACTTGAGCTACACATATATTATGTTTATTGTTAATTTTTTAACATTGAAAATAAAAAATTTAAAATTTGAATTAAATTTGTTTGAATATATTCAAAATAGCCAATTTGTGAATCTGATAATAAGAACAATTTTGAAAGTAAAAACATTTCTCTGAGTCAAGTAGTTTTTTTTTTAGAATTTTTGAAATATCAATATTTTTTTGATTAAATGAACTTGGAAAGTATACGCAAGTTATTATAATAACTTTTTTCAAAAAATTTTTTTTGGGAATTTTCTGCCATGAGTATAATATTAATTCTTAAATTATTTACTAATCATATAATTTTAACAATTTTTGTCATACGTTTAAGTACCGTCATTTTTTTTTTTTGTCAAGTCTTTCTGTTACATCTTGTATTGGTACCTACTACCTACTAATATTTATTTGTCATAGTTTTTGAATAAAATATAAAAGTGGTTTTCAATTTTTAATAAATTAAAATTGATCATTGTATTAATTTTTATAAAATGTACCTAATACACTATAAGTATTCAATGTTAAATTGCCATAAAACATTTTTGCTCAAAAGTCATAAATGCCTCATAGTTATAATTTAATTTAAATGCCCAGAAAATGCAGAGCTTAAGCGCCCTCGGTTTTTTATTTAAATTGCACCTATGCTTTTAAATAATTTAAAAAAAAAAACAAACCTGACTCTTTTTTTAGAGTTTCGAGTAAAACTAAATCCGAATCAGGCTTTGGTACTTTTTCCTCATTTTTACGATCTCTTCCTGAACCCACAGGTCCTAAAACAAAAACTAATAATACCATAAAAATTAATTTCATTAAAAATATTAATTCATATTAAAGTTAAAAACAATTTAATTTCTATATTTCCAGATATAAATTTAAAATTATATGCATCAATTATTACATCTATATTATGTAAATATTGAATACCAATTAAATAATTTTGCAAAATTCTATAATATTTAACGAAAATATGTAATTATCAAATAAAATATTACCATGCTTATTAGTTATTGTTGGTGAAAGATCAACATGTTTTTCATCAGAGCCTCTTTTCAATACAGTAATTTTTTTCTTGACGTCTAACTGTTGATCTGTCTGGGGCTTATTATAAAGTGGTACAAATTCTTTTTTTTCTTTTTCTGTCATGACGGGAACAACATTGTCATCGTTAGCATTATGTTTCATCACTTCCGGAGAATTACATCTTTCCAATGTGTGAACCTTTGGTTTAATCATTTCTGAAGATATACAATTTTCTATGGTCTGAACTTTTGGTTTTATTGCTTCTGGTGAATTGAACCTTTCTACAGTTTGTACCTTTAATTGTGTGGTTTCTGGCGAAGTGCACCTGTCCGCAGATTGGATTTTAGGTTTTATCACTTCTGATGAACTAAAGCTTTCAACACTTTGACCCTTTGATTTGATGACATCTAATGAATTGCAAGTTTCTACATTTTGAACTTTTGGTTTTATAACTTCTGGCAAACTGAACTTTTCCGAAGATTGTACCTTTGGTTTCATAACTTCTGACAAACTGAATCTTTCCATAGTTTGAATATTTGGTTTTACTACTTCTGTCCCATTAAATCTTTCTACAGTTTGAACTTTTGGTTTGGTAACTTCTGATGAAATAAATCTTTCCACCGTTTGAACTTTTGGTTTCGCCATATCTGGCATATTTAATCTTTCCGCACTTTGAACCTTTGGTTTAACAACTACAGGTGGCGCTATTAATGTTGAAACTGGCGATGCTACTGGTGGTGTAGGAGGAGGTAATGAAGCCTTTCTCTCCATCTTATTTTTCTTCTTCATACACTTATATTCTGCCAATAGTCCGTCATCATCAATTATTGATTTCTTAGATATTGCTGAACGCATTGTTGCTGGTTCTTTTTCAATTTTATTCTGTGCGGCTTGTATTGGTTTTGATTTTGAAACATTTAACTTTTCGATCATCCGTTCTGGCTGTAAGATTGTCACAATAGGCTGTTTAGGAAGAACAATTTGGTATGGTGCAACAGAAGCAATAGGCTTCTTAACGACTTCAAGTGATGAGGAATTCAACGCTGCTATTGGAGATTCTGGACTATTAATCGGCTTTATTACTGGAAGACTTATAGTGGAAAGTTTTTTATTGCTTTTCACAGTTTTTACGATTTTAAAATCTTGTTTGGTTTCTACTGGGACTTTTGGTTCTGGGCTTGGACTAATTTTCTCTGTCACTGGAAGTTCCTCGTAATATTTAGCTGCGTTAAGGGCTTTCTTGTGCTTTCTCCAACTGTCAACTGGTTTTAATCCATACTGTTTTTTTAATAATTTTTCTGCACGTCTACGATTTTCCATTTCAAACTTTCCCTCTTCAGCTTTAGAATTCTTGTTCAATTGAGAATCTATTATAAGCCCAGGAGATCTATTATAAAATCAATAAAAAGCAAGCATCAAAGGATGATTTAAAACTGGTTTATTAGTAAACAGTTATTTTAATTTTTATAGTTTTGCATTTTTTTCTTATATTATTTAGTCATGACTTTTTCGTTATAAAAAGAAAATAGATTTATAAAAATTATATGATTTTATCATATTATTATTAAGTTACAAAATTCCATTTTAGATTCTGAGCAGAGCAAGTCAATCTCTCAAAATTTAAAGTGAACCCTTTTTTTTATTAGATATCCAGTTTTATAATTAGGACCCGAAACTTGATGCATTTGCATCTATTTTTCTAATTCTTACATTCGAGGCTCGTCTTTACAGAGGTTTGATTTGTTGAATATAGAACCTAATGGTACAATTTTTATTATTCATTTTTAGAAATTTTAGGGAATTATAGGCTTTAAGGTCATTTTTTAATATTTTAGATGCATTTTATTCATTTTTGTATTTTTTGCATTTTTGTATTTTAAAAAATGTATGTTGCTTTTTTTTGTTGGAAGTTACACTTTATTGTAACATATTCAGTTGCCATTAGCTTGTTGATTATCGACATTCATTTTGTATGTTGTCGCAATCTACGATTATTTAATAAACTGTAAGCAAACACTATTTTAGGTCCGGTGAAACAGAAAAAATTTCTCAAAAGTCTATCAACTTATTACAAACTGCAAAAAAACATTTTTAAAGGCTTTAAGTGTACACATTTTTAAAGATCTAGCACCTATAATAATTAAGATTTATGATACATAAATTGTATAATATAAAACGTAAATTTTTAAATATGCTAAGTCATTGTAAAGCCATTTTAGTTTTTTTTGATGTTTATAAGTCATATTAACATTTTTTAAAGATTTTTAGGTCATCATGTTCCAGGCCCTATTTATAATGAAATAAAGAGTTTTAGTTTTACACAATATTTTGAGTTCACAATTTCAATGTAAGGTATAAGTTTGATCAAATGAAAATTATAAAAACTCAGATCGATGTGTGAAAATAATAATTAAGTATGAATGATTTTTCTATAAAAATAAAAATAGAATTACATAAAACCCATACCTATTTCTTGCAATTTGCCATGAAGACACATTGTACTTTTGACTAGAATCAGTTTCTGATATCACTGTTTGACTTAAATAACGTCTCTTCGTTTTTTCTTTAGGATGATTATCAAGTAAATGAGATCTACTACGATCTTTTTCAAATTTCTAAAAAGTTTAGTTTCTATAATTAAGTCAAAGTAAGAGAGGGAAAACACTTACTTGTTCTGGTTCTGGTTCTGTATTGCGTAACATAAAACTCCAAATGGGTGTAGAGTCTGAAGGCTTGACATAACTGTTTTCACTCTGTGATATACCCAAAGATGTTGGATCGGGTATAACCTCATTACGCTTTTCCTCATTGCCTTCTTTGTGCTTTGAATTCCTGTTTTCATTTGTTAATGAAATATTACTACCAGTCACACCGCCAATAGTACAAATGTACAAATTAAGTATTTTGGTGCCACATACTTGAATTCACTTTTCTTAGCATTTCCTGATTGTGCTAGAACTGACTGAAATGATCGCTTTCCATGAGCTCCAACACAAGGAGGACCAAGATTTTTTGATAAAAAATCCTTGTCAATCGTATGTACAGCAGCAATTGACACAATCCAAGCAACTACCATGAGTATTCCGGCAGCCAAGAGCATGATTTGACCAATGGAAGACTCCCACTCTGGTCGAATCCAACTATCACCTCGACGGAACTCTTGCCAAGTATATTTTTCTTGGCATAATTCCCACTCGGGAGGTACAATACCCCATAACTGATAGATGAAAATACGACTGGTGGTTTCTGATCCAATTGTTTCTTCAGTATTTATTTCCAACTGACGAATAACCGATCTTAACGTGAAATCAGCAGTAAACTCGACTGATACCTAAAAAAAAAATGTTCTATTACTTCTGTAAACATAGACTTTAATAATATATAAGCAAACATACTTCTCTAGATTGATTAGGTAAAAGAGAAAATTTTCTGCAATCTAAAATTCTAAAGCCATAGCCACTGCAAAGTACGCTGTTTATAGTCATAGATGTAATCCTAACTGTATGTTTGCCAGGATTCTTTATTAAAAATATTCTGGTCTCCGATGGCAATAAAGTTTTATCTAAAAATATATTTGATACTTCATAAAAAGAAATTAAAAGTTTAAAATCACTCACTTTTACTACACATAAGATCGATCATAGGACTAGATTCCAAATCAAAAATTAATGGAGGTAATTTTCTTTTAGAACCAAATGATAATACAGGATAGGCTCCCATTCCTTTTAGTAATATACTTTCTAGAATAGAAACGTCATTTCTAAAAAACAAAATATTTGATTTCAAATAATATTCATGAGTTCAGAGTTGTATAAAGTAAAATAAATAAGATTAATTTTTATGTGAGTAATATTACCTGATGAAGAGTATAGATGTACTGACACCAGGTTTTTTTGGCTGAAATCTAACTAACACTTCAAGTTCCTTTTGAGGTGGCAAAACGAATATCATGGTTTTCTTGTGTGGAACATAGACAGAGTTTTTGACATTTAACACTTTCCTTCGATAAGGACTAGAATTATTCAATACCAATTCCCAATCATCTCTTGATATTAACAAAGAATTAACCCTAAATACAATTAAAAAATATTATTACATTTTTGATGACTTTATTGATGTGTGCATATTCATACTCGTGTTCAAATAGATCTATGAACTCTGTAATATTACACCAGTATGGATGGGGATACATAGCCAAATGCAAAGTTATATTTTGTGTATGAAATGTATTTTTCACCAAGATTTTTTGATAATACGGTTTTCCTTTCACCTCCATAGTTGGCAATTCGAATGTAGTTTGCTGTCGATTTTCCCCAGGTTCTTGTATGAACTTTGGCCATTTTAAATGAAGATGCACGCTGAACTGACAAGTTTCAGCACCACCTGATTGAAATTATCATAATTTATTCAATTATAAGATAATTTAAGGGTGTTGGTGATGGTAATTTATTAAGGAGTAAAATTTAGGCAATTAATTCACATGTTGTATAGGCCTTCCACGGAAAGTGCATGTGTGTGAGAATGTAAATCGATATTATGTAAGTAAGCTATAATTACACGCGCTGGTAAAGATATGTACACACGCGCATGCACAAGTCAGTACTTGACTTCGATGACTATTATCGAAGCACTATTTTGATCAACAAAAATGGTTTCACAGGAAAAACTCTCATGCCTCGTAGATATGTCGGATTTTGGTCAATTTTTTTATCTAAAAGATGAGAAGTTTCTACAGGTCGGATCAAAGCTCTAATTTTTATTTTACTTTAAATAGTAGTAGAAAAACACGTTTGAAAAAGGACAAATATTGTGCATTTTGCATATGCATATTTCAGCTTCTATAATTATAATTTTCAAAATCGGGCTTTAATCCACCCACAAAATGTTCTCTACTTTTAGATAAAAAAAAAATTAACGAAATCTGATAATTCTACAGAGCATGAGAGTTTTCCCTGTAAGACATGTTTTTGTACAAAAAACGCACTGGCTTCGACCCCCTTAAAAAAAATGTATATATTATTTATATATTCTCTCTGACTAGCCTAAAATGTAGCCTAACTAGCCTTAAATGACCCAGAAGATAAATTAACCCATAGCTTTCTTATCCATTTAAGTTTAAAAAATATTATTTTATCTTAAAAATACAAACCAGTTTCTAATGTAAACTGATGTCTTAGTGTTCGATTGTCTTCCTCGGCATAATATTTCCCCATTCGACGATAAAACCAAGAAAAATCCATATAACTTGTCTCCGAAGAATTTGTTAAATGGAAACTTGACAACCACATTGCTCTTTCTACGTGTATCAATAGATATATACATTTTATTGTATTTAAAGGATTTAATTTTTAATCAAAATATATCACGTACCTGCTTTACTGAACAAACCTATCCAACCAGAAGAGTTTTTATGGTGGGCAGGAATCCATTCTATATGTCCAACTAACGACACCATTTGAGGTTGAATAAGAGATGGTCTCGTGGGAACAAATCGAACATTTTCACTAACAAATTCACTTGTCACAGACGTCAGTGCTAATGTTCTGTCCAACCAAGACATAACATTTACTTCGGCAGTGCAAACAGCGCCCTAAAAATTATAAATATTAATATTGATTAATAAATAGTATTACTATTGATGTATTATTTTCAAACTAAATTAGTACATAATTTGATAACTACACACTTACTGGATGACAGTTTTCAAATGCTAATGGTTCAGCTATTACTTGTAAATTCTTATCAAACACAGATACTTTCAATGGTATACTGTAATGCTGATGTTGAGTTTGAATCCATATTTTAACAGTTAAATTTTGATCAGGATTTGGCGTAGACACCAACAATTGGAATATAGCATAGTGTTTAACTGGTAAAGCCACAGGCTAGAAAATAAATGTAATAATACATACTTAAACAAAATAATTTGCAAACATTGTTAAACAAATAAAAATGAAATATTTACAGCTGGTATTTGATCATCACGTATCATTGGCCGTGACCAACTGTCTGCACTATTGCGACGCATCGAAGAGTTGAATTTTCCTATTTCTACCAAGTTTAATGAGACGTGTGGAGTGTATGTTGTACCCCAATCTTTAACCATTATAGCAACAGGATTTTCGTTAGCAACTACAATGTAAGTATGACGGGGAGAACTAATTCTTATTGGTGGCAATGTGATGATATTGGTAGCTGGTAAAACCTAAATTATAAAGCCCGGATATTTTTAATTACATATTTTAAAATATAATATAACAGCGACTTGTACACAAGGTTTTACATACCTGTGAGAGTTGTCCATCATACACCATTAATGGAATTGTAAAATCTGAAGCATTTGTTTTAAATTCTAAGTATGATATAATATCCATTTTGGAATTATTAGGGTTTACATATCCAACACGAAACAATGTTTTATTTTGACCAGGTTTTAAAACTACAGGGTTAAAATCTCTTATCTAAAAAAACAAAACCAAAAACCAATAAAATGTATAAATAGTTTTATAAGTAATTATAATTGTTGAGATTTATAAAAAAAATTGGAAATTCAAATAAAAATAATAATTTATTAGAATATTTACCTTAAAATACTGTGTGGCATTTTTTGGAATCCCTATTTGAGAAATAGCAACTGGAGTGGATGAAAAATTATTCAGCAATGAGAAAGTTTTGATAATACTTGTTGAACGAATTGCTTTTGACATCACAAAATGCAATGATTGTTCTTCATACACCAAATCACCTTCCAGTGTTCTCCCATGGTATGGTATATTTAACTCATTGCCTTTGTTACTCTTTACTGTTAACTGTCCATAATGAGTTTCACCATATGAATAACCAACATAATCCCCTAAAAAAAATTATAAAACAGTTCTATTTAATACATTGGTAAATTATGAAGGACAGTAAAAAATGGTGTTAAACATAATGTACAGCCCTTACAGTGATAACTAATATGAGCAACTTGGCCTGCTGTACATGACTGTGGAGGTACTTCTACTTCGTGAGGAAAATCCACAGTCACAAAGTGAGAATCAGATGTTACATTCTTAAAAGAAATATTATAAAAAAGAAATGATTGATGTACATGTCTTGAAAATATGTTGTACTGTTATCTATCTTCTATAACATACCTGAACAATAATACTAGACTTTGCTGAGTTACACAAGTTCAGTACTTTTGATGTAACTAAACCATTTCTACTGGCAACACCAAAATCGATGATGTGTTCAGAACTATAAAGACCTGGTTTTGATACCATCACAATGTTTATAGGTACATTTATGTATTCGTGATTACTCAAAAACAGCCTGTTCGCAATAAAAAAAACGCATTCTTCAAGATATATAATTTTTTGTTAAACAATTAGAACAAAATATAGAACAAACCCAATTTTTGTGGAGTGATTTTTCTTAGACCGTTCTGCGAATGTGAATCTAATTAATGGTTTTGTTTGGTATGGCATAATATCCCAAACACTTCTTTGATCTTCCATTTGGCCAGATGGTAGACTTAAGTGAAATCCAGGTCCGCCACCAAATACTTTTACAACCTAAAATTATGATTAGCATTAATATGAAGAGCAATTAAGCTATCAAATAAATTATTTTGATGTTAGATGTTAGACAAACTTGTAAAACTTCTGAGTATGGATTAAATATTGAGATCGCTGCTGAAAATGTTGCTCTCAGTGGTAACACGAGATTATTTAAATAAGGAACTTTGTAAAAGTCTAAACGATTTCTATGTTTTTCCTAAAAATATTAAATAATTTAGTTAGTAAGCAAATTTTGTAAAAACTATATGCTAAAACAATTCTTGGTTTTATAATTATTTTTTTCTTTACCGGTGCAGTGTTAAGGAAATCTTCAAAAATTGTTACATCTAAGCGCTGACCCACAATTGAACTTTTATTATTCTGTGGATTTTTAGGAGCAAAGTAATACATTTCATCTGGGCTATAACAAAATAAAAATCAAACTATCTTCAACTAAATATATAACAAACATCACTAACACCTTTTTTTGTTATTATCTTTTTAACTATTTATTTTGATTTGGGTATGGTTTTAAATCATATGAAATTTGTTTTTTAGAATTAAAAATATTTGAGTTTAATCAAAACATATTCAAAATTGTTTATATATAGGAATAACCAACAGAGATCCACAACAAAATTAAAAATACTTAATCAACATGTCAATATTAAATTGTAACAAAAACCCATAGTTAATAAATTCTACAACTGGTATATCTACATGGTTTAGTTTTATGTTATGAAGTTATATTTATCTTTAATCTTAATATAAAAGAATTTACCCAATAGCTGTATCCGGTTGAAGTTCATCGAGTCCAGGTGGATGAGGACCTGTATTGATGTTTATGAGTATCATATCAGGATCTTTAGCCTCATTTCTAAATTAATAAAATATTTTTTTGTTAATGCCTGTTATATTTACCTAACTGGACTAAAAATCATATTCAGATTATGAATAGTTTATATTTATTAGTTACTCCTGATCCTGAAGAGATCTTTTAGTCAATTAATATGAAAAAATATCTTTTTTACTTTTATACCTAGGTACACAATTAAGACAACTGTTTTTGTTAATTTAATTTCATGTGCAATTTTATATAAACTTAAAGTTATAATATTAATTATTAATACAATTTTATAATAGTAATTGATTGCTACATGTACTTTATGTACATACATTAACTAAATAATTAATCCCCACAAATGAAGTTATTGAAAATTAATAGTAAAAACAAATGTATAATTTAATTGTTTTAATTTATAAGCTATGGATCTATGAATTTATAAACACATTACTATGCAAGCAAATACACTCTCTTGATTGAATCACATTTAATTCATTCATTCAAACGCTATGCAAACTTCCCAAAAATATAGGTCAACCTGTTAACCGAATAAAAAATAAAATACTTCGACATCATTATCAATTCATTACCAAGATATTACCTATGTATTAATCAATTGTTTCTATACAAAACATAACAATTTAAAACAAGAATAAGGAATTCATTATATATTTACTTACTGAGGAGGATTTGATCGATCATGAGATACTTGTTCCTAAAAATATTTTAATAAATGTTTTAGTAAGCACTACCTACTATTTTAAATTGGTTATAGATATAATGGACTTACTTTATTTGAATGCTGAGAAATATCTTCAACAACATAAGATCCGTATGGAGCATTTTGAGGTTGAATATAAACTATAAAAAAAAAAAATTAAGTATAGGTAGGTAGAAACTATATTAATAGTCTACATTTTTTTTGCCAACTTAAGATTTAAAACCAAATTTTAAATTTAGTTTCGTACATCGTAGATACCTCCTACCTATACGCAATCAATTTATAGTAATTGGATATGTTAATATTTTACTGTCATTTTCAACCTATCTTTAACAGGTATGGGAATTTTAGAATAATATATTTTTATTTTAAATAAATATGAACTGTTTTAGTTGTACCTACCAAGGAATAAGTTAATATTACTTATATGCAATTAGTCAAATTAATATTAGTCTACTCACTAAAGAAAAATTTAACTATGATAGGTAATTGTGTTGAAATTTCCCCTATCAACTACTGACTGTTTGACTAAAGTGAATCATCAATCAAATCATCAATACATCAAAATGGAATGACAAGAGGTAATCGAAATGAAATCCTATTTACCGAATAGACAACCATTGAAATTTGAACGGTTAACAGTTGCAAAAACACAGACCCCAGTGAGTCCATGAGGGTTCATGTGCTGGGGTCGAGTAAGTGAAAGTGGGCCAATATAAATTAGGTAGGTAGGTACCTACAATATAATATTGTACATACAGATAGGTAAGAGGTAGCAGAGAGGACTTACCAGAATCATGGTGATACGAAACCGAAGGCGTCTGACCCGACGACAGAGGCAGCTGGGCCGCGATACTTATGCATACTGCTAAAACGGTGAGGACGATGCGAACACAGGGCGTTAATAATAATACGGAGATCATGGTTTACGGTGTGTAAATATGAGAATTTTAAATTAAAATAATAATAATAATAATAGTAATAATAAAAATAATAGGTACAAACAGTAATAGCAGTAATAGTAAAAAAAATTAACAATGTAATAATAATAATAATAGTAATAATAATAACGGTGACGATATTGTAACAACGATGATTACGATTTAATACAGAGGCGGATAGCGCAAGAGAAGAGAAAAAATGTATTATAAAACGACAAAACGCGGCGGCGGCTGTGGCGACGACGACGGCGGCGGCGCACACGCACCACTTGTCTCCTCTATTGTGAAATTACGGCGCGTTACAATGTATATCACATTCTGTACCTGCGACGGCGGAGTGTTTTCTGGTTTCTGAGCGCGCGATGCGACACAGACACACGCACACACGGAGGGTGATACAAGTACGCGATCCTTGTGGCGGGGGTTGGGGAGCGTGCGATGATGATACACGGTGATGCACAGAGGTCGCGCGTAGGTACCTCTATTCGTATTGTTATAGTTTTTCCCGGTGATTATAGCGATGTGGACAAGTAGACAGGTCGAAGTGCAGGAGGAAATTGTGGTGTGAAGGGGGTCGGTTTCGGGAATATTATAATAGTTATCTCGATTCTGCGACGACAACGATGTAGAAAATATCGTAAGAAATTTCTCCCGTCCGCGAAAAAAGCGTTGACGGCGGCCGGACGGCGTTTTTTGGAAATGTTATAGTATTATTATTTTTTTTTTTTGTTTCTATTCCATCCGTTTTGTGGCAAGGTAGATGCAGGAAAGGAATATAAATCTTTAAGCTCGTCCGTCTCCCCCGTCGTTTTCGATTTTCGTCCCCGGAACGCGACGACGACGACCGCGGCAACGAAGACGACGACGAGCCAACAGCAGCAACACACGGCGCGCCGCCAGCAGGACCACAGCTGGGATGTTTGCAGAAATTATTGATCTGATCGGGTGAGCGCGTGTGAGTGCGACTTGTGTGAGTGCGCGTGCGCGGCGCGTCGTCGTCGTCGTACCGTCTCACCCCCACCAACCCCACCACTCAACGAGCGAGTGAAGTGTAACGACGATGACGACAACGGCGGCGGCGGCGGTTAAGCGGTCCGCCACCGTCGCCGACTCGTCGGGAAATGAAATTGGCGGGCGCTGCCCGTGGCACGTTAGGCGTCAAGCGTCCGTGTGACCGTGTCTCCATGGTTGTACGCGGTAAACGATGGGCACTTGGGTATATACTATATAGTATATACCAGCACCGGGACCCCACTCACTGCCAGCTCTCTAAGCTCGTGTCTCCTGTCTATAAAGTCCGCTCTCATCAGCTGACAACTGGTGCTCAGTATCCGTGCGCTTTTCGGCGCGGTATGGACGTCATCACTTCGTTACGTCTCTTGCGCCGACCGTTTACTGTTAACCGTTTGTTGTGTTCGTGATACAACAGTTATAGACAAATTGGTATTATTATTGAAAGGACCGCTGAACGCTATGAACTATAATATTTTAAGATACCATGCTAGTTAGTATAGTTGTTATAAATGTATTGCATTGTGTACACAGTACCGGGCTCACCGGTAGAGAACGATCGCTTAACCATTTTCACTATTGCTATTCACAGGGATATTTTGACCGGAATATTTGTATCGAGATATTTTGTGGTAGAACACTACAAGGATAGCATACAGATGCTCCCAGTGCGCCTTGAAAAGTGCATCCAAATGGACGGGCTAGTGTGCACTGTAATAAGTGGTCATCTGACTGGTCTTCGCCACATTCGCATAGTATGACCGGTTCTTTCTGGTATCCCCCATTTCATCATGTTTGCTTTTGTTTTAGCTACTCCAGTTCTTAGCCTATTTAATGTCTTCCATATAATCCATGGTTGGTTTCCTCCACATGGTAAATTCTAAGCAGGCGCGACAGGTTTTTCACATTGTAGCTCTTCTCTCCATTTTCGTATTCTGTGTTGTTCCGGTGAATCTTGGATCGTGGTCGAATTGGCAATAAAGCTTCTTCGAGATTTAAATCTCCTTGTGGTCCTTGGTTCTCTCCATGCATGTCGCCACATATCTTCGTATTCTTGGTGGTGCTATCCCTGCTAATAGACATATATATATATTTAAGTGGCGTTGGTTTAAGGCATCCGGTTATTACCCTACAGATCTTACTAAGGGCCGTAACATGTTTTGTATATTAAGATTGGTTCCACACTGCCATACTGAGCTAGCATACTCACCAGCGGAGAAACAAAGTGCTAGTCCAGTAGTACGGAGTGTTTGGAATTGCACCCCACTTGCTACCTGCTAGTTTCCGTATAAGGTTGTTTCTTGCTTCAACTTTCATTTTAGTTTTCTTACACTGCTCTTTGAACGTAAGAGTTCTGTCCAGTGTGATCCCTAGGTGAACTGGGTCTTCTGTATTTCCCAATGGTCTCCCAAGCCATTCAACTTTTATTTCTCTTTTTGCATCGCGGTTTCGGATGTGGAAGCTGCATACCTGTGTCTTATCTGAATTGGGTCTTAGTTGGTTATTTATGTAATAATTTGTTAATTCTTGAAGTGATCTGGTAAGTTTACGTTCGACTATTTGGAAGGTTGTGCCCTGCGCTGCTAGGGCCAAGTCGTCTGCATATAAGAAATGTTTTGTTTCTTCAATGCTGGTTTGATCGATGGTGTATACATTAAATAACATAGGCGCTAATACACTACCTTCGAGTAAGACATTTCGCTGGTATCTCCGTGTGCTCCATTTGTTATTTAGCGTGACTGTAAAACGCCTGTTATGTAGCATAGAAGATATTATTAGGACAAGAGGTGCCAGTAATTTGTGCATTTGTATAACTTTTTAAGTAGGAAATTATGGTTCACCGTATCGTACGCTGCAGACAGGTCTACAAAAACCACCCCTGTAACTTTTTTGCTCTCGTAGCCGTCCTCTATATGTTGGCACAGATTTAATGTCCTTTACAGTTTTTACCTGGCCTAAAACCAGCTTGCTCAGTGATAAGTTTTTTTTTCGATTTGTTCTTTTATACGGTTCATAATTATTCGTTCATACAGTATAAATGTATGGCAGAGTAGAGATATCGGTCTGTAGCTTTTATAGCGTCATTAATTTATTTAGGTATTTTTTTATCGATTTTTATTGATTATTATGTATTATGCAATAATTATTATCGCTCATATTATTGTTATCAGTCGATATCTACGTGATAGTAAGCATACCACAAGCGGTTCATACGACTCGTTCGTTACCACTCTACAAAAAGTAGTATACTACAATTTAATTAGCGAGTGGTGTTCAAGAATAGGTATAAGCAGATGACACAAAGCGTATACGACTTAGCCATGCGACTGTAGTCTTAATGTCGTATTCTATTTATTTTCGCTTACATGTCGAATGTGTTCGAGAATCGACCACCTGGTAGTCTTTGCCTGGTTCGGGCAGCGCCACTACCTTTGCTTTTCTCCATGTTTTAGGTACCAAGACCTTATCGCGACAAGAGTTCAAGAAATTTAACAGCTATTGTTTTGTTTTTGTGCCGAATTGTTTTATCTGTTCTGTCATGGTTTTATCCGGCCCTGGTGCTTTGCAGTTTTTCATCTCTTTGAGGCCTTTATTTAATTCGGAAATAGGAAAATCAAGCTGGAAACTATTTTGCTCACTGTCTCGGCATCTGATGAGTTTTTCTTTCTTATTTATAATTCCCGATTTGCCTAATTTTCCTTTTAGAAGTAATTGTGTAGTTACTTTATTTGCTGTTACTTTTATGTCGTTCGTAATGGACGGCGATTATATTGGGAAATACCTTGTGTGCCTCCCATGTAAATATTTTTTTTGAATATAGCTACTTTAGATTTCTATAATAATGGGAACTTACTTTTAGGACGAACCCAGTATTATATTATAATATACTACCTGATCCTGTGCACTTTGTTTCCCGTTAAATGTACCAACTCTATATAACTCAAACTTTTTTTTTTTTTATTGATCTTAAGCTTCGACAACTATGGCCATTAGCTGTAGTGGTTTATTTGTGTGTTGTTATGTCGGTAGGGGGAGGAACACGCGTGTGTTGGGTTTGGCAGAATTTTGAATGGGGCACCCGTAGGTTTCTGCCATGCCCCGGAGTGGGGGATGGCGGCACTTGTTCTCCGGACACCGTGACTTGCCCGGAGAAAAATACCGCCCAGTGGTCGAGAGGATCGAACCCGCGACCGCCAGCGCCGCAGACGACGTGTCCGACCGCTCGGCCACCTCGTCCCCCTAACTCAAACTTTGTTCAACTCGTTATGTAATATTCGATGTATGGTGATTGGTGTTCAAAATGTATCTTAACTTTTCTGTTGCCTGGAATACAAATTCTGACTCGCAGCAGTATATTATCAGGTAGGCAATCTACCCGCGGTTTGTACATGACTTTATAATTTAACTTTAAAGTATCAGACATACCAAGTATGCGCAGAGTCTGTCTACCAATATTTCCTCCTCGTCCACGAAGACGTGGCGTTGTTTTATGTTCGTAACTTATATGTGAGTATAACACGCTTAATATTTACGTAATTGCGATGCATATAATATCAAGACAGCGTACAAAAAAATTATAATAGTTTTAAAACCAATGGCAACCATTTATAAACAAAAATGTCCACCGTAAATATCTAAATCCCCGTTTGAGAACATCCCCTGGTTGGACCTAGGGGGATGATTTGTGAATCTTAACAATCCGGAGTCACACAAACGCATACGAAAAAATTCATTCAAATCGGTCCAACCGTTTAGGAGGAGTTCAATAACAACACACGTACCTACAGTAGATTATATATAAAAAGATAATATATTATTATTATTCCCATCCTTTTATTGAAACTTATTCTTTCTAAACTAAACTGTTGTTTTTAATAAAGAGTTTATAGTATTTATTTTTGGCTGGGGAGCATAATCAACAGTGATGGAAGAAATATGAGTGAAATAATAAAACTGTGGAGCCAAAATAGCCTTATCAACAAGAAAGCTCTACTTGCACCAGGAAACATTAGTCTAAAAACAAGAAAAAATCTATTGAAAACATATATATGGACTATGGAGTATAGCCAGCCCTTAATGGATGTGAAACTTGGACAATATCAACGGAAGGGCGAAAAGGCTAGAGTCGTTTGAAATGTTGTGCTACAGAAGAATGTTAAGGATAAGTCGGATGGACAGAATAACCAATGTAGAGGTACTGGAAAGAATAGCAGAAAGAACCTTACTTCGGAAAAATGTTGTTAGAAGACGAAACGAATGGTAGGCCAAATAATGCGGCACGAATACTGATTATAAAATGAGTAGAAGGGAAAAACCATAGGGGAAGACCAAGATAAGAATATATTCAACAGATAATAAAAAACCAAGGATGCAACTCATGTAGAAATGAAAAGGAAAGGTGATAATAGAGAATAATGGAAGATGGCTGCAAATTAATCCACGGATTGAAACTATAAAGAGAGAAATATTATATTTTCATCCTTTTGTAATATTTATAAAAAAAAAACAATCGTCGGCACGTCCATTGTTTTTATTTTTTCGATATCATTTATATCAAAAAAATATAAAAACGTTGCACAGCCATAGTTCTCCTTTTTATGTGGTGAAAATCTCGTTTCTTAGTTATGACCGTAGCCTTCTTGGTCCTTTCAAATACAAAACAGTTTTTGCTATGTTGTACAATTGTAAGACGGAGACAGCTAACACCTGTGCAACGTTGTTTATATTTTTTTTTTGATATCACTTATATAAAAAAAGTTACTACTGTTTCAAAAACCATTATTGTTTGTGTTTTTCAAACTTGAAAAACTTTTTTCATATAAATGATTTCAAAAAAATAAAAACAATGTTGCACAGCCATAGTTCTACTTTTACGTGGTGAAAATCTCGTTTCTTAGTAATGATTGCAGCCTTCTCGGTTCTTTCCCGAGCAAAACAATTGTTGCTATGTTGTACATTTTAAAATAATTTAATAACAAGACGTCATATACGTCATATATTAACATATTAATAAATTAAAGTAATTATTTATTAAATTATTAATAATTTTATGTAGTTCACCATGTCGCCATGATATTATGTCCATGTCCCATTTATTTATGTGACTTATTAAGAATATCATACATTTCATCATTATATACATAATATATTTTAACTTAATATTTTCTGTTCCATGTATCTAATGGAAAAATGCATTAATTTACTTATTACTTACTTTAGGAATGTCATAGCGATTGAAATGTCTACGTCTGTTGTTGTCTAATGATTTCGTTTGTTATGTTTTGTAAGTTGTCGGTACCTAGCTACCAGTGACGTAGCCAAGAACAGTATATGGGGGGAGGGGGTACTATAGTCCCCTCAACCACCCTCACTATGCCACTGCTGTTTACCTACCAACCAGTCGTTTTTCCAAAAAACAACTAATTTAATATCAAATAAAATGTGTACAATTTTAAACCATCTAAGGATTAGATTTGATTTCATTATGTCAAAAGCTATACTTATATATTAGGGACCCAACTAGTGTGATACCTGAAAAAGTACCTTACTAGTGTAGTACTTAATATAATCCCAGACCCTAGTGTAGTACCCAACTCGGATGCACCATACATTTCAGCACTGAGTCAATGGACTTGGAGGAATATATCTAAAATTTCATTTAAACAATTTAAAATTGTATAAATATTTTAAGCTAAAAGTAAAAAAAAAAATTTAGACAAATTATTAAAAAATAATAGAAAATACATACTTTTTATTCTATAGAAAAAAAATATTAAAATAATAGTACATAACTTTCGAGTTTTAACATAGTAATGGTATGGGTACTGTAAGCTAATAAAATTAAAAAAGGTTACAATTTATTTGCATTTACTCAATACTCTACATACACATAATATAAGTATATATTATACAAAATGTAATGAAAACATTTAAACATAAGAAATATAAAATTAGTCACTAATCATAATAATTATTTTTATTTAATACTACAAAATAAATTAATAAATCCTTTCGTACAATAAATACGTGGGTATAGTAATCAAAAATTATAAATGTAACAGTCTTCTATAAATATATTTATACATTATTATAATGTTGAGATATAAACGCACATTAAATATAAACATATAACATCAATATTTAAATGATAATATAATTTCTAACATATCTTCTCCTACCATATCGGAATGATATTAATGTTTTATTCAAATAATAAACAGCCAATTTGTCAGTCTTAGATACATAACAATTATTTCTTGCCTGTAAAAAAACCCAATTCAAAATAATATTATTTAACCTAAATTTTAGTATTTTAAAAGATATTTTATGATTTTATACATTAAAAATCAGAAAATTAGCATTCGGCAAAATAAGTTAAATATTCTAAGTTAAAGTTGTACCAAATTATTCGTCATCGGAGTCATCTACCAGATTAATTATATCATCATTTGAAACAGGATCAGGAGTAGGTTGAGATGCTTTTTTCTCAGGTTCAATATTTTTTTTCTACAAATAAAATATATTTATTTCTTTATAAATATTGAGTAAATATTATTTATACATACTTTAGTTGGAGAATAAGACGTCCTTTTACTATTAACAATTATAGCTTTACTTGACTCAACGCTTTTTACATGTTTTGCTTTACTGTTTTTATTGAACTCAGTCAATAACATATGTTGATGTCCAATAACTCGATCAACCTAAATGAATAAATATAAATTTAAAACATTCAATAATACTCTAATGGAATGTTTTTAATAAAAGTATTCAAAATCTAATTGTTTACCCATTTTAATTTCTCGCCATCTTCAATTTTTTCATACTTGCTTCCAATTCCATGTTTTTTAACATGCCATGCCATTTTCTTTGGAGAATCAGATATTTCAAAACATATCAAGCATTTCCATCTACAGATCACAAAATTGTTAGTAAAATTCTGTACTAAAAAAAAAATTTGGAAAAAAAATCTGCTTACGTTTTATAATTGACTTCTTTGTATAAGTGCTCACGGAAAAGTTCTATACTTATAGTTTCAAATCCACAATACTTAGGACAAACAAAGTAACCGTTTGAAGATATTGCTCCTAACTTATCATTCTTATTGAAAACGTCTATTAACGTTTTCTGTTTATGAGGTTGAATTGGAGAGCTCTTAGTTGCCGATTTTGGACTCTTTGCCATACCACGAGATTTATTGGAAGTTTTCAATGGTGTTGATTCAATAGGAATTCCTCGACAAGTAGGAGGCACGAGTGTAGGTTCAATACTTTCTAAAGCTTGCTGTTCTAGCATGTTTTCCGTACCATATAAATGTTTGGATTGTTTGTGCAACTCTTCTTTATCAGAAATCTAAACAATGCGTATAACTTTGAAATTATACTCAATACTTATTCTAGGTTAATATTTATTATTTATTATAAGTTCAAATCTGGGTATCCCTTGAATGTATATCTTGAGTTTTAAAATATTTTATACAGTTAATTGTGAGCATTGTATACTACTAAAAAGAATTAAAAATCTACACTTACCTTTTCAAACACTCTTAAGCACTTTACTGCAACCGACGGATGTTGCAACCTATAATGTTCTTCAAATATATTAGCATTATCATCCTCGTGTTCAAATTGACACATAGGACATTTAAACATATTTGATACTTTATGTGCCATGAGGATATGTGATGTTATCTCATTTTCTGTATATCTTAAACCATTAGAGCATATATTGCATATCCACTGAGGCAAATTAGACGGAGCTATAATGTAAAATACAATTAATAAATGTATTGTTCTTTCCTGAATTAATAAGTTCATTTTAAATAAGTTATAATAATAGTAATATACCTTTGCTTCTACCTCTGTCAATACTATCATCTTCTAACATTGTTTGTCTGATTACAATTATATTGGATTGTACTGAACTAGTTATTTCTGATAGGTGGGTATTTCTCATGTGTGTTCTCATTTCAACTCGATTGAAGTCAATATACTGACAGTATTGACAACGATATAAATTTGCACCATGGTGCATTAAATGAAATTCTATTTGATTTCGTTCGACAAATTTAGATATAATGCATGGGGGTAAACAATGTGGACATCTATAAAAATAAACATTTGTAAAAATAGACGGTGATTCTTCAAAGACCACATTAAATTTCAAAAAGTATTGACTTTTTTAAAAACGTTTTTTTAAATGTTTGATACATACTCTGAGAAATATGTAAAACTTTTAAAAAATAAAAAATGATTATAATTTACTCACATGTAACACTCATGAGTAGGATGAAGAATTGATATATGTTTCTTTAGCATATCCTCTGTCACACCTGTATAAGTACAACTAGTTACTGAACATTTAAACCGCATATTTTTTGGAATGAACTGTGGAAATATCTCTGTATTTAAATTGTCATCTGGAGCTACTTCAACAATTTTCTTATCTAGTTCATCTCTTTTAATCTGTAAAATAATATAATTAAAAATATAGATATACAGTGTACCCTCGATTATCTGAGTAATAGGCATCTACAAATAAGCGAGCCCCGCGGATAATCAACAAAATTCAAATTGAAACGAAAATTCAATAATTTAATTATTAAAAAACTATAATTCTGTAAATCTTGTAATGTTATATAAGTAGTATTTAAGGAAAATTAAATGAGAACCCCTTTAACCCGTCGTTGGTGACGCTATGAGCATTTTCCTCACATAACTGTTATTTTGGGAACCATTGGCTGCAAATTATTTTGTTTATATCGATATTTTTAGTATGCTCATACAAGTTACTAATGGAAAATAATACGTGGAAAATATCTTATCTATATATAAACTTTCCCTCTTATCACCATCAAATGTTGACAGTTACCAGCACGGCCCTTAGTATTTGCTCGCCGGGGTTTGGCGGACAGTTATTTTAGTAAAAACATACCAATATTTCTTCCATCATACTGATCAACCTAGATTTGTTGTAATGTCTACTTATTTATAGATTAGTCAGTCCACTTTTCCCAATTTCCCCATTCCAAAAATAATTAAATGTGAGCGAAAAGCTAACACGTCACTAATGATGTAAAAAATTAGCGTCACCAACAACGGGTTAATTTTTATCAAAAATGTCTAGGCACCCCTGAATACAGTATTAAACTTCTATAGTGTATAGTTTTACAATTATTTTTAACTTTATCATAAAAAATCAAAGCTGAACGATAATTTAAATATTGTATAATTCAATAATTCTCATATCACATATTATTTTTTAAGTTTGAATCGAAATGTCATTAATTAGAATTACAAATTGTAAAAAAGAAAAATGCACACAAAACAAATCAACTATAAAAATAATAATGAAAAAAAAAACACTTACCTTTTCAGTATTCATGGCATCGAATGCACTAGCAGAGAGATTGATCATCTTATCAAACATAAGTTCACACTTGCCAATAGAAGGTACAGGATTAACGATTTCCTTAGTAGTATTATCTTGTCCTTTTGTATGTCCATTCAAATGTATAACAAGATTGGACCGCACTTTTGTACTGTATGTACATAATGAACAGCTAATCGGATCTGAGAATATATGAGACATTGGAATACTGTCAATAGTATCAGGAGAAAAAGTTTTTGATTGGTTTTTAATTATGGGTTTTGCTTTTGGTGATCCTTTCTGGTTGCCAAAATTCTAATTTATAAGAAACAAAAAAAAAAACATACAGACAAAATCCTAAATAGCTTTGTGTTGGTAATTGATTAATTTTAGAAACTAAGTAGTATAATAAAATTAAATAATAACTCACAGTGGAACGTTTTCTTTTCAAGCTTGCATTTTGTTGTTCATTCTGTTGAGGCATTAAAGAATTTCCTGAGTTATTTGTGTAATTTGGTTGTTCTGGCGTTATATTATTTAAATTAACTTCACAATCTATATTTTGCTCAGCATTATGAACAGCCTTCATATGAGAAATAATAATTTTACGAGTATTACCCTTAAATGGACACTTGTTACAAGTTAATAAGCTATTCTTTTGTTTCTTCTGTTCAATTGTCTTATCTTCAAATACAATAAAAGTATCTTTATTTAAATTGTTTAAATTAGAAATTTCAGGTACAAAATCTAAATTTATGATTTTATGACTATTTCTCATATGCTGTGCAATGGCTCGTTGAGATGGTATTTTTAAATTGCATAAAGAACATTTGAAACGATCAGGTCCGTGAAGCTTGATATGTTCAGTCAAGTTAAATATAGTTTTGAATACTTTAACACAATGCATACATTTTTTTCCAGCCACATAATCCCAAAAAGGACAGACATTAAGGTGTTCGAAATATATTTGACCATTTGAGAAAACTTTTTCTACAAACCAAACATTTCAATTTTTATATAAAATTATTTATTATTAAAAATTGAAAATAATTAAAATAAATACTTACCACATTCATTACAAACAAACAATTTATCCAATTCAATCATTGGAAATGCCAATCTTTTAGCCTTATTTGATCCATTGATTGATTCTTCAACCTCTAAACATATTCGTTTTGTAGGACCCTCATTAAGTTCTTCTTTCTCTGACAAATCATCGTCTTCATCATCAATAACAATAATATCATCATTTGATGAAACTTTAGGCTCTTTTTCTTTGTTATTAGATTCAGACCAAATGTGATTTATTTTCAATGTTTCTTGCATATCGTTTTGGTTCACATCATCAATCATTATAAATTCATTATCAATAGCTAACGACATTGATGTACTACTTTCTGCCATTTGTGCACCATCGGGAACTGTAATAACAATTGTATCTGATGCTTGAGATCCTTCATCAATGCGAGCAGATTTCATAGCTACTGATAGGACATCAGGGCACTCAATAGATCTTTTTTTAGATCGCTGTGTCAAAACTTCAGGTACAGAGATTGCTTCCAAGGGTAAATTTACTATCTCTACCATCCCATTATCAATAACCTTTGTCAATTTTAAAATTTTCAGATTTCTAATATTTTTAGATTCCTGTAATAGTAAGTGTTTAAATGATTAAAAACATTTCATTGATGTAATTATTAATTGTTAATTATTTTGATTAAATATGCGTACACAATTATCAGATACCGTAGAACGCTCCAAGCATAAAGGCTCATATTCAAAATGCTCTAACGCTAAATGCTTTATCATTGAATCAATAATTTCCGTACCAAATAAGCAAAAAATACATTGATATTTATTTAAGTTATGAAGCTTAAAATGCTGTAAAAAAAAAAAATTGATTAACACACATTTTATTTTAATTGTGAAATATATTTTTTATTATCCTATTTTATAATTACATGATTTACAAATCACTTTGATCTATTAATTTATTATTTAATAATATTATGTAATATGTCTATGTGTACACAATTCAATTGATAAAAAATTAAAAACCTAACAAACAATTACAATCTAAAGGTGAAAACTGTAAAACCTCATAAATGTTAGCAAAATGAAAGAAAAGAATTTTAAAGTAAACCATGTAAATATTGATAGTTTAAGACGTCCTTATTTGTTAAATCTGATACATCATGCTTACTGTAATCATTAAATTTGGTTGGAGTGCAAAAAATCCTTCACCGTCATCTTTATCAGCACAAATGTAACAACAGAATTTATCACACTGTTGATGTTCTTGATTCAAATGCTCAACAAATTCGTTTTGCAGAAAACAAGAAAAACTGCAGCAACCTTAACAAAACCGAGTTAAAATAAAGTTAATGATGATGCTAAGAACTAAAATTGAACTATTACTATTTTTATTGATATCAACAAATAAAATAAGTATTAATGTATACTCTCGTCACTCGTAGACAACAAGATAGCCGAGTACACGATATCACTGAAGTTTAGCCACAATACGTAGTTAATATATATTACTATTATACCTATTATAATATATTATTTATATATATTATCTATGCATCCATAATATGAATAGACGCCTAGAAGTGCCAACAGACTACAACAGTCTACAGGGCAATGTTTACGAAATATTATAACTGATAACAGATTTACTCCTATATTTTCCATCCGAGTGCACTGACTAGACCACGCACCACAACAGATCTTATAAACTGGATACGACATTCATGTAATTGAGGCTAATGTGCTTTTGCGGCCCATAAAAAATGTACAATTGAACTGATAATAATTTGAGGCAGTTTGTTTACATTTATGACACGATTATATACACGTAATTAGTATGATTGTAAAATCACTGATAAGACGGTACCTATATTATGTTATGTCCATAATATTTACAAGATCTATGACCACATTTACTATAGCAGACTAGAGACACAGACGTCTTCTATACTAGATTTATATAGATAAGGGACTCCTATATAATTTACATCGTTACAAGTGAAGCTCAGCTGTGCCGCTGTGGACGGCCGCCATTTTGTCGGTTGGCAAAACATTTCATTAATTATACAAAATGTATTCGGAATAACCATAGGCGGACATCGGGAGGGGGGGCTTAGCCCCTCTAAATATTTTAATAGCCCCCAAAAATCGAAACTTAATTTGAAATGTCATTCGTTGTTTTCATAATTATGTTATCGTTTTGTTATGCATTATTATTAGTTTAACACATCTATCACATAAAACTAGTTTTGAAAATGTGTGGAGAAATGGCCTTTTCGAAATGACCGATTCAATTTACCACGCGGTCACGAGCATATTCGATAGACGACGTGTTATCACTTCTTATCGATATGTCGAGCGTCGGCTCGCGGGATCACGACCGTTGTCGTTTGACGTTATTTTAATATAGAAGATGTTATTCCGAATAACATTGTTTTTAATGGTAAAACGATTTATACAGTACTATTTAATGGAGTAATCTCAGTTTTTATTAGACTAGGACAACTTTTCACTGTTTTTCCGCTTCAATTTTTTTTCACTCAGATTCTCATAGCATAGTGCCAGTGGTTAAGGGGGGGGGGTAAATATGCCGACTTAAGGTTGATGTAAATACTAGACTGGGACAAATTCCCCAGTTGCCCCCCTCCCCCAAATGACGCCACTGAGTCATACAGAAATCTGTGGACTGTGACTAGAGCACAGGGTTTGCGTTTGCATCATGACTATTTGTCATGGTTTTCATTATGTAATTATCACTAGTGTAGTAGATAACGTAAATTTCATATTATTACGATACTAAAATACACATTCTATACATTTTGTACATTTTACACGAGTACAGAAAAATGACACAACTAATTTTGAAAGTCGTGTGGTGTCGCAAATTATTTATTATTGATAGCATATTATTCCATTTACACCAGTATAGCGTCGTTGCCAAGTAGTAAGTGAACCCTACGTTCCTACGGTATGGTGTCAGTTTGGATCATAATATAATACAACTAATATTCACTTTAATACAGTCAAATTCGCTTATAACGATCTTCAAGGGACCTAGGGAATCTGATCGTTATAACCGAACTTCGTTATATCCGGATCGATCATAAAAAGTAACATGATTTTCTTGAAATATTGATTTATTAAACACATTTTTTTATGTTTAATTATATTTAAGATTACATTGTATTTTAGATTCTGAATGGAACGATGAATGTATTGATTTTACAATGATGTGTGTTATTTTAATTTTTTTTTTTGTGTCTGTCATCACCTTTTAGGACAGTAAGTGCTTGGATTTTCTTCCACAGTATCTTTTCTGATAGGAAAATGAATCTAGTTGGTATCTTGGTGGGTCAAAGGTAAAAACTTCCCGGTAGTTTTCAAAAGCGACGTGAAAAACAAAAGACGAATTAAGGAAAAACGGGAATTTTTACGCAAAATCTGTTTTCGAGAAAATCGATTTTGGTTTTTGGTGTAAGTCTAAAACAAATGACCGTAAAATACATAACAATTTTTACTGACTGTTTATATTAGCATTTTCTATACACCATACCTTTTTTTAAATATTTTGATTTATTTCGAGCTGTTTACGGACATTTCCAGTTTCCAATTTTTTTAGTTTTTTATTCTATAAATATCAATAAAATTGTATTGGTTGGTTAAAAAAGCTTGAAAATTTAATAGATGGCTTCTAGTAAATTTTTTTAAAGGCAGATGAAAAATATTAAAAATCCTTTGAGTTAAGAATTCGTGAAAATTTTTCTTTTTAAATTGTAATACAAATTTCTTATAAGATTATCTACCTTTATCAACAAAAAAATCTCTACTGGAAAGTCAAATTAAATTTTTATGAGCATTTAAAGTTCATAATTTTACAATATTGGATATTCACTCGATTTCTCATATAGCGATTAATTTATTTTGTTGTCATTCAAAAACGAATTACTGTAGATACATGAAAATTTCACTGAATATTTATATTAGCATTTCCTATCCACCATACACTTTTGAAAATATTGTTTTATCTGTTGGGCCAAAAAGTGTAAAAATTTAATACAAGGCTCCTGATATATTGTTACAATAGCAATTGAAAAATATTAAAAATACATAGGCACAATTTTTTTTTATAAGCATTTAAAGACCGAATTTTGACAAAATTTATCAAATTTAAAATTGAATAATTATTTTGTAGTTAAATATTTATAAAATGTTCAACTTTTATATCTAAGGATTGATCATTTAAAACAAGATTCCATGTAAGTAGATAATTCTATTACCAAAAAATCTGAAAAATACACAAGCACAGTTTATTTTTATAGTATTTCAATAAAAAAATGTAAATTGATATAAAATAGGAATATCAAAATCATGTATAACATGCCCGATAAAATATAAATATGCCAAATAGGCAAAAAAAACCTCTAATTATGCAAAATAAGACTTCACATATTTAACCAAGGTACCTTGAAATGGATTTCTATGTCTTCTAGCATTAAATACAACTTGGGCAATCTTGCAATCTTCATGCGAATGCATGAACTTACGAGCCCTGCGTATGAGCATTAATGCATTTTTATTTTAACTACACTTTACGTTAATCATTTTACATTTTAACTAGAACCAAAAAAATGTTCATGCAATTAAAATAAACATATAAAGTGAGTTATAACTTATAACTGTAAAATTTCTTCTGCATCCCAAAGACGACTACGAAAAAAGGTGTAATCCGAATTACGACCAAAAATGTATGTCTCGAATTTTTTTGCATTTTTAACTATAGTACTTAATACTTATTATACTAAACTAAAGCTGTGGCTCGATTAATATTTATTACTAACTGAATTACCAGGCGTTCTACTTTGTAAAAAATATGATTATTCAACTTATTTTGGGTGTAACACAAAACGCTGTGGAAGCAATGCCTTTTTAAGTGTAAATTATGTATTTTAATGTAGAGACCGACGTTGTCCGTGATATTCGCTGCAATATATTACTAGGTAGGCAATCAACCTGCGGTAGATCGCGGACCCCGTGTCCGTTTGGTTTGTACGCAGTGGCGCCGAAGTCCATGCTGACGTCGGGCCGTGGCCCGACCTCTTTTTTGAAAAATGTGGCCGGCCGGCCATATTTAATTTACATCATAACTTTATTATAAGCATGAGTAAATTTAAACCGTGATTATGAATACATTTATATTAGGGTACCTCTATATTAAATAATTAAGATATTGAGGCCGGGAAGTTTTAAAATTGCCCGACCACATTTTAAAAACTTCGGCGCCACTGATTGTACGTAAGTGTATAATTTAACATTAAGGGTTCATAGTTATACCAAGTTTGTCGTTTTTACCCTTAGACTTATTAATAGGTCTTAATAGGTCTATGTTTTTACCTACGGCAGATTAATGCAATCAGTTAATACAAAATCCTAACCTTACCTAACCGTACTTTATAAAAAAAAATAAACATTCGTATATCGTATGCAATATGCATTGATACAAAAGACAAATTAAAAAGGAAAAATAAGAAAAAAATAATGCGAAAAATTGGTACACCGAAACCATTGTTCGAATGGAGACATTAGGTACTAAAATCCCTGTTTGAGCACCTCCCCCTTAAATATCTTCTTCATCCCAGAGGTCTAACCTATCTCTATACAAAATTTGATCGCAATCGGTCCAGCAGTTTAGGAGGAATACATAAAGGACACACGCGCAAACATTAATTTTTATATATATATTATATATAGATTTTATTTTAAAAAAAAAATGTGCTCTGCTGTACAGTAGGTTATAAGTAGGTCACTGTATAATGGATGATATTAAATTGGAATTAAATGATATAATATCATTGTATAAGAAAAACGATTCTGAGAGAAGACGTTTTGTCAGTCTAGGTATAAGGCATATTATATATACTTAACTATGGTATTAAAAAAAATTGACCTATTATAGGTATCTATAATAAATTCCAAATTAATCATATCACAATATCCATTAGGTACTTATAACGCGTTATACATCAAACCCTGATACTATCATAGATATATAATAGTGTACTTAGAAATTTCAAGAACCCACAAATAATATTATACAATCACAACGAAATAACTAAAATAGTTATTCTAGGTATTTTTATGTAATTTCTCCAAATTTGAACTTAAAATGACTATAAAAATAAACTGTGCTTATGTATTTTTTAGATTTTTTGGTAACAGAATTAACTATATACGTGGAATCTTGTTTTAAATTTTCAATCCTTAGATATAAAAGTTGAACATTTTATACATTTTTAACTACAAAATAATTATTCAATTTTAAATTTGATAAATTTTGTCAAAATTCGATCTTTAAATGCTTATAAAAAAAAATTGTGCCTATGTATTTTTAATATTTTTTAACTGATATTGTAACAATATATCAGGAGCCTTTTGTACCAAATTTTTACACTTTTTGGCCCAACAGATAAACCTTTATTGATATTTATAGAAAAAAAAACTAAAAAAATTGTATGTAATGTCCGTAAACGGCTCAAAAAGGGTCAAAATATTTTCAAAATTGTATGGTGTAAGAAAAATTAAAAAAAAAAATTGATTTTGACTCTTATAGACATTTTTTTTTTTTTTGATATAGGTAAATAATCTTATAATGAATCTTGTATTACATTTTAAAATCTTAGATTTCAAAATCCAAGCCATCAAAAATTTTTACGAATTCTTAACTCAAAACCATTTGCTAATTTTCGTGATTTTTCCATATTTTGTCAATTTTTGGACTTTAAATATTTATAAAAAAAAAACTGGGACTAAGAATTTTTAATATTTTTCATCTGCCTTTGAAACAATATACTAGGAGCCTTCTATTAAATTTTCAAGCTTTTTTAACTAACTAATAAATTTTTATTGATATTCATAAAAAAAAAAAAAAAAATTGGAAACTGAAAATGTCCCTAAACAGTTCAAAATATTTTGAAAATGTTATCGTGTATAGAAATGCAAATATAAGCAACCAGTGAAAATTTCATTCATCTACGGTCATTTGTTTTAAAGTTACACCAAAAACCAAAATCGATTTTCTCGAAAACAGATTTTGCGTAAAATTCCTGTTTTTCCTTAATTTTTCACGGCGCTTTTGAAAACTACTGGGAAATTTTTACTTTTGACCCCCCAAAGTACCAACTAGATTCACTTTCCTATCAGAAAAGATACTGTTGCAGAAAATCCAAGCACTTTTACTGTCCTAAAAGGTGATGACATACACAAAAAAAAAATAAAAAAACACAATATCATTGTAAAATCAGTACATTCATCGTTCCACTCAGAATCTAAAATGACATAAATGTAAAATAAAAACGGCAAAACAACATTTTTAATCTACGTACCTCAAAAAAAACCTGGTAAAAATAATGCTACAGCCATGTGTAAAAATGGAAAGGAAAATGTAGTTCCTAATTAGTTCTTAGTGGCTCTGTAGTATGAGTAAGGTAAGTATCTCCCCGCCTGTCAAGGGTGACTGCGGGAGATCGTGGTTCGATTCCGCAATAGGGAGACAATTTGACGTGGACTATGATCACTTAAGTCGTTTGTTGTAGTTGTTGTCTGGACCAAATTGGTGTTGTATAAGAGTTAAGGAAATTATTTTAGAAGGGTGTACATTTTGTAAACAAATGTATGCTAATAGTCATCGTTTTAGGCGTTACGAAATTTTACAAATTATTGTGAGGTTATTTACGGTATTGTGGGAGAGTGGAAAATTCGGGAGACTATGTCACCACTTAAGAACTTTATAATTATGCTGGAAAAGGGGCGCTACTACATTATGAATCTGGGGAACTATATTTCTAAATACACAACCGACTACACTGGATATTCAAACTTAAACTAATAACTATACTCTGTCCCACGAGAGATCATGCCTGTTCTGCGCAGTAAGAATAAACCTCGTCGTCCGCGGTTGTCGGTCTGAGCCACAGATTTCTATACTACACTAGATAAGGAACTCTTATACAATTTACATTGTTACAAGTGAAGCTCAGCTTTGAACGGCCGCCATTTTGTCGGTTGGCAAAACATTTCATTTATTATACAAAATGTATTAGGAATAATATTTTTTTTAACGGTCAAATAAAATAGTAAATGTAAAATTACTTAAATAAAATATTTTTTTTTTTTTTGTAACCTAAATGTTTAGAAATAATAAAATACGATATAAAATAAATCATAATATCATCTTATTTGTCATATGAAATACCATGCAATTGCCAACCGATCTTGAAGCTTCAATTTATTCATGACCGGAGTTCGCAATCTAGTAATATATAGAAATCTGTGGTCTGAGCCGTCGAATCTCCTCCATGTGTCTACAGTTCGACCGACGACGGAAGACGAAAATACGAAATCGAGCGGCCGCGGCGGCGCTACCGACGTCTGCCGTCGACGTCGCTGTTTGGTGGGGGATGCGCGGAACCGACAAGTTTTCGATTTCTCGCGGCATGATCTCTCGTGGGACAGAGGTTTTATAACAAAATGTGGAAAATATTAAATAACCGAAAAACTTACCTACGTTGCATTTGTAAGGTAATACAAACTCCTTGAAGTCTACTACAAATAACATTTCTTTTGGATATTTGCAAGCACCATCATCGTATTCAAGTTTTATTATACAATGTTTGGATATGTTGGTATGAATTACAGACTGAAAATATACAAATATTTTTAAACACAGGAATTATAATATTAAAGTTATAGATAAAAATAATATTACCTGATGAACCAACACATGAGAGGCAGTATAAGCACGATAAAAACAATGAGGGCAAAAGTATTCACAAAATGTGTATTTTTCAGAAATGTGGTTAGCCAAAGATTCTTCATCATCAAACACTTTAAAGCAATAGGCACACATTTTAAACTGTTCAACATTGTAAATTTGGTTTTCTATAACACATAGAGATTAATAAGTAAACATATTATTTTGTATGAATACATTTTTAAATAAAACTTTTTACTTTTTTTTTTTTCTGCATTTGAAAAATGTAATTTCATATGTAATTTAAATAATTCTTTAGAGCTAAAAATTTTTGTGCAGGTTCTGTCCATACATTTAAAAAGACCCAAAAGTCTTGGCAGAGCAGACATTTCATTAAAAGCTAATCGTGTTTTCATTACATTCATCGGCAATTCTCGTACTTTTCTAATATAATCTTTTGTGTATGTTGTGTCTATTAAACAACAAATTGAACCATCTGCAGGCACACCATTATTAACAATTTGTTGACCTTCTTCAAGTAATATTTCGGAATTTGGAAGAATAATTTCACAATTTGTTTTTACTTTCATCCACATATTAAGATCACTGCCATCAGATGCACTTGAGTTTATTTTAGAAGTCTTTACTTTTTCCTAAACACAATACGAAAAAAAAATATTAGGTCTACAAAATTGAGTATTTCTTATTTTAATACAAAGTGTATGTACCTTTTTTAAACACTTAGCAACAGTAATTTGTGATGGAAACCTTTCGTCATTAGAACCATGATTAATGTTTAGATTCACTATATATATAAAAAAGAATACAGGCACATCAATAATTAATTTTACTTAAGTCTATTGTACAATATTAACAGCTGATATGCAGCTTCTAGAATAATTGTGATAGCAACTTGTAACATAATATTAAAAATAGAAAATACATTTTTGTTTTTAGGAACCCTGGGACAATCAAGAATTTATTTTAGTTTAGAATTGTATAAGAAATTAATAACTAATATTAAACATCTGCTACATAAATAACTACTAATATTTGTTTTTAGGTACTCTCAAAATAGTTTTGGGAACTAATCTAGTTTAGCAGCTCCTCGGAATTCCGATTTTTTTGTTTTTGAAACATAAGTAATTCGACAAGTTTAGAACGGTGGTGCAAAAACAAATTTGCGGAAATGATTAGTTTTGAAGTTATGAACTTGCGAAATTCGCGATTTTCGGTGTTTTAAAACTAGAATTAAAATAAGAATTAAATAAAATAAAATGATTAATCACTAAAAATAAAAAAAATATTATGGTTACAATTTATTTTATAATATTGTTGGATTAAAAATGTATTTTTATTAAATCACTATTTTAACGCTCCTCTAATGTGGGCAGTGATAACACAAATAGTGGCACTCGTCGCTGCGCTCCTCGGCGCCATAGCTCCGCTCCGCAAATGGAAAAATATCCCCAGACTTGCTATGCAACACCACTTTAAGTAGATTACAGGGTAAGTTATGTCGTAGTATATGAGTAGTGATTACGCAGTTAACATGTTTCCGAAAAAAATAATTTTAAAATTCGTTATAAGAGCGTTAAAATAGAGCGTTGCGCGCATGAGTTAAACACCGAAAATAGCAAACTTCGAAAATCTATAACTTCAAAACTAATCATTTCCGAAAATTTATTTTTGAACCTTAGTTCAAAACTCGTTGAATTACATGTTCAAAAACATGTTTCAAAAAAAAAATCGAAATTTCGAGGAGCCGCTAAACTAGATTTATACCTAGTTTTGTTTAATTCCACATACCTACTTACAAAGATAAGTCTGACATAAATATGATTTATTTGAAGTAAGAATATAAGTTTTAAATTACTACCTAACTACATGAAATTTGTAGCTGAAATACACTTGATACATATTACATACCTGATGTTTGACATTGGTTACCGAGTAATATATTATGGCTAGATTGTTCAGGGTTTCCAAACAGTATGTTTTCTATGAAATCTATGGGGGAAAATAAATAATATTTATAATTTAAAAAGTTAAGATCACAAATTTAATCATTACATAAATCATAAATATATCCAGTAAATCAATTAAATAGAAGCACTAAATAACAGAATTAAGTTATGCAATTTTTGCTATTATATATTATACATGTATTATATTTTTAAATTTTAATTTATTGATACTTGAATTCTGAAAGGTATCATAACTATTTTATAGATTCTTATGAGGTAAATATTTTTATTTATAAACTATTTTAAAAGTCTTTCTTGATTAAAATAGTTTATGCCATAGATATATACAACACAACTAGATAGCCGTCTAAGTCATTATATACTACAGTTGTGACCAGTGTTTGTAATGAACGCACAATCATATTTAGTGAAAGATACATGAACGTCACTCGTTATTTCCAAATAAACGTGAGTTACCATGTGTTTGAACGATTTTTAAGACGTTCAAATTTATTTACTATTTAATAAATATTGATTGATAATGGTACTAGTATTTATAATCAATGATTATACTATCATAATACATAATATTATATTACGAATTATAAAAATAAAATACGTGAAATTCAAGAGAGCATGGATGGACATAAAACAACAATAATATTATGATTTCCACGATAATGTAGGTATTAATATTTAAACGATACATAAAAATTAAATGAACAAACCAAATGAACGCATTTATATTTTCAAAGAACGTGAACCTGGACATTTGAACAAAATATGAACATGAGCGAGTTCCTTTTTTAAGCACTGAACATGAACGTTAATTCAATTGTTTAGTGAACGTTCTGGTTGTGAGCTTGTGACCAATGTTGAAGTGGGCCGCAATTTATAAAGCAGGCTATATTAACATTTATTTTACATTTGTATATAATAATATTATACTCTGATAATATAATTTCCTGCTTTGTAAATAGCGGCCGACTTCGATGATAAGGAGACGACTATCTATAGTTTATGTTATGTTCTTATCTTTATCCAAGAAACCTCAAAATAATGTTAAGCAAATTAATCAGCTTAATGGTATTTTAGAACACATTATAGAACTCTATTCAAGTTATGAAGGTATTGGTATACTTAGGGCCGATTTCACCAACACAGTTAATCACGGTTAACGCTTAATCGGCTGATAACAGATATTTAACCGGCCAAATTCGGCCGATTAAAACTCCGGTTAACCTTAACCGTGATTAAGGGCCGCTTTCACCAAATACTTTAAACTTCGATTACGCTTAATCGACTGATAACAGATATTTAACCGGGCAAATTCGGCCGATTAAACCCCGGATTAACTTTAATCGGAGTTTAAAGTATTGGTGAAAGCGGCCCTAACTGTGTTGGTGAAATCGGCCCTTAGCAGCATGGCAAATTAGATATCTAGTATCATCACAGTATGATACGCATCCTCCGCTCTTTACTTCGTCTTTATCGTAGTTCACCACTTCATTATTGGCTATCAATCGTATTATACGTACATATTATACAACATAAAAATAAATCAACCAATGAAAAGTGGAGAACTACGACACTGGTCGGAGGTCAAAGAGATCGCATACTGCTCAAAACGGGAGTTTACCAATTGCGCTTAAAATGACCTTTTAATATACCAATTGCGCAATGTCTTTTTTGGGTCGATATACCAATTGCGCTGTCTTTTTTGGGTCGATATACCAATTGCGCTCAGTTATTTTCAGGGTTTATAATATTATTCTAATATTAATATGTTTTTAATAATATTTATATTTTATATATTAATATTAATATTAATATTATAATATTATAAAAATACTTTAATGAAAATAATATATATTATAAATAGATTTTTTCAGTCAATACAAAAAAATTATACAATGACGTCAATTTCAATAATATTTGTACAATATAAATCTATACCAAATCATAGATACACCGTCAATAATACATAATTAATATACATAAAAATATAAAAATATAATTAAAAATTCTTTGCTAATAATTATCAGCTTGTAGCTTATCGTATTTTCCCGTAATTTCGTATACGTTTTGCTTTAAATCGAGTATATTTGAATGTATATTAGTTAGCTATATTTAATTGAGTATATACATATGTAACTTTTTCCGCCGTTTAGGAAACTTACATATCTCCATGTAAAAATAAGGAACCTAAAATATAAGTAGCGCAATTGGTGTACTGACCTAAAATTTAAGCGGCGCAATAAAGTACAAATATTGTTTTAAGCGCAACTGGTCCATGCCCGTCAAAACTAGTACAACTATGATATCTCATTCGTCATACAACTAGTTGTTGTTGGGTGACAGTCAGACAACACCTGTTTGTACGCTTATCATACCCATGCACACAAGTCGGCTGGCGAGTACAGTTCTAAAATTAAACAGGGTAAATTATGTCAAAAATTCAAAAAACACCATTTACCCATAATTTAAAAACCTGATCTATATTGAATACATTTTTAAGATTTTTAACCATGGTTTATTTCCAACATTAAGAATTTGGAAAAAAACATAAAAGTGGCTAGGATTCATACTAAATTAATTTAAAATCCTATCTCGCTTTTATTTAGTACAATGTTTTAATAAATAATTAACACAATATAATATTATAATACTATTCATTACCATTTTTGGTATTGGAATTTGTCTCATCACGTGATTCATTAACAGACATCTCACATATATTGGTAATACTTGAACTGCTAAGTTTATCTGTATAAAATAGATTGATGTATAATATTTGCTTATTAAGAAACCATATTTATAAAATATATTTTTTCAAATAATGTTACAAAATATATGACTGTATTAGGTAAATAATGAATGCGAAGGCGAACTATTAATATAATAATATGTATAATAATGAAAAAAGTATAGTTTTTTTTTTCATTTAAATTTTATTTCAAGTTAAGAGTAGTTTAAAATGCGCAAGCAATTTATATTTTTAAAATACTCATAAGTTGCTTTAAAATTAAAATATATGTAAAACCTGAGGTTCGCCAGACAAAATCTTAATTCTAAATTTGATAATAGATGTAGAAATGGATAATTTACGCAACAAATCATCGGTAAATTTACCAATAATGAACTAAAAATGCATCTATTGTTCTGTATCAGTATTCAGTACACATTTATAATATTCCTAATTCAATTAATCAATAATTTAAATTAAATTATCAACATTAACACATCATTCCCTTTATTTAAGATTCTGAGTGGAACGATGAATGTATTGATTTTACAATGATGTGTTTTTTTTTTTTTTTTTGTCTGTGTACAGTGTACTGTGTGGTCGAAATAATGCTTCGATTTTCAACTTCAGTATCTTGTTCGATTGGAAAGTGAATAACGTTGGTGCATTGGGGAGGTCAAAATTAAAATTTCCCAGTAGTTTTCAAAAGCGCCGGGAAAAACAAAAGAAAAATTAAGGAAAAACGGGAATTTTTACGCAAAATCTGTTTTCGAGAAAATCGATTTTGGTTTTTGGTGTGACTTTAAAACAAATGACCGTAGATACATGAAATTTTCAGTGGTTGTTTATATTTGCATTTTCTATACACGATAACATTTTCAAAATATTTTGATTTATTTTGAACTGTTTAGGGACATTTTCAGTTTCCAATTTTATTAGTTTTTTTTTTATGAATATCAATAAAAATGTATTTGTTGAGTAAAAATACTTGAAAATTTAATACAAGGCCCCTACTATATTATTTCAAAGACAGATGAAAAATATTAAAAATCGTTAGTCACAGTTTTTTTTTTTAAGCATTTAAAATTCAAAAAATGACAAAATATGGAAAAATCACGAAAATTTGCAAATTATTTCGAGTTAGAAATTCATAAAAATTTTTCTTTTGAAATCTAAGATATGAAAATGTAATACAAGATTCCTTATAAGATTTCCTACATTTATCAAAAAAAAAAATTCTATAAGAAAGTCAAATTAAATTCTTACAACATTGGATATTCGCCCGATTTCTCATGTGTCAAATTCCTTATTTTGTTGTAATTCAAAAACGAATTACTGTAGATACATGAAAATTTCACTGAATGTTTATATTAGCATTTCCTATACACCATACAATTTTGAAAATATTTTGACTCTATTTGAGCCGTTTACGGACATTTTCAGTTTTCAATTTTTTTAGTTTTTTTTTTCTATAAATATCAATAAAGTTTTATCTGTTGGGCCAAAATGTGTAAAAAATTAATACAAAGCTCCTGATATATTGTTACAATATAAGTTGAAAAATATTAAAAATACATAGGCACAATTTTTTTTTATAAGCATATAAAGATCGAATTTTGACAAAATTTATCAAATTTAAAATTGAATAATTATTTTGTAGTTAAAAATGTATAAAATGTTCAACTTTTATATCTACGGATTAAAAATTTAAAACAAGATTCCACATATATAGTTAATTCTGTTACCAAAAAATCTAAAAAATACATAAGCACAGTTTATTTTTATAGTCATTTTAAGTCCAAATTTGGACAAAATTACATAAAAAAAAACCTAGAATAACTATTTTAGTTATTTTGTTGTTATTGTGTAATTTTATTCGTGGGTAGTACTTGATACTTCTAAAGTACACTATTATATATCTATGGAGTATGGACTATGATAGTATCAGGGTTTGTTGTTGACGCATAACGCATATAAGTACCTAATGGATATTGTGATATGATTAATTGGAATTTATTATGGGTCCCTATTTTAGGTAAATTTTTTTAATACGATAGATAAGTATATAATATGTCTTATACCTAGACTGACATACCGTCTCCGCTCAGAATCGTTTTTCTTATACAATGATATTATATCATTGAATTAAAATTGAATACTATCCATTATACAGTGACCCACTTGTAACCTACTATACAGCAGAGCACCTTTGTAGTTATTTGTTGTATTGGGATATTGTAATATTATATAGTATATAAAATGTATAAAACTTTTTAAATTTTAGGCAGAGAAATGAATAATAATAATAATAATAATAGTTTATTTAAACTCAACTCAATCCTTCTAATATTATTTTTTTTAAAGCGTCATAAGAATTTTAAACAAAACTCCTCAAAATCACAAAAATTATTTAGAGTAATTATGTAAAAAAAATATTCTATTTATACATAAGATACAAAAATTATTAAGGATACATAGGAATGATTTTTTTTTTGTAATTCTTTTAAGTTTAAATTTTGACATAGGTAATTTGTCAAAAGTACCAAAAATTACGAATTGTATGTTAAAAATATTCAATTTTTATACCCAAGGATTGAAAATTTAAAACAAGGTTTCTCATACTGTAATCAAAAAATCTAAGATATTTTAAGTTCAAGTATGGACTTGAAAAGTAGATATTTAAACAAGGAGTAATAATTTTAGTTATTTTGCTGAAATTTAAAAATATTATTTATGGGTACTTGAAACTGTTTAAGTATATTATTATATTATTTAATTCTATGCAAATGCAATTTTTTGGCAAAAATTAATTCAACCAACCTTATTACTATAATGTCTAGTATAATAGACGTCTTTGCTCAAAATTGTTTATCATAATTATGACTTTACAACTATTGCTCTACTACTATAATAATTATAAGTACTGTTGTCTGTTTTACTTTATGGCTATAATCTTCAAAAATTGTTTAAATTTATAAGTGTTCCGTGATTCGAAAACGTTAAGAGCTACTGATATAAAGAATAACAAAATGTAAACTTACGAATGGATAATATATCACCAGGCAAACAACGAACTTTCAAAAAGTTTTCTACAAATGGTGTATTTTCTACCTTTAAACCTCCAAGATTTGCTAGAAAATTAAATTTTATTAGATTATAGATCTTTAAAATATTAATAACACAATTAAGATTTACATACCTGTAGTATTGGAATGTTGTTCATTATTCTTTAGAACCAAATGATGAGAAACTAAATGTTCTAACGCATTTCTTACATAATATTGTTCAGAAACTATCGGTAGTTTGTGATCACATGCTTCGCAATGTCCATCCCATACTACAAATTGATGATTCTTATTTATATGCTCGCAAAAATCAATAAAAACTACAGAAGAAAATTGATTTTCTCGGCAATTTGATACTGAACATTTGAACAATAATATTGAATTCATCAATTCACAACTTAAACCAGCCATGACACATTTGTTAGATTTTTCTTTTAATGTGTATTTAGAACAATCAATCGCAAGCGGCTCTGTGGTGATTATTGTTCCTTCTTTAGGAGCTAATAAAAAAAAAATCCAAATTTAATAAATACCAATAGTCCTTAAATATATACTTACATTGATTAGCTTGTTCTGGTAAAAATTGAAGTTTAGCCGACTCTAGAACTTTGTCACAAACTGTTACTGGAGGATTTGCATGAGTAACTGATTTTGGCAGATTTTCAACAATGTCAATATTTGACTCTTGTGGAATTTCATCAATATTCTGTTCATTGGATTCTTTTTTAATGGATAAAAAGGAATTTGGTTGTATTTTCTCGTTTGATAGTACGTTTAAATCCATCACAGTTGTTTGTTGATTTTGGTCATCATTATCTTTACTTTTAGAAATAACTTGATCAGACTCAATAGGAGGTAAACATCCCACCAAATTATCAAAATCAATTGAAGAATCTGTGTATATTTTATCTGCCATAGACATACTAATACGTATAGCTGTCCAATGCCCATTCAATTTTTTATCTTCATCAAAATGTTGTGATACCATATGTTTGACTAAGTTATTATAATCAAGTTGAACATAATAACAAAAGGAACATAAATATCCAAAAATGTATTTACCACAGATCGGATTTGGAAATATTAAATGTGAAATTCCACCAGTTTTATCATAGTCGGTGTGTTCTAAAATATGTTTATCCAAATCATCTTCATTTGAATAGATGTGTTCACACATTTTACATTTGTACCTATATTCTCCAGTGTGACCAGTAATATGATCATAGAACTTAAAATAATCATGGAAAATAACTTGACAAAAAACACAGGTATAGTTAACATTCACAGATCGATGAAAAATTGGTTCTAAATCTTGGGAATTTAAATTTCCAAAATTTTCTTTTAAAGATTGATGTATTAATGATTCAGTACAATTCTTGGGTAATCTGGATGGTAAAACTTCTTCCTCGCAATGTTGATCTTTATAATGGCGAACAATATTCAATCCTTTATCCTTGTAATTACAAAACTTACATTCCAAAGAATTATCAGCAGTTTGAAAATAAAATTTATCCTTACATTTGTTTTCTATGACAATTTTAGATGTTATTTCAGTAGATATATTGTTTTTCAACACATTATTCGATTCAAAATCATCAGACAATGCCACATTTAATCGCTTACGATTAGACTTCATAAGTTTCTTGTTTCTCTTTTTTGTTTTTTTTGATTTATCCTGTTGCTTATTGGATTTTTTATTTAAGATTGCAGTTTTCGCAACTACTGGTGGTGCAGTTTTGTTTGCCATAGACTTTTTAACAAATTTTTTCTTTGTATTTAATTTTACTGTAGATTTTTTTATTTTATTTTTTGTGTTATTTTTTGTTCCTACATTACGGTTTAACTCGTTTTGATCATCATTTGAATCTAATGGTACAATATTTGACGTTTTCTTTTTCTTTGACATAACTACATTTGTATTTACATAGTCAATTTGTTTATTGGTTCTACATTGTCGTATATTTGAAGCATTTAATACAGCTTCACAATCAAACATTTCACTAATATCAGCATGAAGTTTATCTAATTCTGACGGTCTAGCCTTTTTAATTTCTGGTTTGTTGACAATAAAAGTTGATGTATCAGAATTCTGTTTAATTGATTTATTTAAGTTTGTTTCATCATCAAATGGCTTAGGGTTTTGAAGAGGCCGTATTAAAACAATGGGTTGTTCTGTCATTAAACTATTTAAGGTTTCAGAATCAAATTTTAATTTTTTATTAAGTCTATCAATGGATTTTGATCCATTTCTAACTTTTTTAGTTTCAAATTCATACGGATTTTTAATATCACATTCACTTTGGGAATTATTCTTTTCCATTTCCATTTTTTGTCTTGCTAATTTAACACTTAATGGACCTAAAAAAGGTTTCTTTGATTTCATTTCTTGAGTTATTTCAACATTTATTGGTTTATCATTGATTTGTACATCATTACTTGTACTTGAAATATCTGAACTACAGTTATCACTTCTCTTAATATTTTTATCAAACTTAGCAATAACAATTTTCAAGTCTTTTAATTCCGGTTTACATTTATCTTTAAGTATTTCAAAATTTCCATAGCTTTCTTTAGATTTTTTACGTTTGATAGATTTTAGTTTATGTTGATCAGTTGACGAATGGCTATTTTTAATTTTGGTTTTTACTATATTTTCTGCTTTAAAATTATTATCTGATATGTCATTAAAAAATTCATTTTTAGTTTTTTCAATAGAAGATTCTTCAGTAACACTTTTATTCATTTTTCTCAGTTTCCTTTTTTCTTTCTTCATTTTTCTTTTAATCTTTTTTTTTTCATTGATTTCAATTTGTTCTTTAGTATATATACCTTTTTTTTTTAATTTATCATCATTGGCAATGACATCTGAACTTTCTAACAATTTTTCAAGTTTTTCCATTTTGTCTTCATCTTGAAGTATACTTAGTACAGACATAAACTTAGGATTTTTCAAAATGTCAATTAAAGCTTTCTCATCAATTTTAGGATTATTATCAGCTGTAGAATTAATTTCATTAGAAGAAACAACATTTCTTTCTTGACTTTTACACACAATTTCAGTTGTTGTAGAATTGACAACTCCTGATTGTTCCTTCGATGTAGATGATATAACGTCAAGTCCGATTTCAGTCGGTCTACTAACATTTTCCAAGTTCGGAATTGATCCATTATCAAGGTTCTTACTACATTCACCAGATTCCAATGTCTTATAAATTTTTGTTGTATTGTCTTTTTCAAATTTTGGCTTTGAGTTGTTTACTTTTATAGTATTTATGATGCCTTCTTTTTTCATTAGAGAACTCCTTGTTCTGGTTCTTGGACCCCATCCACCATCATTTAAACTCTCGGCAGCATCTTTTATAATTTTTTCAAATTCTTTTTCCTTGGAATACTTTTTATGTTTCTTGGGCTTACTCCGGTCGGTAGGGTTTACTAAAATGCTATTTTGTTCAGATTTAGAATTAAGTTCTTCCTTATTAACCTTACTAGGAATGTCAACAGGAATTTCTTCAAGATTAGTTTCTGGGCAACTAACTTCTTCTGATTTATTGTTCATCATCATTGTTTTATTTCTTAGATCTCCATCTGTACTACTATTTTTAGTTATTTCAGTATCTGAGGTTTTACATGTATGACTATCAATAACTTTATCAGTTATTTTGAGGTCTTTTTTTGAATTTTTACTTGTATTTGTTTCAGATTTCTGACAATTTACTAAATATTGTTCTCTAATTGAATCAGCTTTCAAGTGTATTTTGGATTTCTTCTCAGTTGTTAATACATCTGTATCATTTTTAATATCCACAAATGTTTTAAGTTTAGAGTTCCTTTCTGCACTGTTATCATTAAGTTCTTCATTATGTTTAATTTTAGGTATCTTAAATTTCTTAATATTGGCTGTTTCATTTACAGGTCCAAAAGTATTATAAGAAGAATCAATGATGTTACATTTTTCCATTTTCTCATTGACTAAGCTACGATATTGATCATGGTCCTGGTTCATTTGGTTTTTATTCTTTAGATAACCTTTATTTTTTTCTCTGAACTTGGCTTCTCTATGTTCTTTGTAATTATGATGAACAATTGTTTTAACACTTTTCAATGTTCTTGGATCTCTTTTGGATGCTTCATAACTATGAGATTTGTATGGCACTGGATCACAGTATTTGGTCAATGGCTCAATATGGGATGGATTAACATGCATTTGGGTAGAATTACTGAATGGACTATAGTCGTTTTTTTTATCATCACTACGATTATGTTTGTTTTGGTTTAAAGACAATGACCTGTTTTTAAATAAAATAGAGTTTCCATTATGTTCTGAAGAAAATAGTGGATTTAACGGTTGAATATTTGTATGACTTGATGAACTTTGGCCATTATATATTTCCTGTGCTCTAGTATCAAACAACTTGGTATTTGAATTGTCTCTATTTGGAACAAAAGGAGTTTGAGTATTAGTTGAAAAAGTATATTGCGCATTTGATATTAATGATGCAGGTGTATTAAATGGGTTAACATTCTTTCCAGAAGTTAATAAAGTTTTATGCCTTATTCTTGGATCACGAGGGACACTTATGTCAACGAGAGATGTTTTAACTTCAGTACTTTTCTCATTTGATTTGATAACTGGTCTAAGAGACTCTATATGCAATGAAGCACGAACTACTTTTGAATTTTCAAGATCAATTAATGTACCTGGTTTTAAAGCAGATATAAACTTTTGTTTAGTTTCATTTAATGGACCAGTCTTGTGCAATTTATTTATTTCAGGGTTCAAGTGTACATGGATATTGGTCGAAGATTTACTTAATAAAACATTATCACTTGTTACTTCACTAGAATTTGGTTCAGTGGTTGATATTAAATTTATTCTTGATGCTCCCAAATCCATAAGATCCGATGGGGGTAATGGTGGTGGCTGAACAGGTTCCACACAACTAGCTCTTTTTATACTGTCTATTACATTTTTTACATAGTTAACATCAATATCGTCCATGTTGATACCTTTTAGCATATCCTTATAAATAACTGGGCCATTTTTTTGGTTGATCATTTCATCAAAAATTTGTGTAGTAAGTTCAGTATGCGGTACAGATGCATCAGACTTATTAAGTTTTTCAATAGAAGCATTGGTTGCAAAACCAATTATCTTATTAAGCCTTAAACGACTGTCTGAGAACTCTGGTAGATCATTCTTTGCAAGCAAAGAATCATTGATTGAATTTTTGCTGCAAGATGACTCGCCAATTTCAACATTTTGATTAATAATATTCTCATTATTTGGTGGCGAATCTTTTAAACAATCCATTTGATTGTTTACCATTTTTTCATAACTAGTACTTGGTACTGGTATTTTATTGGAAAGTTCAGACTCACTATTTGGTTTTGATTACTTTTGTTAGATATACATCTTACTTCTGAGGATGATCTGCCAAGAAAATATTTTATTAAAAAAAAGCTTAATTGGTAAAGAATTCCTTATTTTTACTAACAATTTTGTAAATGTATTTAGATACAGATAAAAAAATTAATGATATATAAAGAAGAAAACACTACTTACACATTATTTTCTTCGTCATTTAACTTTGGTTCATGCATCCAACTAGTTTTAAAGTCTGGAGGTAAATACTGTGAAAGTTCAGATGTATAAGTTAGTATAAAAAACATTACAACTATACTCTGGCCCACGAGAGAGTATTACCGTCGCCCGACGAAAACTCGTCCAATTCGCGCATTCCTCACTACTCGGCATGTGCCGACAACTGCTCGGTACCAGTCGGCAGCGCTCAACGCTATACGGTGTATAGCGGTCGCGGAAATAGTGGGGAAAATGGGGCTTCGGAATGGTCTCTGCCGTCAGTCTGCATGCGCAAAACGGTAATACTCTTTCGTGGGCCGGAGTATAGTGTATGTTAAATATGCCTTAGTCATTTTAATTAGTATATATTATATAAGATATAAGATATAAACAAATAAAATGTAAATAATAATAAAAATCTACTGTTCTTATGCATCATTTGGACTTTATTCAAACAAACAAATTATTATATATTATAACAAAATATTTTTATAATAAATTAAGACTAATAATAAAACACTTACGTAGTTTAACGGATTACTGTAGTTACCGTATAAATCATAAAATACTTTTTTACAAGTTTTTAGTCGACCTGGTGACAACCTAAGAAAAAAAATTATATAAATACAAACAAAATTTCTTGTTAAAAAAATAGTGAATAACATAATATTGTAATAACTAATTGTTATATTCAATTATTTATTTTGATTCCAAACTTTAAATGATTTAGTGATAAATAATTACAAAATAAAATACAAGTACATGAGAAACAAATAATAATATATTATGGTTGATATAAATATTAATACATTTTATTTGTAAAACAATAATGAACAATTTTAACACAATGATTTAGTTTCTGTGTATTTTTTTTATGAAGTCCCTAAAAATAATTTATAAGAATTCTATTTATCTACTTAAGTAAATAATTTCACTATTATTCCGAAGAGGTTTTAATTAATAAAATAAAACATCTTTTTAATCGTTGGAAACAAAGAATAGAATTTCCCAATTGTACATATTATATTGATACTATGGGTAGGTATATAATTTATGAGAACTAATTAAATATTAATTCAATATAATACTATGTAAACAAAACTCATTTTTAAGTATTTGTACTTCCATGCATAAAATTGTAGTCTTTGTTTATTTTGCATATAATATCATACAAATAATACCTAATCACAATTTTAATACATAATTATAGGACACCTCAACAATTTATAATTAAAATAAATGTTTTATATAAGAGTATTTCAAAGTTGTATTATTACATAATGTTATTTAGGTAAGCTGCAAATTATATAGTTATTATATAAAGTTAATCTTGGACCAATCCTCTTCAAATATGACATTAGCTTAAGAATATTAAAAACAGTAATACATCTAGGTAGATCGTAGGTACTTAAAATTGTTCTAATGTAAAAATTATTTAGATAGGTATTTGTCATTCGTAACAATAAGAAAATTATAACATTAATAAATAAGAGCCAACCTAATAAACTAGTACAAAATACAGTGGTTCTTCAGTAGAAAATGTGCAAATATTGGATAGGTAATGCAATATGAAACTTCAAATAGTGACTATTAAGGGTGCAATTAAAAAATAGTATTTACCATAAATCACAAGATAAATCCAAACCCATTAATAATCTGAAACACCATAATACATTTTTCATCTATGACATATTATAAAGCTAAAATGTAAACTAAATGTGAAGTATTAAAATTATTAAAATGTTGGTTAATTTAGGAACTACGTGTATAAATTTATAAACTACAGATCATTTATGAGAATTGTTTCGTAATCATTTTAAGTAATCTGTAATAATATATTTTCGAAAGATAACCTTCATCAAATGCACCATAAACCCAATGGCTAATATATCTGCTTCCTTTGAATTCAAAGGATTAAATAAATACCTAAAAAGTTTTTTCTCATTACTTTCTGTTAAAATATTATCTATATAAAACTGAGAAAATAAGAGATCCACATTTTGATGATACAAAATTAAAATTGTACGAAATAAATACACAATGGATGTCAGCATATAAGTGTGGAACACCGGCAACACTGTATAAACAAAAATTCTAAATTAAAATCATAATTTTTACTTTTTTGTAAATTAAGATGATTTTTTTTTTACGGCATTCTCATAAGTGTTTATTTTCAATCAAGTATCTGTACTTAACCTACACCAAAGAATAATACACAATATTTTAATGTTTACAAATTAGAACCTATGACGAGTAAAATGTAATATAAAAACAATTGGCATGATGCTATAATAATGGTTAACGTAAGACCTGGCTAACCTTTTGGAGTCCACCAGTTCGTACAAATACTGCAACTTAGATACGCGATCGGGTAGAATGCCTAAAAGTTCGCTGTTGTTGATGACTTGTGTGAGAAACGGTAAGAACGTCTGGAGGTGCGTCAGCAGTTTTTCGTAGTAATGTTGGTCTTCTGAGCACAAAATATACAAGGAGAGGTTATAGTTAGGTTCGGTTACGAACAAAAAGAATACAATAATATACCTTCGGGAGCCTCGTCGACTCGAAGGGGTTGGTTCGCATCACGGGGTGGGTCTTCGGCATCTCCCATTGCTTCGAAAAACACGTGGTCGATATTTTACCGAAATGCAGGAGACGTACTCGCCCAACCACGGCCCAGTAGCAAATGAAGTTTTAACTGACAAAAACGAAAAACAAAGATGGCGGATATTCTAGAAAGATGTGGTGGGGAGGATGACGCAGTCGCGGTGGCGTCGAGTGCACTGACGAAAAATCTGGTTCGGGCGGTACGACGATGGTACGCGTACCATAATATAGGCACGTGGTAACTCGTCGGCAAAAAAGGAAAACTCGCCAACGGTCGTATAACATTCACATGGTAATCGACGACAACCCGTGTGGTAAAACCGAGTTCAAGCGGGTGAGTTTGGATAGTCGGGACGATACAAAATCGAGTGGTGACAAAAGAAACATGCGCGCACGCCGAACGGTGAGAGGCTCTGCAGTTGTGTGCGCTACCGAGTACATGCACCGAGCGTTGCAAGGCGGCGACGGAACGACGACGGTCAGGCACAAAACGAACGAACGGCCGAACAGTGGTAAAACAGAAGAAGGACTGTGTACTGTTGTCTGTTCAGTGTTCACTGTGGGCCCGTAACTTGGTGCTGTGAGCGAACGCCGGACGAAACTACGAACGGTCTACGGTTGCGGGTTGACCCGATGATGGTGCGCGGGGTGCGGTGTAGTGTTCGTCGCCGCGCTCGCGCCGTCCTAGCGATACAGCAGCTATAGACTATAGTGCCATTTTTGCTTCAAAAAGGTGGTGGGGAGATTTGCGTTCGCGCTCCGCGCTATACTTTTTGTCATTAGTCAGCACTCGGCTGCAGTCTTGAGTCTTCCGAATTCGTTCGACGCGTCGCGACGTGTTCGCAAAATCGTTCTAGAATATTCATTTCAGCGACGGACAAGAGGTTTACCATTGTAGTGTACCAGTGTCGACCGATAGCGTTTGGCCCTTTGTCATCGCATCGTTTCCCGCTTCTTATTCTACAGTGCTGTCCCCGACGCGATAACGAAAATGCGCGTCGGCGGCGGCTCAAAGATCCATCAGTTGCCTACAGCTGTTGTAGTTAATCATTACTTCGCGTTAAAAAGATCGTAATTCAGGTCGTCACGTTGCCACTCGGTTTCCGGTTTTGTTGTGTTTGCGATATTTATTATTTACTGATATTTTTTTCTCCTGCGATATTTACCAATAACTCCGACAAATGGCTCCGACAAATGGCTCCGACGATTGATGATTTCGTGTTGTACTGTTTTACACACATTATGCAATAAATGAATAAACGTTACCAATGTTATTGTATTAAATATGTTTCGTCGTTTTTTTTTGTTATTACTATTGTTACTATATTATTGTATTCACTATACACATACGAGACAGACCGTAGGGTGAAAAAAATTGTCACAAATACTGTTAGGTTAGGTCGGGTAGGTTATAACTTACAGATTGCCGCGAGTTTAGTTTTTAACAAAAGTGCGATTTGTTAGTCGCTACGATTGAAAAGGCTATAGAACGAGCATAATATTACGCTAGTTGCGAGTTACGTCGCGTCGTAGAAAAGTTCCAGAAGCGAATAGTATCCCTTTCTTAAATTCGCCGATGAACAGTTTCAATTTTCATTTGAGGACGTGGCCGCCTTTCTGTGTGAGTCCGCCACGCACGTTCGTTTATTCCAAAAAAAAAAACGGTGTTCCTCTTCCTTTCTACGGCGACCTCCGATCGTTAAATTCCGACGGAGTAGACGTAATCCGTAACAAACATCGACAACACTAATAATAACAATAATATTATACCAGCAACTGCGTAACCTACAGAAAAATATCATATCGCACTTTATCCATGAACGTGGTAGGTAAATCCAGTCGTACTACTACTTTAGTACTTTCGTATATTAAAATTATTTAACTTCGTCGTGGTTATCGTAATGGGGAGGCAGCAACCACCGTAGAATATCTGAATATAGCAGGAGCAACTGCTGTATTGATATAATATGTGATGATATATTATACTATTGTAATGACGGTCACTCTCATTAATCAATATTTTCAAGGAAGAAATTGGAGTCTAGACGTGTAGCATTACCGATATCAAGCGTTCAAGAAGTTACACTCAATGCTCAAACCAGACAAACTTCAGTACATGCCGAAATCAAATTTATATTCTTGACCGATTAAAGATTTATTAAATACAAAAAACCTGACTGTAATATCTGTAAGGGCCGTTTTTTCCATGTCCGGTTAAGGTTAACCGGCCGAATTTTGCCGGTAACAAAATATGTTATTAGTCGGTTAGCGTCGACCGACTTTTTACCGGGCACTGTAAGAACGGCCCTAAATGATAATCCCGTATATAATGTTGTCACCCCATAGAATGTAGATATTAATAATTATTATTCTCATTTATTATTGGTAAGCCGCAACTCGCAAGAGAACATTTACATTTTACAATTTTACGGACGTCACGGTGTACGATGTAATGTACTAATGTCTCGGAAAAATAAGAATAGGATTTCGAGGGTATTATTCGACGAATTCTACTAATATTCACTAATAATAGGTAGGTAATACAACTATTTAAAACTAATGCGGGCGCACAGAGATTGTTGTCGCGCAATAAGTAATAACTAAGTACCTACTAAATACATATATAGTTTTCACTGTTCCACGACGAAATGAGTTTTTAATTTATGTTCAGCTATTAGAAACACTATAGTCTCTGTCGTTTGTCATTTCTCAGTAGAAATGTCCAAATAATATAATTATTATAATAATCATATGGGTAAGATATTTTACATAATACAATAAGTTTACCTATCATAATAGACTGTGCAGTGTTCAACGATAAAGGTGACAACAAATATTTGGAAAGCATAACCCTGAAATTCTTTCAAGTTTTTTTACATAAAGTGCCTAGTATTCTTAATTTTTAGAAATGTCTACGCATCCGCGGTTAAAAAAAAATAATGTTGAACCGTTAAGAAATAGGAACATTTGTTCTACAAAAGATTAAAAAACAAATTACCATTTTACATATTTTTGTTTGTACTAATGACACATCAGTATTCACTCCACAATTTTTTTGTTACTAAAATATTATTATTTTATAAAGGTGTCTTAAAATATCGGTGAACCATTAGAAAAAAATAGTTTGAAAACCCATATTATGTCAAACATATTATTCCCTATGGGCGGGTTAAATATTATGGAGAACAGTATGTAAATTTGTTACCGGCCCCGTAATTTATTCATTCGATAAGGTTAATGAGTGTTGAATAATAACATGACTTAGATATACAAGGTCATTGCACATAGTCTATATTGTTATCAAACGAAAATAAAATGGCAGCGTAAGGGTACATATCTTAGTATACATCGTAGTATAGCCAGTAAAAGTCGTCCCCTTACACTGCAGCCATTTTAATTTCGTAACGAGATAAAATGATATAGACGGGGGGGGGGTACTATAATTATTGCGATAACCTTGTATATTTAAACGGTGCATTATTACATAAAGAAATATTTCATTATTGATAACCGTTATTACCAAATAATATATTAAGCTACCAAACAACAATGATATTTTACCTAACCAAAATCCAACTTGTGGTCTGTAGCTTATAGGTCCGGTAATCAATAGTTTACAAAACCACTATAGGGCGTTCAAACAACGCCCAGTTTTGTTTAAAAAACTGTTCGGTAAGTCGCTACAAGAGTACAGGACGTTTGTGCAACCCTCCCCAAGGTTTTTACAATAGACGATTTTGCTCTAAGGTTACTCAAAAATAACGATTGTGAACATACCTGTCATGCGTGAGACCAAATATTGCGCTAATATCCTCTTTTTTGAATTCGGTTCCTTATAGAGTCTTGCGGAGATTGTATGATTATAATATTATAATACGGTAGAGTACCGTGATGTGTAATGTAGTTTAGAGATTTTACAAAAAAAAATTAACAATCGCCTCCCTCCCAAAGGAAATTCCTAATTACGCCACTTGCACTCCAAGCGGTGGTCACTAAAAAATATGCAGTGCTACCCTTTAGAATCATATACTGTATGGATGTGGTTATGTGTATTACACCGAATTTGTGTATCTTCCCCACCAGAATCACATTTAACAGGTACAATGTAACTAGACACAATACCATTGAGCCCCTCAGGCCTCAACTGAACAGTGCACGAAAAATTGGTTCCGATCAATTAGTAGGGAAGTCAGTCCCTGGCAGACGGCAGCGCTAGTTGTTCAAACACCACGGGATGAAAACAAGGTATATAGTCGTAAAGAAAAATATAGTTATATCACAGTGTACTAGTGTGGTTCAGATGTCAGTCATTACGATCGCTGCATATTATGTATTATGAGGAACGACTTTTTCGTCCTAGTAGGTCATCTATTTTATACGTTATCTATGATTACTACGGCATAATATTATTATCGTTCAGTGTTCTGTGATTAATCGTATGTGAGAATATTATCCAGAATCAGTTATCAGGTATAAGTTCAACGCACAGATATCTGTAATATAATACTATGATTTAATGGTAAAATAAAAAAGTAAATGTAAAACGATTTATAAAAAAATATTTTTTAATTTTTAAAAACAACAGGTTTAGAAATAATAAAATACAATACAAGATAAATCATAATTTATCTTATTTACCATAATATAAAGTAGTATACAGTTGAACCCCGACCTTTATGCTTCAATTTATGGTCGGAGTCGGTATCTAGTACTATGTGGATATCTGTGAATTGTGATTATAATAATATAGGAGTACCTTAACTAGTAGTATAGATATCTGTGGTTCAACCGTACGTTATCGGTTGTCACTACTCACGAACCACCAGCTGATTCTGGGCACGCCGTCGGCGTAATTTTAAATCGTGTCACGGTGGCTCCTCGATATGCCGTTATCATTATTTAAGCCAAATCACATTTCATACCTTTGCGAGATTAGACTGCGATATTGTGATAAGACTATAAGTTTATTTATATGTATAATATGTCATATACATATATAATATATTTACATATTATGTAAATAACAAATGTTATAATACCTATTATATACAGGGATAATAAATATACTATGTAATATAATATGTACTATAATAAGTAATAACTGTAGTCTGACTGTAATATGTAAACTTTATTCCTCATTTATTCATTTATTCATTTCAATTTATTCATTTATATTTTATATAAATATATACTGTCAAAAATACTGTACACTATATGTCTATATAGTACTAAGTACTTATTTAATTATGGACTTAGCAAAAAAATCACAGGTATTATTATTTAACTGTGTCATTATTCATTAACCATTTAGATTATACAATTTATGTTACTAAATAATGTGTACCTAACCAATGAACAAAATTAATGTACAATTTTGATTTTATGGTTTTTTATTATCTAGATTACATTCAGTATATTACAACAGTATATCCTAGTTTTATGTATTATTTATGTTTTCTAGTTTTATGTTAGATTATTTATCTTGAAATATTAACATATGACTGTAATTTAATTTTAATTTAATATTTATGATTATTTTTAAGTATTAATATTTATTGTCAATACATTTAAAGATTAAAAATGCTTATGACTACCTATGATATAAATGTAGAAAAATATTGGTAATGTAATTTAATGTTTAGACTTAGACACTTATAGTACTGACCATTTAGAATATAAATATACGTATGTCACTAACAAATATATTATGTCTAATAAACAAACTTTATGTGCAATAGAATTGTTTTTTCTTTTTTTAATGTCTTTATTAACTTTTATAACTTTTCTACACCTATAGTTAAAATATCTTAGTTGTTTTTTTAATCAAGAAAACAATAAATAAACTATTAATTAATATCTTGGAAAATATATTAATTTTACAAGTAGCTATGATATTATTTTATAAATTTTAGTATGTTATAATTTGTGAAAAGGTCGAATGTCTTTGTTAAGATTTGGATATTGTAGAAAAGATAATTAATATTTTTATTCATGTTCTGAATGATGATTAAAGACATTATTGTAATAATTGAAATATTGGTGAAAGGTAAATCTTATTTTTTACTTCCATTGTTTAGTTGTTTGTTTGTAAAGAGTGTGATGCCAGTTTTAAGTATAGCTATACTCTGTCAAGGCATAGAAAAAATAAGCATCAAATTGCAGATAAGCCACCTATTTCTGTACCCGAATGTATTGAATCTTTTGAAAAACAAGACTGTTGTTTGAATGTCAAAAAAAAGAACTTGAATCGACATTTAAGAGCAGTTCATGGATTTACAGAAACTCAGATTTCTAATATGAGTCTTAATCTAAAATCAAATATTTTATTACACCCCAAGGTAAATGTGGTGGTATTCATTTTAATAAGAAAAATAGTAAAATTAAAAATAATTTAAATTTTAGCCTTCAGCAAACTTAAAACCTTCTGAACCTAAAAAAGCAATGGTATATACAAGCAGTAATATTGCATTAATGGTAATATAAAACATCAATAATATTATTATAAAAATAAATATTGTTATAGTATACATACATGCAGTAACCATAGGCGCACATAGGGGGGTGCTTGGGGGTGCTTAGCACCCCCAAGCTTCAAACTAGCACCCTCAGTTTATTTCAGTATTTCACCAATCATTTATAAACTATCGTGGTTTATTGGTTCGGAATTTTTCTTTTCAATACAAATATTGACAACTGTTTACGAATTCACGAATTCATTTTTTTTTTGTCCGTCATCATCTTTTAGGACAGTAAAAGTGCTTGGATTTTCTTCAACAGTATCTTTTCTGATAGGAAAGTGAATCTAGTTGGTACTTTGGGGGGGTAAAATTGTTATAAGCATTTAAACTCCAAATATTGACAAAATACGTGAAAATGACGAAAATTTGCAAATTATTTCGAGTTAGAAATTCATAAAAAAATTTCTTTTTAAATCTAAGATATGAAAATGTATTGCAAGATTTCTCATAAGTTTGTCTACCTTTATCAAAAAAAAAAAATGTCTACAAGAATCTCAAATTAAATTTTTATGAACGTTTGAAATTCATATTTTTACAACATTTGATATTCACTCGATTTCTCATGTAACGATTTTCTAATTTTGTTGTAATTAAAAAACGAATGACTAGATACTTGAAAATTTTACTAAATTTTTATATTAGCATTTCCTATACACCATATAGTTTTGAAAATATTTTGATTCTTTTTGAGCTATTTACGGACATTTTCAGTTTTCAATATTTTAATTTTTTTTCTATTCATATCAATAAAATTTTATTTTTATGGTAAAAAAGCTTGAAAATTTAATGCAAAGCTACTGATATATTGTTACAATAACACTTGAAAAATATTAAAAATACATAGGCACAATTTTTTTAAATAATTATTTAAAATTCAAATTTTGACAAAATTTATCACATTTAAAATTTAATAATAATTTTATAGTTAAAAATTTATAAAATGTTCAACTTTTATAGCTAATGATTGAAAATTTAAAACAAGATTCTACGTAAATAGGTTATATATAAATTGCTTTATTCACCTTAGTATCATCAAATATACTTAGTAATATCATAGGCTGACTAACCGTCTTCGCTCAGAATCGTTTTTCTTATACAATGATGTTAGTATATCATTGAATTCAAATTTAATACCATCGATTATACAGTGACCCACTTGTACCCTACTGTACAGCAGAGCACCTTTTTGTTTATCAAACTTAAATAACTTTTATTTTGGTTTTGATATAGTTTTGATATAGTTACAGAGTAAATTTTCTCATTTTTATAGTGTGAACATTTAGTTTCTTAGCTTAGAGTAGAGCCTGAATGTTTTTTAAACCCGTGCAAAACAGTTTTGCCTATGTTGTACCTACGTCTGTAATACGGAGACAACACATGTGGGTGTACCTAGCGTCTTCTTTACAATCATGCAGACTATTTGATACATTGCACTTTAGAAATTATTGTATACACTATACAAATTAAATCTTATGCAATGCAGAAATATTAGGATTAGGGGGTGTGGGGGGCAAAGCCCCCCACGGATCTGTGAACCATAAATTATCCCAGCACCCCCTTAATTCACACCCAATGTGCGCCTATGGCAGTAACTACATCAAATGTATATCCATAAAACATTTTCTGTAGCTCAACTAGTCAACTAAATATCTGTAAAATAGCTATATTTTTACAATAGGAACAAATACCTGATGGTTATAATTATAATATACTAACCAAGAAAAATTTAAGTGATGGGAAATTTATAGCTAAGTTTGAAATTTTGAATTTTGATGTCTCTGATGTTACCAATTGGATGTTAGAAATGAGACGCAAATGTAAAACAACATACCTTAGCACAAATTGTAAAAAGCCAGATTCAGTTGTTTTTAAGGCAAGTTCTCATTAACATTATTACATTAGTATTATTTGAATATTTTTATTTAATTAAAATGTATTTACAGAAAAGGTACCGATGTCATCATAATACCAGACCTAAAAAAAATTCAGTTCCTAGAGCAAAACATTTGTCTTGTGTAGCAACACTTATAATTCAAATAGAACACACTTTTGATGAAATGTAAGTAAATGTATTATTATATGTTATAGCCTGGGTGTTTAAACATAAAATTAGCTTCACTCAAAATATTACCTATACGGCCATACCTAATGTATATTTTTCTTAAATCCTAAAAATTAATCAAAGAAACCTGATAACTAAAACACTGTTTGTAGAGTTGTTTTATAGATACAAATATTAAATGTATAACAAATTAGGTATTAATGATTTTCAAAAATTATTTACAATAACATTTAAAATTATTAACGCCTAGTGCCCATTACATATTGTCCCACTTTATTTGTTTTTGTATTAGTGCTCCATATGATAAACCCACATCAAAGGCTGTTGTTGTAATGAGACATATTCATAACCATAAGCTGATGTGTGCAGATGTTTTAAAGTACAGAATTCCGTCTGATGAAGTTAAAGAGCAAATATTGAAGTTATTTGAAGAAGGGAAATCGCCATCAAAAGCTCTTCTCACATTAAAAAAACAGCTATATATTGACAAAGGTAGCAATTATTATGTTTGTGCAGGAGATCGAGGAGAACTCCCAGATCCTGAGTGGGTTTATTACCAATATTATAAGACATTCAAAAAACACTTTGGATCCTCTCATGGAGATGCTATGATGATATCTTTAAAAGATGCTGTAGATGAATACAACAGAGACTGTAATCATGAATGTTCATCAATGGAAATTCTTGATGATGGAAATTTTATTATAGCAATACTTAGCCCATTGATGAGAAGGATAAGTGAAGGTTTTGATGAGAGTGGAGAAGTATTATTCATTGATTCATCAGGCAATGTGGATCGTTATGGATGTAAAGTATTTTTCATTTATACTAACAGTTGTGCAGGTGGTATGCTTATTGGTAGTTTGATTGTTACTAGTGAAGCTACATCAATCATTGTAAAAGGATTGGAACTGTGGAAAAAAATGTTATCTCCGGAGTCTTTAGGTAAAAGAGGTCAAATAGGTCCTAGAATATTTATGACAGATGACTCACTAGCTGAAAGAAACGCATTAAGTGAAGTATTTCCTCAGACAACACTTTTACTTTGTATTTTTCACGTATTACAAGCCGCTTGGAGATATCTTTGGGATTCTAACCATGGAATTCCCTTAAAACACAGACCTTCCCTATTTAGTGGGATAAAAAATATGATATACTCAAAGGATACTGATGAACTAAATAATTCTTTTAACTTGATAAATCAAAACCCAATAACAAATGATTATCCTAGGTTTAAAGTATATGTTGAAGGGTTATTCAAAAGAAGACAGGAATGGGCTATTTGTTTAAGAAACAACTTGGTTACAAGAGGTCAAAATACGAACAATATAAGTGAAGCTGGAGTTAAGATAATGAAAGATGTTGTGCTTGAAAGAACAAAAGCATATTCTCCAGTGCAATTATTTTTTTTTATTATCAATGATTTAGATAAATTTTATGAGATGAAAATTTTGGACGTTGCTGCTAATCGACCACCTCAGTATCTAAAAAAAAAATATTTTATATCAGCTAAACAAAAAAAGTCCTTAGAGTATAAAGCATTAGATTTGGGAAAATCACTTTTTGTTGTAAAAAATAAGATAAAAAATACAATGTACAATGTTGATACTGATACTGGTTTGTGTTCATGTCCACAAGGTGACACAGGAAAACCTTGCAAGCATCAAATTTATGTTGCCAAAGATCTCAATATTGATATACCTCTATGTTTACCAACTAATGAACATACTAGAATAAAACTACATACTATTGCTACAGGGTGCAGTGATATTAAAAAAGATTGGTATACTCCATTTCTTAACACCGAAAATAATGAAAATACTGAACTATGTGTTGAACCAAAAATCCAAAATAATATAATAGTAGAACCCAGTCATTCTTTAAACATAAGTGAAAATCAAAGTTCACCTATTCAAATTTCACCTACTTACAATGAAGTATTGGAAAAGTTTGATTCCACAGTGGATAAAATTAAAAGAGCTTTTGAATCGGATAGAGAATATTTTTTACCAGGTATTAATGCTTTTGTAAATTCATTTGATAAAAATGTAAATACTCATGCAGCTTTGTTATCTGCAATGATGACATTTGGAAAATACTCTGGCATAAATCCTAAGAGTATAAAGCCTAAACTTATTGGGAATAAACATATTGGAACTCAACCAACAGCTCGAGGAAGACGTGTTACACAAATTGGAGGTAGACATAATTTAACTTCTGGCAGAGTTCCTAAATGGAAAAGAGTCAATGAACATGGATATCACCTAAAATTGACTTCAAGCCAGTTACCAAGAGGTATTATAAAATCTTTTGATCCTTCAGTTGTTCCCAAAAAAGTTTCAAAAATGCCTCATCAGTTGTCTTATTGTGTGGATAAAAATAAACCATTAGGATCAACTCATAATGCAAAGTAAATAAAAGTATAGTATTATTAAATTTATTTTCAATATATATATCTTAAAATACATAAAGAATAGTCAATAAACATGTTTTAATGTTTTATACTTAATATTAATTGTTTATTCAATTTAGAGAATCTGATGTGAGATTCTATGATTTCAATCATGATTTTGCTATTATGATATTTATATTTTATATAAACAATTTAACCAATGTAGTATTGTTTTTGTTAAAGTAATATTTATGATGTGATAATTTACTAAATAACTGACATTTGTAGAATATGTTTATTGTTTAATGTAACACTGTAGTATTTAACATAATATGTTTATAATGTAACACTATTGTATTGTACGATGGCTTTACTTACTTTAATAAAATTATGTTTCCATGCAATGTCAGTCTGCCTCATGATTGGGCCCCTGACCCAATATTATTATTTAAAAAAATAGGTGGTTAAGTGGGTGTCGCTCTGTTGTGCAGTAAGTTACAAGTAAGTCAGTGTTAAATTTAAATTCAATGATATAATATCATTATATAAGAAAAACGATTCTGAGCGAAGACGGTCAATTAGCCTACCTATAATATTACTAAGTATATCTGATGATATTATTTTGAATAAAGTAATTTATAAATTATAACCTTTTTACGTGTAACCTTGTTTTAAATTTTCAATCCTCTGCTATAAAAGATGAACATATTATACATTTTTAACTACAAAATAATTTTAAATTTGAACATGCTTATAAAAAAAATTGTGCCTATGTATTTTTAATATTTTTCAACTGCTATAGTAACAATAATCAATATACCAGGGCCTTGTAAACTTGTATTCACGGTTTCTTACCCAACAAATAAAATGTTGTTGAAATTTATAGAAAAAAAAACTAAACAAATTGGAAATTGAAAATGTCCGTAAGCAGTTCAAAAGAAATCAGAATATTTTGAAAATTTTATCGTCTATTGAAAATAATAAAATGGTTTAAGTTGAAAATTATAAGTTAAAAGAATATGTTGATACTTTAAAACTAGTTCATAAAATTGTCATTTAGAAATAATATGTAGATATGTTTAGTCAAAGTTTTTTTTTTTTATTTAACAAATACTTCATTCTCTAAAAAAAATATACAATTTGACAGTTCATTAATGATACATGATAATATACATAAATTTATAGTCTTATCACAATATCGCAGTCTAATCTCGCAAAGGTATGAAATGTGATTTGGCTTAAATAATGATAACGGCATATCGAGGAGCCACCGTGACACGATTTAAAATTACGCACGCCGTCGCCCGTTCAATTTTGAGTATTGGATTAAATAATAATATGTTGGACGTATTATTCTGTGAGGCACGATGTACTATGTAGAACATAGAGTTGTAATACTCAGTGATGTAGAGAAGATAAGGTGATAAAACTAAAAAAAAAAACAGTCGTCTCCATAGACCTTGTAATATACTCATAAGGTTAGGTTAGGGGTGTCTCGCAACGAGATCATTATTTATTTGATATTTCCAATACGAATTCTTATCACTGTTTCTTTTTTTTTATAAGTTATAACTGCTAAATTAATTAAAAATTAACAAAATAAAATAATATTTAAAATTAATTTAACATTTAAAAAATGTGTAGTATATTAACCATAACCGTTCACGAGACTCTAACTACCTATAGTTCTACTGACAAGAAATTATTTAGAAGATGACCCTCCTAAGGAGAGAATTTGGATGTCCGACTATAAGTTATAATTTTTAGTTACCAAAAACTATTCTGTATTTACCTATTTTTTTTATTTATTTGTTCACATATTTATTTATTTGCTTACCTACAAACCTATTTATTCACCCTTTTTTACATGTCTTGATTATTTATTTATTTATTGTTATGCCGATGCCATAATATGTTTATATACTGTCAATCAAGCTATCATGACTCTCACTTATGTTTTTTGTTTTGTTGTATTTAGTCATTTTTTTTCCTCGTGATGTACCTAATCAATGATAGCGATTAGGAGCTTATTATGTAATATTACATTGTTTTTTAAGATTTTCACATTTGTTATTATATTTATCTGTAAATATGTTACTGTATACATTAATTAATATGTACTACATATATTGTTAAAAGCTGTATGTTGTTTATAAGAAAAAAATAAAAATAATAAAATAATAATTATGTTCTGGTACTTGCCATAAAAAATTGTTTTCCTCTGCCCTTATAATTAATAATAAAGATTTTAAATAGTTTCAATATTATAAACTTGATAAGCAAATATTAATATTTTTATTTCTATAACAATAAGCCTTTTTATTGCACTTCGTATAATACCTTATATCAGTAAATTATTTTCTCTATGGGCCAATTTTGGGCAATTTAGCAAGCATAGCACGACTAACCAGTCTTTTGAGAAAGTATTAAGACGATCTCGAAGACGATAGTAGTCAAATAAAAAAGTATTAAAAATACTTTTAAAAAACTATTATAAATATGTATTTTATGAATACTCACAAAGTATTTGAATACAAATACCTACAAGTATTTTTTTTAATTTTATGCTATTTAATATATATGTATATTGTACACCAGTATAGGTACCTATTATGTTACTACTTACCATAGATTTTAACTATTACTCTAACATGTCTGACTATTTAGAGATAAATACATGTTCTGCACATATTTCATTCTGCATTCAGATATATTTCAACTAATATTGATTACATTTTAATGAAAAAAATAAAATAAAAAGTTGTATTAAATATTAATATGGAACTATTTTAAAATTATTAGATTTTCAGTTTTATCAAAAAATTCCCACACAGAAATCATATAAAATTTGATGCGGTATTTTTTAAATTTTAAACATTGTTATTAACTACTTTTACTACCTATACAAAAACATAAAATTAGTTTTCTATAAAAACAATGTTATATTTATTGATGTCAATTTTTTGTGACAACTAATAAATTAAAATTAATATAAACTGACTTTATGGTATTTTAATACAAGTATTTAAATTGTGTTAAAAAGTATTCAAAATACTTAAAAATAGATTAAAAAAAATTGTATTTAGAATACCATTTAAATAGTTCAAAAAGTATTTAAATACTTGTATTTGATTACTTTACAAGACTGCGAATAACATAGCCATAACTATACATATTTTAGGGAGCTGGGTGGTTATAATTATGACATACCTATACAATACATATAAAAATTGAGCAATTTAATTTTATAATTATGTAAAATTAATTTTTTAATTCTTTTTAAAAAAATATTAACAATTTCATATACTTATATATTTGAATGTTATCTAACTGTGAATTTAACATCAAAGTTATCAAAGCGTCCTGATAACCGTTTCCTTGTTGATTCCTCAAAAACAATTTTAACAACCGGCTAAATTAATCATGATGAAAAACTGTAAACAGTGCAGAGCTACATGAAATGCTTTAATTGAACCTGCAATTTCACTATGGGCTTTGGCCTAGGGGGCCTCCTCCCTATATGTATATGCCATTGCCTTATATAATAATTAATAATAAATATTATCTACAATATAAATGTATATGTATTTGTATACTAAATAGGCAAATAGTATAACGGTTTTGCTTTTGGCATACATAATGTTACTTGACATGAACTACAAATTATTTTACCATATTAGTCTTTTCTTCTTTTCTTATTAATTGTTTTCCTTTGCCCTTATAAGTATTGTTGTTCATTCAATTTATAAAAATTAATAATTTATTGTGTCTTACCTATAAATGTGTAGACGTGTAGTTATTAACAATAAAAATTTATCTCAAATATAAAAATGTACTTGAACAATGAACATAATTGTTTAAGCTCCAAAACAAGTTATAATAAACAAATATCACTACTAGAAAAAAAATTTCTTGTTTTTTCCTAGCTAAAAAAGAGGTTAAAAACTGTTTTCTTTGTCCTACAAGTATTACTGTCCATTCAATTTAACTACAATGTATTATTTATTATTTACTTATTTAATTATATATTTTTAGCAACAAAGTTACTCTAAAAAGTTACTCTATCGCAGAGGGTGCATGTAAACTCCGCCACAAGAACCTTTTTTAGTGTAAACTCCGACAGTGAAAAAAATTGGGTAAAATTACAGTTATCTAATAAGGTAGAGATGTAAAGTAAAATTAAATTTGCTTGTGTCACAGATATATATATATCACATATATAACTATATTTTATGATTTATCGGTACTGGGTTGAAAAATAATTTCCAATAACCTACAACCTAGTGACTAGTAAAATTTAATTATTAATATTTTTATTTTTATTATTAAAGATCTAGTATAAACTATAGTTATAGAATATATTCAGATTATTAATAATTATTATTATCATTGTTATTATTTTTATTTTTATTAATTATTATTTTGAAATTAAAAAGCAGAATTGTATCCGTTATCGCATCATTCATTATTTTATTTGCATACGTATTCTGAATAATTTTTTTTTTTTATATTCATTTAAAAATAGTTTATATTTGACACAAAACAAATTTTTCTACTAAAAATTGGCCACATTATAAGTCATGGACAATAGTGTTTCCTTTGGATGAAATATAATTGATCCATGTTAATTTCCAACCATTCCAAAACACAAAAATTATCTTGAAAATAAAAATATTCTAATAGTATTTGAATGTGTATCCAAAATATATATTTTTTAATATATTCGAATATTATTTTGAATACAAAATAAAAGTATTCTATACAAGACTATACCTAATACACTTAATTAAATACAATAAATAATAGTAAAAGATCCATTCGTTGCATTCAGTCACTTGAAACTTTTTCTCACTAGTCATAAAATAACTTTAATTTTTGTAAAAAATAATATTTAATAAATATGGTTAAAATCCACACTAATACAGCTTTTTTTTTTTTGGCAGTTGTAGGTTTTGGTAACAGTTGTGTCTTTGTCTTGGGCCATTTTTGAATCTGATGACTAATATTTTTATGAGGGTTATCTTTTATCTTTTGCTCTTTTCAGATTCTGAGTGGAACGATGAATCTATTGATTTTACAATGATGTGTGTTTTTTTTAATATTTTTTTTTTGTGTCTAGTGAATTTCTAGTGAATCTAGTTGGTGCATTCGGGAGGTCAAATTTAAAAATTCCCAATATCTTTCACAAGCGCCGGGAAAAACAACATAAAATTTAAGGGAAAACGGGGATTTTTACACAAAATCGGTTTTCCAAAAAATCGATTTTGGTTTTTGGTGTAACTCTAAAACAAATGAACGTATATACATGACATTTTCACTGGTTGTTTATATTTGCATTTTCTATACACGATAAAATTTTCAAAATATGATGATTTGTTTTGAACTGTTTAGGAATATTTTCATTTTCCATTTGTTTTTATTTTTTTTCTAAAAATATCAATTAAATATTATTTGTTGGTTAAAAATGCTTGAAAATTTAATAGAAGAACTTCTTTCACATTTTTTAAAATTGTTTTTCTGGTTGTGATAAATTCATTAATATATAATAGTATATTAAAACTTGTTTTGGAGCTTAAACAATTATGTTCATTGTTCAAGTACATTTTTATTTTTGGTATCTATTAATTTTAATTATTGAAAATTATACATATTTTTAAGTTAACCACAATAAATTATTAATTTTTAGAAATTGAATGAACAATAATATTTGTAAGGGCAAAAGAAAACAAATAAGAAAAAAAGAAGATTAATATGATATTATGATAATATGACGTAATTTATGTCAAGTGACATTATGTCAAAAGCAAAACCGTTCTTAAACTATAGTCTATAATATATGCTATATAAATAGACTAGCTGAATATTCCGGCTTCGCCGTGTGCAGTTTTTGATGTGCCAAGTCCTACATAGTATATATAATATATATTATATACTCTATATAGGTTTGACTGGTTTGAGTATATCTTAGTTTTAATGTACTTCAGTTCACGGACAAATCGGCGTCAGTGTACCCACTACCTACCTTTGTAATAATTCGAATATTCGATATATATCTGGACTTGTTTACTGATAAAATAATTGTCACTTATAGATATTATGAAGTATTCACTTTTAAGAGGACGTCACATCCGTGTTTGTTTCCATCTAGAACTCGCTCAATTTTGGTGTTAGAATAAAAACACCTATGACAATATTTAGAGGGGGCAAGACGTTGAGTTTTTTTTAAAAAAAATCTAAATTTTGAAAAGTTAAAAAAGTTGAAATTGTTGCTATTTCTTAACGATATAATGGACTAATATTGGGTATAATGGGAAAAAAAGCAATGACTTGCCCTCAGAAATATTGTCACAATTCAATTTTATGATAGGTATTTTTACTCTTGAACCAAAATTGAGTGATTTATACTCGGACAGCGTAAACACGTTTTGTCTATATTTTACGTGTGTAAGACACAGACACGCAGTGTTGGGTACAGGGCCGTAGACACGGGGGGGGGTTTAGGGGGTTCAAACCCCCCCCTTGGAAAGTTTATAAATTTATTTCAAATATTTAAAACTACTAATATATCTTATATATTAAAAAAAAAATTTTTATCAATAATAGTTATTAATAATATTTTAGATGTTTGTGTTGTTAAGGGTTATAAGTAAGGTATTTTGTGTATCGTCTAATGGTCGCAATGACAAATCACCATTACCAAAACCGTTTTGTTACTGTGATAATTGATAATCTTATTATATGTTTATGTTGATAATACTGAAATTTAAGATAACATATTAATAAGGTATTATCAGTATTATAGTTAAAACTTTAAAAGTTAAAACCGTGCTAAAAAAAACATAGATTTGAGAGAAATGATCAGTTTGGCCAATATCAGTATCAAGGTTCTTGACAATTTAAGGGAAAATGTAGATCATGAATTTAAAAAAATGTTCAAAGAAGCTCAAGTAATGAATGCCTTAAATTCAATTTTAATGTTCATTTTTTTAACTATAATTATATTTTTAAATAGAGATTGCCTCAGATGTTAGACTTTGAAATATCAGTCAAACAGCTGAAAAAGAGTCAAAATATTTTCAAAATTGTATGGTGTATAGGAAATTCTAATATAAACATTCAGTGAAATTTTCATGTATCTACAGTTATTCGTTTTTGTATTACAACAAAATAAGGAAATCGCTACATGAGAAATCGAGTGAATATCCAATGTTGTAAAAATTTGAATTTCAAACGCTCTTAAAAATTTAATTTGACTTTCTTATAGACATTTTTTTTTTTTGATAAATGTAGATAATCTTATGAGGAATCTTGTATTACATTTTCAAATCTTAGATTTAAAAAGAAAAATTTTTACGAATTCTTAACTCAAAATAATTTGCTAATTTTCATGATTTTTCCATATTTTGTCAATTTTTGAACTTTAAATGCTTATAAAAAAAAATTGTGACTAAGGATTTTTAATATTTTTCATCTGCCTTTGAAACAATATACTAGGAGCCTTCTATTAAATTTTCAAGCTTTCGCAAACAACAAATAAAATTTTATTGATATTTTTAGAAAAAAAAACTAAAAAAAAATGGAAAATAAAAATGTGCCTAAACAGTTCAAAGTAAATCAAATATTTTGAAAATGTTATCGTGTATAGAAAATGCAAATATAAACAACCAGTGAAAATTTCATGTATATACGTTTATTTGTTTTAGAGTTACACTAAAAACCAAAATCGATTTTTCGGAAAACCGATTTAGCGTAAAAATTCCCGTTCTTCCATAATTTTTATGTTGTTTTTCCCGGCGCTTGTGAAAACTACTGGGAAATTTTTACTTTTGACCCCCCAAAGTACCAACTAGATTCACTTTCCTATCAGAAAAGCTACTGTTGCATGTAACAGTACTATAACATGTTATTATTATAATAAACCCCCCCCCATATAAAATTCCTGTCTACGGCACTGGTTGGGTAAGTTACTTTTTAAAAGTAACTAAGTTACGTTACTAGTTACAAAATAAAATAGGTAACTAGATTACTTGTTAGTTACTCAGTGATACAAAAGTAATGCGTAACGTCACATTTTTTACTCAAAAGTAACTAGTTACAATGACGTTATTCTTATGTTATTAGGGGAGCATACTACTTGCGTCCGAAATTATTATCAGTAGGTGAGTTGCGTCCCGCAAAAAAAAGAATCAAAAAGGTCATAGCCGATTTGCGTCCCAGTACACCTTTTTTTATGACTTAATTGCGTCACAAAAATATCGATATAATCGATATAAAAATGTAAAAAGAAAAAGTATAAAAAAAACTATTCTGTGCGAAAACGGTCAGTCAGCCTATGATATTACTAAGTATATTTCAATCCTTAGCTATAAAAGTTGAACGAATATTTATCAACTTCAGGAGTATATATTCAATTTCCACGCTTTTTTTTAAAAAATTCAAACTTATAAAATTACAAATTCATATGTTTTATATTTTGTCATGGTAGTAATAATAATAATAATATAGAGTGATGTCGTCTGGAGTGTGATATGGAGTATGTGAAGTAGGATTACTTATTACATTTTGATGAACATCTATTTTCATATAGCTTTTACAGCTTTTATTCGTGCTCTTCCATCGAAAATTGTTATTACATAACATTTTATTATATCCGAACTTATAACCATTAATTATTCATTATTTGCGACCAATTTAGAGCTACACATTTTTTCCATAGCTTAAAAAAAAAATCGTAGGTATTTTATTAAATTAACTTATTTAATTTTTTTTAATTTGATGAGTGGTTATTTCACAACTATTGGCCTTATAATGCGAGTAAAAAAAAACAATTATCGACGTAATTGCTTCATCTTATCGAATCTAACAACCAACAAGTTGTATACATGTTCCCATATCTTTTCACATAAAATAATACCCACTTAAGTTATTAATAGAATATACTATCATATTGTACCTATCATAGATAAATTGTATCTACATTGTAAGTAAGTAACGCACGCACTCACACACATGTATACGGTACAGTTTATGAACTATCGATTTTAGTAACACGATACTATCGATTTTAATGATTTTAGAAGATAATATCGATAATAATTATATGGCTGACTTGCGTCCCCAAAACGGGACGCAATTTACCGGTCAAAATTTACTACCTGAAAAATATATCTTTTTTGGGACGCAAGTAACATGCAGCCGTTATTAGCAGTAATCCGTACGTCGATGTACATAATATTTTATCAGATATGATCTAAAAATAAATAAACTATATCAGTTGCTGCCTTTAAACTATATTAGATTAAACTGGGAAAATGTTGTAATTACATAAATACCTACTTAAATTATTAATATAATTACATTTTCTGTTGTGGATACGAGGGGAAGGAGTAAAGGACTGTCGTGAAGTAGCACCGCGATATATCCCCCCCCCCAAAAAAAAAATAATGTAACCCGTTCTTCTGCTAAGTTACTTCTAAATAATTAACGTAGTTACTCTTGCGTTAACCTAAAAAAAATAACAACGAAGTTACTTAATGTTACTGAAAAGTGTAACTACGTTACAGTGACGAGTAACGCACGTTACTTTACTACCCAACACTGGTAAGACAACACATGGTGTGACACTGTGACTGACTTCATCTTGAATAAAGATGGTTAAAGCTAGAAAGCCTTTATATATATTATTATCTAGGCTCTCTAGTTAAAGCTAATAATGTCATTATTTATTTTGTTCCATTTATCATTTGAACAAATACAACTGTTGTACAGTTGTACACTTATAACACGTCACATTCTATAATAATAATATGATACCATAGTCATAATATGACTGTCGTATAGACCTAAATTTGATAGGAACAGATAATCCAGAAGAGATGGTAAAACACAGAGAACGATGAGAAGAAGAGGTATTGCGGAAAGGGCCAAGGGGCCTATATTAGGAAAAAAAAAGATGATATAGATAATGAAATATTAAGACTATGTATTGTATGGTAGTGAGCAATGCACAAAAGATTTAGCAATAACATGCAGCGAATAGCGATGTGACAAGAAAAAACAATAAATACAGTCACTACGACGTAAGTACTATATTAATTACAATAATTAGTAATTATTATTATTCGAGGACGTCACAGTCACACCCGCATGAGTTGTCTCCGTTTTTACGAAATGCACAACGTAGCAAAAACTGTTTAGCGGGGAACAATTTTACTCCCTCTGTGTTTATAGTAGAAGTATACCAATATTCCAGTATTTTTGTTGCGACCGCATGTGTTGTCCTACCCAAAACAGTTTTTTCTATGTTGTACATATTTTGTAAGGCGGAAACAACACAAGCGGGTGTAACAAAAATTATAATGATTCGTTTTACAGAAAAAAATACGAAGCTGATCATTTTTTGTACAATATTATGTAGAAAATTAATTAATTGAGAAATATGAAGTATAGGTACTTATTACCTAATAATTAATATAATATAAAATATAATGATAGCATTTAAACTAGGTAGGTACAAGAAGAATATAAATTATAATATGATGCATTGATATTTGATGCACCTATAGAAGGCTAGAATAACTAAGAACCTACATCTTACTCAAAGAATATTATTAGGGTTCTTTCATAAAAATAATCAGAGCTGTGCCAAGGGGAAGGCAAATGTTTTATAGGGGTGCCAAATATTTTTGTCATGTTGTGCCAATTAAAATTATCATGTCACTGAAAATAATAGCAATATTCGAGGTAGTTATTAATTCAAACGTAAATAAGTAATGTTCGAAAACAGCGTGATGTCGGTTTTATATCAAATGCCTAGGTATATAAATGCTCGAATCATGATTGTCGAGTTATAATTATTTATTAACAAAGATAATTGTATTATATATGGTAGTAAAATATTCTATTCTATATAGAGTATATCAGGGGTGGCCAAACTTTGGCTCGCGTCATAGACTTATGCGGCTCGCATTTTATCGTAAGATACAAAACATTTTTACAAAAAAATAATATGAACTTATTTATTTGAAAAAGTATAATATTTTATTAAATTACAATTCTACAGTTCTATAAGAAAACAACTCTTCTTCACAGTGTAATTTGATTTCTCTATGTTCTTCTTCATAGTTGCGTTTCTTAGACATGATAATTATTATTTTATCAATATTACGATGTATACAAATAATAGGTACTCACGACGTCGCACAGAACTATGGTCTATGAAGACACATATCCATGTGTATTTCATAATTTTATGGTATTTATAAAAACAAAATTAAGATAAAATTTAATCTGATATTTTTGATTATTGTACGTTATTATATTATTTCATAATCTACACATTTTATTACATTTGATATCTTATCTTATTTATGGTTAATATCTTAGATCATATACTATAGTTTATGATCTAAGGTTAATATTATATAAATCAATATGACCTTTTTTTTTCATTTCGGCTCTTCCATTATTAATATATTGGACGAATATGTTGAACCCACCCCGGGGTCTATTCTCTAAAACTACTTAAGGAAAACGAACGAGCAAAATGTACATAATCCGCCATTTTTACGTAATGTTTCAAAATTTCGTATTCTCGAAACTTGTCGAACGAAACTACCTATACTTAAATATTGATAATCGACGTTCGTCAACCTCTGTGCTTAACAAATTGATCCATTCGTATTAATTTTTATACCATTTGTTTTAGATTCTGAGTTAAACGATGAATGTATTGATTTTACAATGATGTGTGTTTTTTTAAAAATTTTTTTGGTGTCTGTCATCACCTTTTAGGATAGTAAAAGTGCTTGGATTTTCTTCAACAGTATCTTTTCTGATAGAAAAGTTAATCTAGTTGGTACTCTTTTTTTTGGGGGGGGGGGGGGGTAAAAAGTAAAAATTTCACAGTAGTTTTCAAAAGCGCAGTGAAAAACAAAAGAAAAATTAAGGAAAAATGGGAATTTTCACTCAAAATCTGTTTTCGAGAAAATCTCTTCAACAAATGACCGTAGGTACATGGGAATTTGTCTGAATGTTTATATTACCATTTTCTATACACCATAACATTTTCCAAATATTTTGAATTATTTTGAGCTCTTTACGGACATTTTCAGTTTCCATTTTTTTTAGTTTTTTTTTTCTATAAATATCAATAAAATTTTATTTGTTGGGTACAAAAGCTTAAAAATTTAATAGAAGGCTCCTATTATGTTGTTTCAAAGACAGCTAAAATATTAAAAATCCAGTCATTTTGACAGAATTTTGACAAAATTTATCAAATTTAAAATTGAATAATTATTTTGTAGTTAAAAATGTATAAAATGTTCAACTTTTATACCTAAGGATTGAAAATGTATAAAAAGATTCCACTTGAGTAGTTAATTCTGTTACCAAAAAATCTAAAAAATACATAAGCACAGTTATTATTTTTGTAGTTCAAATTTGGACGAAATTACATTAAAAAAACTAGAATAACTATTTTAGTTATTTTGTTGTGATTGTATAATATTATTCGTGGGTACTTGAAACTACCTAAGTACCTAATGGATATTGTGATATGATTCATTTTGAATTTATTACAGGTCAATTTATTTTAATACCATAGATAAGTATAATATGTCCTATACCGTCTCCGCTCAGAATCGTTTTTCTTATACAATGATATTATATCATTGAATTCAAATTTAATACCATCCATTAAACAGTAACCCACTTGTAACCTACTGTACAGCAGAGCACCTTTTTTAGTTGTTGTATATAGGGTTGCCACCTTTGAAAGAAAGCAGCCCCGGAGACAGGCCGATAAGCAAAAAAAAAAAAAAAGGTCGTTTAGTCATAAATGTGGTCATTAATGAATTACTTTTCAAATTCTGTGTAGTTTTATAATATCGATGCACGGTTACACTGACACAAAAATTAAAAGCAGATATTCGGATTCGTTCAAACACACTCGACTGTGATGTTGAAACAGATTCGTAAAATCATAATCGTAGACTCATAAAATCATAAACCGTAGTTCATAATCTTATTATTCTTGTTATCTTGAATAAATGGTTTTTATACCGGAAAATAATAAAAAAAAAGGCATAATAATAAAAAAATCGTATGTTATCTTATCTTTATCTCCGACCCGGAGAATAATTCACTGAACCCAGAGCCCGTAGATTTATACGTAAACCCGGATTCTCCGGGTGAAACCTGGAGAGGTGGCAACCCTAGTTGTATATATCTATCGTCGAGTTATAATTATTAAATAATAAATTGATAAATTTTATTAACGAAGTAAAATATTCCATTCTATATAGACTATTGCCATATTCTTTGAATGTTTACGTATAAAATATGGTATGACGTAGATACTAACACGTTATCTGCATTTATACTTTATACCAATATTAATTGTTCAAATATATAGGTAGGTACCTACTTTTATGTACAGAATATTATTACTTATTACATTATTAGTGTCTATTATATTTATACATACTGTTTTGCCTTGTTGGTTATTTAAATATGTATTCAACACTAGTGTAAACAATAATGATAATACGTGCTGCAGTACCTAGTACCTCTACCTATATTATTATTATTATTAATAAGGTATGTAAACCTATACCCGACTACCCGAGTGTAATGTCTTCTATATTATTATGTATGAAGATGTAGTGTACTATTGAAATATCTATACAACTATTGATTTGTTCAATTGTGTACAGCTATAACAGTGTGCATATTTAATACCTATATATTATAATATATATATGCATAGTCGCATATACGTGTCTAAATATCTAGTATCATGGTTGTTATTTAAAATTGATCAAGTCGTAGTTATTTGTACACGATGTATGGCTAATATGCAAATATTGAAATATGGTAACGACCTGTTTACCGTTAATGTCAATATGTCATAATAATACGTTGCCATTGAATGAAAAAATGGTTAACATTTATAAATGTTTAATATTATACTAAATACGTCATAAATAGACAATTATACAATTGACATCCCCGTGGCGCCATCTAGCGGGTTGGTCAGTAGGGCAGACAATACAAATTAAAGAAAATACTCAAGTACGAGTGACATTGTTTTCTTTACATAATATATATTTTATTTTATATTATATCTTTGTTATTTCACTATCTATTGTTCTGATCATGAACTTAGTTGTTCGTAGCAGTGTTGGGTAGTAAAATAACGAAAATTGCAGTAGCCAGTACGCTGTAATAATTTCATTATATTTTATTGAAACTAACGGAATTGTAACGAAATTTCTTTTAAAAATAATTTCTATGGAGTAACGTGTTATTTTCCACGTTATTAAAATAAGTTATGAATGTAGAGTGCATGACATAAACTGAGGGTTAGGATATTCGAGAAAAATTAAAAATCTATAAAATGTATTTACTATTCTGAAAGTTTTAGATAATAATGTTGAATATTATAAAAGGTGCAGGAATTTTAATTATTTTATTCATGTGTATTACATTCATCCATTATCAACATAATGTAACTACATAATCAATGTCTTACATATACTACTATACAATTTATGTACAATAATTAATAGTATACCTATATACCTACTACATATTAAATTCGTTATTATGGACTGAATTTGTCGTTAAATTTTGAAAAAGTAACTTTTAGGTACGCATTACTTTTTGAATGAAAAAGTAACATAACGTGATAAAAATAATGTCGGGTAACGAGAATGTAATTTATACAAAAATATTTAATGTAATGAGTAACGTAATTGAGTTTCTTATCGAAAGTAATTTACCCAACGGCCAACGGTGGCTATTTGTTAGCTCGTAGTTCTGATGACCAAGCCAGGATTAAGGGGAGGAAGGCTAACAGCGGAACTTATATAGTCACGATCACATCTATAAATATCATATGAAGGAAACCCAAGTTCGGAGGAAAGGAAATTACTAATTTACTAGTTTCAACAATTATAAATAATAGTCCAAAGTAAATTATGGTTCATCGATAATCAGTAAATATAACTTCGTACACATTCCCGATACCTACCCCTAACATTTAGAAATTAGCCATCTATGCTGCAGCTGAAGTTAAGTCCTGGGACCGCCTATGATATACTACCTATCAAGATATTACTAAAAGTGTATCTAAAATGTATTTGTTGCAAAATTTTTAAAATTTGTGAATTACAAAAAACGAAATTCATGGGGCTCCTATGAGTCAAGAATATCTCTTACAAAATTGGAAGTATGATTAATAATCTTTAAAATACTTATCATAAAGTTGATCTAATGATTAAGTTGTAGAGTGACTTTACATAGGAGTTATCATAAGTGCCCCATGCTCTACGTTTTTTGTAATTCACAAGTTTTAAAAATTTTGCAACAAATACATTTTAGATACACTTTTAGTGATATCTTGGTAACCTTGAAGTTTCATTAAGAAATTGTTTTAAAGTAAGTTTATTTTCAACTTTTTAGTTCATGTATTAAGTAGAATTAAGAAAAGCATGTTTTAAAAAAAATATTTTGTATTTTTTTTTTATTTCTACTTTTAGTGATAACAATAAATTAGAAACAAAGGATTTTTTGAAAGCATAATTTTTTTTATGTTTTTTTTAGTCTTTATTTCTCATGTTTAAAGAAATAATATAATTATAATAGTCAACAGACAACAACTCACCGTAGAAATTCTTGAAGAACTTCCTTCTTGCTTCACGAACTAGTATAATATGATTAAATATTGAAACACCTATCTATAATAATATTGTTCTGTGTCAGGCTCCACCTATTTTAGCCCCCACTACATCAACTGTTCGAGGTCCGTGCTCGTTGTGAAGCCACGCCCATGCGCACAACTTGGCCGCCGTAGCCTGATCTTATTTTGAATAGACTGTAGAATAATATAGAAGCGACACTCCCCCCCCACTTCACTTTTTTTTTTGACCAAATATAACTTAGCGGGTATTTCACTTAGAGACCCCGGACCGAGGGGGATCTCAGTTTTTAAGGCTCCAGATGAATTTCCACCATTAGGGAACCAAAGCTCCCACCCCCCCCCACATTTTGAGTTAGCCCCGAATTGACAACGGGGTCATGTATTGTCACCGACCCTAGACCTCCATACAAAATTTGAGTCTCCTAGGTCATGTAGAAAAGATTTAAATTGAACTCGCAAGATTTGATGACAACAGAAATGAATGAATGAATGAAACATTGTGAGTTAAAGAAAAGCATGTAATAAAAATTAAAAGAGCCAAAGCCCATGCGTTTGTTTAGTTACGAGTATAACAACAGTAAAACTAATTATTTTACGACCTTATAACACATAAATAATACATTAAAAACCTATGGTATATTTTGATATACTCACATATTATAAATAACTGCGTGTGGCATAATAACACAGTAGCGTATTTTCAATTTTTTTTTTTTGGAGGGGGGTCTTAAAAATAAGGAAGTGTACAATATTATAAAAACACATATGAGTATAAAGTGAAGGACTCCTTTTTGCACAAAAATGATCAAAATATGCAGTTTTAAATACTTTGCTTTGGGGGGATGGCTAAGCCGTGAAAACTATACCAGGCTTTTGCCTCTACTAGTGGATGGATGTTTAGGAAGGTGGTGTTAAATTTGTTGGTCAACCCATGTCAAAGGGTAGGATTTGATTCTACACTTTGTGGTTGGTGGGGTGTGAGATTTCCCTAAGAGTCGGATGTGGGCATGAGTAGAGAAAGAGTTTTTGTAGAACATCGATTTGGATTGGCTATGAATAGAATTTTTGATTGACTTGAAATTTGCTGTTTTAGAAGGACCGAATTTTTAACGATAGTGGGCATACCCGTTATCGTGCGAATGCCGATGTTCTGAACAGATTCGATACGTCTCCAATGAGAGGGACCGATAAAAGGTGCCCAAGAGGGGCCAGCATAAGAAAGAATTGGAGAGACGTAGAGTTTTAGAATATTGAGTTTTGAAGATTTTGGGACAGGGCTAGAACGGTTGAGAATGGGGTAAAGAATTCCGCGAACGCGAGTGGCTTTTTTGGTGATGTCTTGAACGTGTTTATCGAAGGTGAGTTTGCGCCCTATTGTAACGCCGAGGTATTTAGCATGATTGGACCAAGTCACTGGATGGTTGTGCAGTTTTAAATATATTATGCAGCTAAACCTTTATATTATTTTCGAAAAATGCATAAAACATATTACAATTTTGGAAGTAAAAAATCAAAAAAATAAGTAGTTACATAAACAATAATAAAAATAATTTATACACGGGTTTACTAATTTACAGTAGGTCTACTGGATATGGCTTCACCTTGAAGGGCATATCTTCTGATACTTCGAAACGGCAACTATATAATTTGTTTAGCCCAGGTCGATTACCAAAAATACTATGATACTGGTCCAGTAGATTTAATGAGTTTTAAACATTCCTTAACCGGTACTTCCTGGAAATTAACTATACACTCGGACCATGCTTTTATAAGGGAATCGTTAACTTGTTGCGTATGATCGAAACAGTCCAATGGGTGACAAGAAACGGGTGGAGGTATCGAGACTTGCTTTACAAAAGAAATATCAGATATGCAGTATTCCATTGCAGTGGGCATGGGTCGATTTAGTTCTTATGTACGATGATCTGGGTAGATTTGATATCTCCGATCTCTGGTCGGAATGGCGAAATCATGTTTCTCTCGGCCTGGTGGGTTACATAATTCAAAACGACACCGTACTGGGTGAGCTAGTTCGCCAAGAATCATTTAATTTGACAGATGGGGGATAACCAAAAAAATCCCTGGAGCTTCATGTCCAAAAACATTTAGTGGTACATACACTTGCCGGGTGATCTTCTTACTTCGACCTTGGATGGAGGGGGAAATAGTTACCCCCGTTACTGGTAGCGTAGACAGTTTTGATGGGGTGGAAGCTTGACTCTTCAGGGTAACAAAAAACTGTTCGGAGACCGTGGATATGGAAGCACCAAAGTCCATCGGTGCTGGTAAAATGTCGACGTGAAGCTCAGGAGGACGTTTCACAGTGCGTTCAGGAAAATCAGTGTGAGGCGATGATGGTTGGTTGCAGACAGATATGTATCTGGCCCTACTGCAATCACTGACGAGGAGCTTCTTTGTTTCCCGACACAATTAATTGATGAATAGGTGCCCCGGCTAGAGTCGCAGGCTGATTTCTCTGTTGGATTTGATTGTTGGACAAGTTGGCACAAATCACTTCAGGTGGTAACAACCTCTTCCTCCAACGAGGTTATACGGCTGGTATTGTGTCCGATAGTTTCAGTCAGTTTAACGGTTAGGTTCAGAACGAGCCATGTCATCTTCTAATTTTGTGGTTCTTGTATCGACTGCCTGCCACCTCTCCAAACATTGATCCCACCATATAGTCTTATCTTCCCTCATGGCCCGGATTCTAGCTTCGTTGGACCTTTGACTTGCCATTAACTGGGTAAATATCTTTTGAATCAGTTCGTCTACCCTGTCGATGAGGATGCAGACCAGCCATTGTTTAGTGGACTTGTGTCGTCGATAAAACAGTACTCTCTCCACTGAGCTACAGTGCTCGATATTCGGAGTCTACTGACTATGGAGATTGGAGGTCCATGAGTAGCTGGTGAAGTCTATAGAGGTTAGTGTCCTCCCCTCTGGGACAAACAAATTAATTTGAAAGACAATATTTGGCTCTCAAACTCGGCTTGGATCTTTTTCGACGTGATTTATAGGATACATAGAAATCTTGACATAACTTTCTCAGCCTCCTTTCGTCCTGCCAGGACTTTTGCTTTGCTTTGGGGGAATGGCTAAGCCGTGAGACTATTCCAGGCTTTTGCCTCTACTAGTGGATGGATGTTTTGGAGGTGGAGTTAAATTTGTTGGTCAACCCATGACAAAGGGTAGGGTTTGATTCTACGCTTTGTGGTTGGTGGGGTGTGAGATTTCCCTAAGAGTCGGATGTGGGCATGAGTAGAGAAAGAGTTTTTGTAGAACATCGATTTGGATTGGTTATGAATACCCTAACCTAACCTAACCTGCCAGGACTTCTAGATAGAGCATCAATAACATTATCTGATCCGGGTATCCGTTATACATGCAAATGTAAGTCTTGAAGGTGTAACATTCACCGGGTTAATCGAGCGTTTCGCAGGCGATATTGAAATAAAAAAGTTAAGCCTCGATGATCAGTCAGGACAGTGACTGGATATCCGAGAATACCCGACATTTCAAATTTCTCATAAGCAAATATAATAGATAACAATTCGCAGTACTGTTATGGAATAATTACGTCCATGTTGTTTTTGAGCTGAATGATTTTCAGGAGGGAGTGGTTGTACAAAATTGCTTGGGTAGTCGTCACTCCACTGCATCAGAATTGCCCATGACCTCTTTTACAGGAATATTTTCCGGTTTCCCCAACAACTAAATCCATATATCAATCTTTGCTTGACATTACTTTCAGTCCTTTCAAAATATAATTGAATATATATACAAAAATGAATGTTTGTCTATCTGTGTATTCTTTGGTTGCCATGGTTGCAATGGGTTTTGAAGCTATTATAATAATAATTATTGGTTTCCGGGCAACAAAGTGCATGTACTATATCATTTATAATTTAGGTACATTTTTTTGTTGAAAAATAAATTCACATTTTGAACATACAATTTACCCCCATAATAATGGAGTTAAAAACTTATTAACTGGGAAATAATCTAGGGACGATTCTTTTTCGATCCTTGAAAGGTTTTGAAAGATAGGAATTTTATTGTAGGATTTAATCATAGATTTAAAAAGAAAAATTTCTTGAATAAAATAATATTTATTCGTATGAATATCTGAGTATATCATTGGGTAATGGATTGTTTATTGCAGTACAAAAACGAAAAAGTAGTTTGTAACTTTTTTGTATTCAATAGGTAAAACAAACTTAATACATAATAAGAACTATAAGGGGAAAAACATTTATATTCCCATATAACATACACAAAATAACTTTAATAATAATAATATACACCAGTAGTAAGTATTTACATAGAAAATATTGTACAAACGATTAAAAAAACAAAAATAAATGTAAACAGACTTGTACCGTATAGTATTTGCGATTAATCCACATCGTCCGTAAGTCATTACAGCACACGTAGAGTAACGCGTTACGAGTCGGTCATAGATGCAGGTTTAATAACAGAAGAAGAAGACGAAGACGACGATGTGCCCGGTGGCGGAGGAGGCGCGTAAGACGATTTTTTCTTGATCCTGATTTTCGGTTCCTTGCTCGCGCCACCGTTCTCCTCCTCGACGAGGCTCTCGAAATTGCGTATTCCAGCGGCGGCGGCATTCGGGTGGTCTGCCCGCTTCTTGTAGCTGCCGGTGCTCGATTGAGACTCGGCGACGGACCGGCCGTCGCCTTCGTCCCTCTTGTTCAACTCACCGTACGCCGTTTCCTGTGCGCTGTCCCCGCCACCGAACCTCTTCAGCATGGACGGCGACAGCCAGCTGGACCGGCTGTCCTTGCCGGCATGCTGCTGCTGCTGCTGTTGATGATGACCGTGATGATGGTGATGCTGCTGTTTGTCGAGCGACAGCAGCTTGAGCAGGGACGGTGCCAGACCAAGTCCGATTTTCCGTTCGTGGTACACGTCCGATATCGTTGGTTTCGGTTCGTAGTTGAGCTGCCGCAGCTGCGACGTCCTGATGTGGTCCTGCAGCCCGCTGTTCACCACGTCCACGTTAGGCTGAACCTTGGACGGACCGGGTTCCTTTTCCGATATGTCCAGCACCTGGGCCAGGTACAGTGACATCTTGTCCGCGTCGTCCGGCTGGTGGTTCGGTTCGGTGTCCACCACCACGATCTTGTCCAGGATGTCGTTGGGCTTGTGGAGTTTCTTGATCGGAGGTATGGGGGGTAGCGAGTGAGTTCCACGACGAAGTATGGTCGAGTGCCCATTTCCTACGAAATAAAAAAAAAACCACATTAGAAGTCGTTTGATCGACGTGGACGACATAATATAGAAAGGTTTTTGTGTTCACCAAATACAGAGTAACAATATTATCGAATGCGTTTCTAAATATATACCGGAACAATACGTCAAAGTCGTAGGGTAATAATATGATGGTCAACGCTGAATTCTTCGTCAAAAACTACATTAGAATAGATCGGTATAGTTATCACTAGGGTTCGGATTTAAAGACAATATAATCAGTAGAAAGAGCATTTAAAATGTCAAAAGAAGCAATTACAAAAAAAATGTACTAAAAAATTAAATAGTTTGTATATATTGTATATTTAACTAGTGTGTATTAAAAAAAAAAAATCATTATCGTATACTTAGATAAACTGCCTTTAGTAAAACGTTGACGGTTTGGGCTTAAAATATTTGTGTACATAGAAAATGTAATCTGGGTGGACTGACGAACAATTCTGAATCTATAGTAAGTTTTACGCATTATGAACATATTTTAATCTATAGATAGGTAGTATGGGTACTTTTATAAACGTTAAATTAACTGGCCATAAAAAATACTAAATACTCGATAAAGTATTTAGCGATATCAGTAAATATCGCCGATAATAAAGCCCATTAAAAATAAACAGCTGACAATGCACAGTCTTCAGAAAATCTAATCGATCTGTACCGTTTATACGTATGTCATGATGTATACAACTATTAAATCAATTGAAAATGAAACACAATAAAGGCATTTATAAGCAGTGGCGTAGCCAGGGGGGGTTTTGGGTGTTTAAACACCCCCCATTGACATTTCCAACTACTTAATAAATATATTGTTTATAGGGTTCGGGACTCCTTGTATGTTTTATTGTAGTGGTAGTAGGTTATTTTAGATAAGTTATAAATTTGTCTTATGAAATTTTTTTGTCTTATCAAACGATGTTTGAATTTGCATATTTTTGGATATTGTATAGGAAAAGTGTACATTTGAGCGATTTTTCGTATATTTGTGCATATATTGAATTTTTTAAACTTAAATGTAGGTACTTACATACAATTGTCGGGAAAAATCATATTTGGATAACATTGAAAAATATCTTTAAAAATAATATGTTTGGTTAGGTACAATAGGAGCTAATTTTGAGATTTGGGGAAGCCGCGAAGCCTAAAATCATGCTATTATAAAATTGAATAAGCTTAAAAAATTGTAGTAAATGTTTGGGAGGGCTGTTAAAGTTGTTGGTGAATCTAGGCTACAGTTGGCCCTATTTTCGCATTATAAACGGCATACGGTAAGATTTTATAAGTCTCTTTGCAACAAGACTGTGTTAAAACTATAATTGACATCTAGATTCTAGATAGAAGAAATGAAAATCAGTAGATACGTGTTCGTTTATCACGGGGTTCGCATATCACGTTATTCGTTATTACTTATTTATTAACCTAGTATTTTATGCCAGTATTTTTAAAAATCAGGTTTTATTTAACAATAGTTTAAAAATGTCAAAAACATGCAATAGCTGTGTCCTCCGTCCATCATATTAATCAATATATAGGTACCTATATTAAAATTTGTATACCCGCGTTTAAATTATTTTTATCATGTTTATATACCTATTTATTTCTTAGTTTTTTATTACAAAAATTGTATTATATTTTATGAATTTTTCAAAAATAATATAAGAATGTAGCTGCATATATTTAAGCATATTTTGAAAACGTTGAATGCATATTTCGATAATTTTTAGTGCAACAAGTCAAGTCCCGAACCCTAAATTTATTTATATACGAAAACTGTAAAAACTTGGTTTTAATCTATACTTAAACACCCCCCATTTCATAATTCTGGCTACGCCACTGTTTATAAGTGAAAAAGGCAAAAAGGCAAAAAAAAATACGTTCATCATCTTACATACCTAGTAAATGACACGCATTTTTATATAAAAATTATTTATCTATTATTATTAAAAAAAGGCTTTTGCCTTCAAATCCAAACCTTAGTTATCACCAATCATTATTATGTTCAGGCGTACAAATAAACGGCAAGTAAATGTTTACACCTTACAAAGTTAGGGTTAGTAGAGTCATTGCTAATTTTATTTAGTAAATACTGTTATCATTTTCTACATAAATCAAACATTTTGACCAAGGTACGTCCAAGTTGAGAGGTTACAGGACCTTTATCATTATTTAAACTATTATTCATGTTCATCCCCCCTCCCCCCCGAAAATTAATTGTTGTGTAATTTATTTTTATACAATAGACTATGACCAACCAGAATTTTTTTTTGTGTACTTATTGTAGGTACTTGTATATACCGTATATTTCTTATAAAAAAATATTAAAAAACAAATAATATTTAAAAATATAACAAAATAAAATTAGATTTGCTTATTTTGAGATTTAGGTTTTATCACTACCAAGAGTTGGCTGTTAAATGGTTGATATTTTTTAAATGCGTAAAATTTAGACAACTGCAATATTTTTTCGTCTAAATTTACTTATAAAACTTAAAATATCCTAAATAGACATCTATTTTTAAACACCCATTAAGTTGCGTCCACTCGACCACACCCACGATTTAAGATAGTAACGCATACAAACTATGAATGTTATCGTTATGCTTATGAATGTTCATTACAACGTCAGTTACGTGACTTATATATAGCAATAGCTTCGACAATAGTAACTATTTTTTTAGCATTTAATGAACTAAAATAGTAAATAATACGTTTCATTGTAATGTATTAACTATTAACACAGTCATCGTTCAAGTGTCTTGCAAATAAGCAAATTTATAACTTATTGCAAGTAACATTAAATTTGGATATTTATACATTAACCACACATCAGTACCTAATCGACTAATCGCTAAACAATAGGTACCTGTCTGATCCATGAGGCCGAGACGACAGCCGTCTATTTGTTTATAATGTCCATGATACCTACCTATTTTCTACTATGAATAGACCCAATATTTAATTTTAAGAAATAAAATGTAATATAGTATTTCTATGCATAGGTAAGTTATATAATAATCAATATCATAATAAATTATATTATTGAATAGTTACACATATAATTATAGTACTTATACCTATCACAATAGATTTATTTAATGTGCATTGTGCATAAACTATAATCATAGCATGTTTTCTTATACTTAGTTAAAATAATTTGAATAAGAATTTCGGGGAGCCGGCCTTGCACCAAAATAAATTTAAGGGGGGCCTGGTCCACGCTGGGGCCCCTGACTACGTGCCAGATATTGCGAGATTTTATTATTTTATTTTCGTTAAAAATAATCTAATTAAACGTAACAGAAATATCTAATGAAAACGAAAGTATAGGCACAACTAAAGAAGTTATATTTTGAATTTCTCATATGTATTGTAAAAGCCGACCAAACTATTAATTCGTATATACAATAGATTGCATGTCATGCGAAAATAAAACTTAAATTGTAAAATATTTTGTTTGATAAGTTTTGGTTACGAAGCTTTTCTATATGGTGAATGGTGATGTATATAATATAATAGCAGACATATTAAACATTATATAAACGTATAATGATATGACGAACCATGTATTTTATATCTATAGACTAGCAATTTAGATTTTGAACTTGATTGTTTCACAAAAACAAGTTAATATAATTTGTTATTTGTAACAGCAAATAACCTAATCATACATTTACGAAAAAAATGTGAAACTCAATAAGTTGGTTTGTAATAATTAGGGGCCGGAATTCTATTCTTTTGCATATTTTTTTTGAGGCTATGCAGTCAGACGGGGGTTCGAAATCTTTACAAATCATGAAACCGGTTAATTAATGGCTAAAGTTTTTTTTAGCAAATTTGAGAATATTTCAAGATAAAAGAATATTTCGTACAATAAAGAATATTTGAGAATATATACATTAATTTTTATAGATATTCGATATTTTTTGTTGCAGTGGCGTAAATAATATAAATTATGTGTCCGATAATAGTGATATGATATTGATACATTATATACGTATTATAACCATCATATAGCATGCCTTATAATTAGTAATGTACTGTAATATTCTGTAGTAGATAAGTGACTTATCTAAGATAACGATGCCCGACAAGAAATGGAATTATTGCTACACTATAAAAATATTTAGCTCCAGGCGTTCGATTATTACTACATGTACGGTACAACACTGCAGTGTCGCATCGTCAGACACCGTTCTACACCGAAGAATTAAGTAGTCAAAAATCTCCCAGTCAGTCAGTACTTAAATGAAACACAGTTTTTGACATAGAAACCATAGAAAACGATCTAATATTTATTAAGGCCCATTTTTTTGTTCTCGTAACATAGGTACATCAAAAGTTTGAAAAAATCTAATGTGTCTCTTGTTGATTCGATAAATCTAATTGAAAATACAATTGGTCAACTTCAAAAAATACCCGGAGAAAATGGAAATAAAATAAAAATAAAAATTGATCAACTTCAACAAAAAAATAAAGGGCTCATCATTTTGAAAAACGTAGTTAAAGTTTTGAATGGAAATAATGAAGTTCAACTTATGGACAATTTTTCACCGTCTATAATTACTGATTTTCAAAATGCTCCCGTGACTTTAGTTGACATTGAACGTTCATTTAGCACTTATAAAAATATATTAACAGACCGTCGTACAAATATGACACCAGAACACATGGAGCAAAATATAGTTGTTAACCGTTTTCAAAAATTGTCGCAATTAAAAATACCTTGTTGTTATTAATATAATTTAATCAATTCTTTTTTAACATATATTATTTTGCTAATTTTTGCATATTATTTTTTATCATATACTTGCATATTACTTTTTATCATATAGGTACCTACTTAATTATATCAGTTTTTTTGGAATATTTTGCATATAAATGAATATTTTTATTTCAAGAGATTATATTCATAAAAAAGCATATTTTTCGCATATTTTAATATAATTTTTAAAGAATATTGGAAGAATATTTTCAACATTTTTAGAGAATATTAGCATCTTATTTTGGCTTTTTTAAAAGAATATAATTTCGGCCCCTAGTAATAAGTATTCTACCTATATTGTGGTTATCAAAAATTAATACTAATTAATAGGTAACGTGTAACATTCATTGATTAATTATATAGGTCTTATAATAGTTCAAAGAAATTTTTTTCCGGGGATATACATAATATTGTATATTATCTATATTGATTATTTTTGTAGTACCAAGAGAAATCACTATAATGCAAAAGCGCTAACTGTAATTCTTTCTATGACAAGATCGTTAACTTTTCGAGCACCAAAAAATAAGTTTCGTTGAGTAACCTGTATATTATCTTAAATCATTATTAAAACCAAATACTGAATAGTGATATTGAAAACTGATGAACAATTTTGTGTCACCTTATCAGTCCTCCTCATCACCCTACAAGAATGCGGCTATATAAAACCCAAATAAATCACGATTAAAGATATAATGGTTATCCAACGAGCATGGAATAGTTGTCTTTAATATTACTCTCATGAAAAGAACAATCCTGCAGAGCTCTATAACAGCAGTGGAAATGTGGAATATTTATGTACTATTGTCTATTGTACTATCTTAATATAATAATGTTATATCGTATTAATATTATAGAGAGTGCACCGAGTTAGATAAGCAGTTGATTCTGAAAATGATTTTGAATGTGATATCGCTTGACGCGTAACCTTTATGGCATTATAATATTATATCTTTAACCGTGAGATAAATGCAATAAAATTCTATACAAATGATTATCTAAAGAGCAGGGGAGCGTTCCCCCTCTGCGGGAGGCCTTGGTTTAAACGTCTATGAACAAATGGTAATATGGTATTTTCTTTTTGAAAATTATTTTTTAGTGACCTCGATTCACCTTCAATATTTAATTATAATACATAGGTATTCATTTCCACGAAAAAACATGCCGTGCGATAACGAAAATGGGTCAGCTCGGCGCACATCCAGTCACCACCAAATTCTCGATAGGACGTGCAGGTCGATTATATTTGTTTTGTGCACTAGCGTCGGTCATCATCGGCGACATTTGGCCGCATGGAGGGGATTCAACGGCCGAGTGCTAACCACTGACGGATCTCATTTTACAATTCTACATGCGTCATGCGTAGAACTTGCATGTTCCCTCGTGAAACAGGGTATAAATACCAAGGCCGTATCCAGACTCCTTGGACCCCCCCCCACAGATACGGCCTTGATAAATACATATTATGTGATATGTATAGTAATTACATAGCGACGGTTGGGTAAAAGTCAATAGCAAACAGTCACGTATTTTGTTGAAATTGTTATAAGTTTTAAATACTAACCTTCCCAATCCGTGGCGGAACTAGCCGAACTTGACGAATCTGGTCTGACGGGAGTAGAGTATAAATTTCTGATTTTAGTTTGGTGAGCTAGAGTTTTGCTTAATGCATCCCCTAATCCAGGAACTGGTGGCGATGGTGTAAATGCAGCATCACTTTCTCCGCCACCATTAGTACCACCTGATCTGCGACTCAATATCGTAGGCATTATCAAAACGCCAGTAGAATTCTGATGTACAACAAATATAATATGATAAATAAATACAATAATATGCACATTATATTTTTATTTAAAATATTAAAAGAAAATTGATTCAATTTAGCTAACCTTAGTGATTTGAGTGGACGCATCTGAGGCAGTTCTACCATCTGGTTCTCCTCTTTTCCTTACATAACTGGTAAACGCTCCAGACCCATTACTTCCAGACACTCGTAGTGCGTTGGTTGAACTAGGTTTTAATGGAGAATCTTTTTGCCTATCGTCTTCAACAGTTACTACGCTTTCGAGTGAACTTGATGAACACAAGGAAAGGCTTTTAGGGGCTTCTTGTGTGTCTGTGCATTTCAAAACAATAATTATAAATTTAATACAATGTAAAATTGACGAAAGTAACACAATTAATTAAATGTAATGAAAATTTACCAAATAAGGCTAACAGAGCTTGAAGAACAAATTGAATACTGCGTTTATTTGCTTGTTTTCCAGTGCGCAGTGTGACTTCGTCCATTCCAACTTCAATTAAATCGAAACCTGGACAATGAGATTTGATTAATTAATAGTTATAATCGTAAAAATAAATAACTATGCACAACAGTAATTACCTAGAGATGCTAAAAGCTCGTGACACCCAGGAGTATGCCATAATTTAACATTTACTGGCATCTCAACTGACTGTTCATTTTCAGATAAAAGTCTATTATTCAATTGTTCGACTACATGCCGTATGACAGCAATTACATCATCCGTAACATCAGATGTCAATATCAATTTGGAAATAGCGCTTAATGTTGTACTGTTCAGACCTAATAACATAAAATTGTTTAAAACATTTTTCTAACTTATATGAAATTGTATATTATAATATTAAATTATTTATATACACATATATTATTATCGCATTATTCTATCAATCAGTAGGATTAATAAAATGTACATAATTTTAGCCAAATAAATGCAGTCTAAATGCATAAAAAACCCAATGGCTTAGAACCGCCTTGATTGAACTCGCAATTATTACACAAATTATGAATAGATTGTTCAACCTAAATTGCAAATTTAAATCCAGTGGTGTCGCCGAACCTATAACCCAAGAGGGGTGACTGCCACCCATTTTTTCGGTGGGTGGGGTCTGTGGGTACACCCCCCCCTGACACTATGAAATAAGTTTGCAAGGTCAACATAAATATAAAAAGTATGTAACCATGGTATAGTGTGGTGCAAAAGGTTAGGTAATGAGAAATAATTTTTCCTTCCCCAATTTAATTTTAGTTACTTAAAACTGATTTATTCTATCCTGAAATGTGTTAGGTACTGACGTAGAAGTAACAATTGAAACTTGATAAATGTTTTAAACTATGAATTATAATAATTTACTTACTACCTATTTACCTACTGACTTAATTATGGTGATATTCAGCACTATATGTTGACACTTAGTGCTATTAATTAGTGGGTTTTCATATTGTTCAATGCAGTGGGATATGCATTAGTTTTATTTTATTTAATATTTTAATCAATTAATGATATTAAGTAAATTAATAACAAATTAAACATACCAGTTTGTAAATTTAGATGGCTATTATAAACTAGGAATATCTTATTTTTAAAAATATAAAAAACATACCAAGCAACGCTTGTAGACTAGCACTGCATTGAGTAAGCCTGTCTTCAGGATCACTCTGAGGAAAGAATACTGAAGAAGGTATACCATTAGCAGCAGGTTCAAAACGAAATCCAACCGATTGTAGGAGCTCTTTCCATCCAGTAACATCACCAACCTTGAAGAAGAATTAAATTATAAATACTCCTACAGTTCTACTATATTAAACTGCAATTGTGTAATTTTATTTATTAATTTTGAAATTCTCGTGTTAAAATAAAAATGTTATGAGGATGTCAGCGAACTGATTCTTCTCTCTGACCCAGTGTAACATAGACAGAATGCATTCACACAAAATTACTTTTTTTTTTTTTAGCTATCTTAGCATAAAATAATCTGTTCTAAGAATTATAGAGAATATAAAAACAATATATAAACCCTAATATTATATAAGAGTAACCTATAACCTATTAGGTGATTTTAATCTAAGATTACTCAAAAATCATAAAAATAACAATTTTACATGAAAGAGATTTATCTATGTTGCGCATGGGTCCGAAAGAGAAAACAAATATTTTTAATCTATTATTATTTATCTATTAACTAATTCAAAAATTATTTTTTCTTCATACTTTGTTTTCGATGCTCTTTTGAGTGGTATACATTGCATTTTTCTGTCCTCGATGAATACGTTGCAAAGATTTTTCAACCTGAACATATTAAAATACAAAATAAACTTAAAATGTTTTTAATAAAAATTATAATAGTAATAAATATAAATACCAGGTGGAGAGTAACTCTTAAAGCGTCTCTGCATCGGTCAGGTGTTTTTAATAGTTCACATAAAGCTTGTCCCATTAATGCCACTTTACTAGATAAACGTACATCTGAACCAATTAAAAAATATCCAGCCCAGTTCGATGGATGAGAAAAATGTTTTGTGTGTTGAACTGTTTGCATTGCATCACATAAAGCACGGCATACTCTTGATCCCTAATTAATGATTTATATATTATAACAATGATGTATTAAAACAAATTTCGCCAAATAATTACCTGTAATAAAGCAGAGTAAAACGCTCTTAATAAAATCTTAGCAGCAGTACTTGGTACCGGCCATAAAGATACAAGTATGCATTGAGCTCCAGCCATGAGCAAACCATTTGTAAGGTCATACAGTCCTTTTGATGTAGCCCAATCATCTCGTGCGTGTGACCAACTTAATACTACCAGTCTTGCGTTTAACTTAAGAGACAATAAATCTTCTGTAGTTAATAATACTTCGGATATATTCATATCAGATTGTGGAGTGGTTTCCTACAAATATATAATAACTGATTAAATAAACCATTTTAAATAAGACATAAATCAAAAATATTATTACGCTTTCATCTGGAGATAATATGATGGCCGATAATTCCCAACTAACATGGGTAGCTAAATGAATGCACTCTGCTTTAACAAGTTGTTCCAAAATGTTATGTTTATTCGCCTAAAAAAGAATGTCAAATAATCAATCATTAATTGTAATATTATCATCAATAAATATTAAAATTTTACTTACTTGAGCTTTAATTAAAGGTTTTGTTTGTAGCATTTCAGCCACCATACTAGCTTCCTGTTCTGTATGAGGTAATTCATTTAGACTAAGTTGTTCATTAACACAATTTGGGAGTAATGGGTTACCAACCACAAGTGTAGTCATATTTGAAGATTCATTAACTCCAGCTTTTTTTTGCGCTCTAAAAATAAATTTAAATGTTTTCAAGTTGATTTAAAAATTACTTAAGGCTGGTTAAAGGTTTTACAATGGGTATTTATCATCTCAATCTATTTGCTATAAAAGTTTTGAATTTGAGTTTACAATAGTATATTATTCCACGCATAAAATGTTCCTGCTGTTAATTTAATAATTTGTAATATGTAAATCCACAAAAAAGTTAGTTCTATTTCGAAAATATTGCAATAGATAAAAACACAATACCAACCTTTGATTTTCCTTGAATTTCATTAAGGAAGGCGTAACGAGTAAGCTGAATTTTTCACTTAGGTACTCTCCCGATAAATGACTATCATCATCTATTTTTGGGTGTAACATTGAAAAAGGCACCAACAATAAATCTTGTTCAAGAACTAATAATAATTCCTTTCTACCTGAACAACCTTTACTATGAGAAGCTATTTAAAAAATATAATATCACAATTTTAGTTAATGTGTTATTAATATTGTCTTCAGTTTTTAATAATTACCACATGGTGCAAACAGGAAATCTTCAAAAGGAGCTATCAGTAATTCGTACAGTTTATTTAGACTATCGGGAATTAGCCATGCTTTGGTTTTCTTAGCTCTTACACTACCAGGTCGACTAGCAGATCCAACCGTACTTCCGCCTAAGCTTCCAACACTATAAAATAAGATAATTAATATTGGTTGTTTTTCATACACTAAGATTGTCACAAAAAATAAGCACCTGAACAAACTACTCAAACTGTAGTTACTTGAGTTATATAAATGGTTTCGATTAACCATTCTTAAATAACTACGTTCATTTTCTTGAGCTAGTCTATCCCCTAGTTCATCTAAGTGACAAGCTTCATTCAAATCCGAATCAATACTGAAAAACAAAAAATTACTAATAATGTATGTTTTTTTTAATGTGAATATCACACATATAGACTTTGGTAAGACTTACATTGGTTGCTGGACATTGAGTGTACTTTTCACATCTTTGAGATACTGCGTCAATAGATTATCCATGCCATTTTCAGTTTGAATTAAAGTTTCATGGAATTTAACAACACCTAAATGACAAATATATATGAATATTATGATAGGATAAAAGTTAAACAGACTTACCTTTATTTGGAATAATGAGCCAAGAAAACAAATAACCAGATGCTATACTGAAGTAAAGAACTGAAGCTTTTTGTTTATTCACAATATCGAGTATACTTTCTACAGAATTTATTTTATGGTAATCTGGAGAAGATTTTATTCTCGTGTTGTGACTAGAAGATTTTGCTCTAATACGATATTTTTCTGTGACTAATAGAGCTTCCTCACATCTATTTAGTTGCACTAACACTGTCTAAAATTAAACAAAGTATATTTTTATTTATACAGCATTAAAAAACACTAAAAAATATAAAAAATTTGTTGTTTAATAATAACTTTAGATCATGTGAAAAAATATTTACTTAAACATTAATAGGATACCACACCCGTATGTGTTATTTCCGTCTCACAAGAGCGTGACATAGCAAAATTACGCTCAGAAGATCATATTTATCATGAAATTTAAAGATCATGCAGACACTTTGACAACACATGTAGGTGTGGCGTCCTCTTAGTACATTTTGAAATTATGTGTAAAGATTTAGTAGAGATTAATCAGTTTAGTTTTAATTTACTTACTTGCAAAGCTTGGTAACATTCTAATCTTAGTTGAGTAATAGAATGAGAATGTTCTAAGGTAATAGTGTTAAGAGCATTGTCTAATAATTCAGACGCTTGTTCTAAATGACCTCTAGCTGCATCAGACTGTCCATCAGCTAATAATGCCATTCCAAGCTTATATCTTATACGTCCTTCTTCGTCTGGTTTTCCTGTCATATCAATACTTTGTAGGGCTTGGGTGAGATATATGACTGCTTGACTAGTATGTCCTAAGGTATGATGTAATGATCCTAAACTTCCATATGCAGCAGCCTTTGCTGTCTTATCATCAATTTGGCTAGCAATTGACAAATGTTCTTCTTGGTATTTAATAGCATCAGTTAAGTTTCCTAAAACTTCTTCTACATTTCCAATGTTTCCATTAGCTCTGCATTGCAACAATGGTTGATTAAGTTCCTTGCCAATTTCTAAATCTAATTTATGGTAGTGAAGGGCCACACTATTTTGACCCATTAACTGATGGGCATATCCAAGAGCAGATGCTGCGTTTGCTTCAACATTTCTATCACCTAATTCTCTAGCTATCGATATTTGATTTTGCAAACAGGACACTGCTTGTTGGTAATTTCCCATCATAACATGATTAGAACCCAATTCACCATACGCAGAAGCTTTCATTTCTGAGTTGTTAAGTTCATGGGCAATGACTAGTATTTTTTCAAAACAAACAAGACTTTGATCAAGATGTCCAATTCTCCTATATGATTGACCTAGACAACAATAGGCTTTTTCAAGGTCTCGAAGATTTTGAAGTTGTACAGCAATGGTTAAAAACTGTTCATGACATTTAACAGCTTCATCGTAATCTCCTAATGCATCATAACAGTCACCAAGATTTCCAAATGCTCGACCCTGTTAATTCAAATAATAATTAAAAATAATCAAAACTAATTGCTTTTAATTTATTAATTATTTTTACTTTATCTATTAAAGATGTATGAGATGACAATTGTTCCAGAGTAGCTAATTGTTGTTCAAAATATCCAATAGCTCCTTCATAAATTCCCATATTCATTCTTGCAATACCTTTATTAAACAAATAATCAAATATTTTTCAAATAAATAATAATACATTTTTTATTTTCTGAACAATACCTAAATTTCCAAAAGCTTCAGCCTCAATTGCATTATCCCTCAGTTCTTTTGCTCTTTCGAGCTGTAATTGGTAACATTTTATTGCATTGGTATAATTTCTAAGAGACATATACACTGCTCCAATATGTCCATGAGCACAACATTCACCTTTCAAGTCATTTACTTCTTGTCTTAGGGCTAATTCCTGAAAATATAAACAATAACTATAAATAGTACTCAACACAGTATTATATTGTATACATCATACCTGGCAATGGTAAGATAGAGCCTTGTCATAACATTTTATAAATCTGTTAGCTAGTCCTAAAGAACTACATGCTGCTGCTTCCATGTTTGTATCTCTAATTTGTCTGGCAAGTGTGAATTGTCGATGATACATTTTGAGCGCCTCCTCTGTGTCGTTCATTTTTATAAGTATATCTCCAATATTGCCTAAAGCCCGGAGTTTTGCCTGGAGACTCTTTGTCATATGTGATATAGCTAAATAAAATGTATAATTATAATAATAGCATATTTTTTTTTGTTTTAAAAAATTTACCTAAAAAGTACTTTTGACATTCTAATGACGTTTCTAGATTGCCTAATGCTAAATGTGCAAGACCTAAATTACAGTAAGCTCGGCCCATATTCATCTTATCTTGGAGATCTTTGGCTAGTGATAAATCTTGGTCATAATATCTCACAGCTTCGCGATAATTACCCAAACAGTAATGAGCATAACCCAGAAAATGGCATGCTTTTGCTTCCCCTTCAATGTCATGTAATTCCTTCAAGCCAATAACAAATAAGTATTTTATTTCATTAATTACTAAAAATATCTTACTTGAGATAACATTAAATAGTTTTCATAGTAGGGAATGGCTTGCAAAAAGTCACTTCGTGTGCTTAAGCAATTGGCTAGGTTTAATAAGGCACAAGCTTCTCCAGCTGTATCTTTCAACTCTCTAGCAATGTTTAGGTGAGCTCTATAATGTAAAAGAGCCATTTCAAATGCCCCTAAAGACTGATAGGCTACTGCTAGATTTCCGTGAGTAGATGCTTCAGAATTTCGGTCCTTAACTTCTTTTGATATCGTTAATTCTTGTTTATGATATTTAATTGCCTGAAAAATTATATTTTTCTAAATATTATTTAATCTTAATTATATTATAATATAATCATTTTAGTTTATACCTGTTCATAGAAACCCATAGCACTATAAGCATTTCCTATGTTTCCAAATGCTCTTCCCATAGCAGCTCGGTCATGTAAGGACTTTGCAATATTTAAATGAGCATGGTGAAGTTTTAATGCAGACTCATGAGCTCCGAGTAACTGATACACAATACCCAAATTAGAACAAGCTCTTCCTTCTCCTACTTTGTCATGTGTATTTAATGCCATATCTAATTGTTTTTCATGCCAATGTTTAGCCTAAAATATTACATAACATTTATGTTTGATTAGTTTATTTCTAATAAGTTGTCATGTGAAAAATCCTACTTGAGAATAATTCCCAGCACATCTTGCTGCATGACCAAGTCCAGCATATGCTCTGGCTTCAATCACTTTATCCCCAAGTTCTTGTGCGAGCCTTAAGACATTTTCATGATAATTAATAGCTTGAGTAAAATTACGCCTATAGTGATATGATGAACCCAAATTGCTAAACGCTCGTGCTTCTTCAACCTTACCAAACAAAATAACAAATTTAGATTATACATAATATTGAAATCAAACAATAAAACTAAATTTTACTTTATTTCCTAGTTTTTTTGATAACTTTAAATGTTGCATATGACAGTCTAACGCGCTTTCAAATTCACCCATGGCTAAATAAACAGCACCAACATTTCCAATCTCTCTAGCTTCTTGAAGAACTTCTCCAATTTGTTTTACCAATTGTACACATTGTTTGTGTGATGCTAAAGCATTTGGATAATCACCAATTGCAGTGTACACATGACCTAATTAACAAATTATATAAAGCTATAATTAATTTTTATTACAAACCAAAACATTGGCTTAGTAACACGCAATAAAATATTATAAACAACTTTTTTTTTAAATTAGTTTTAATTAAGTATGACTATTAGATTTTGTAAGAAATATTGTTATTATGTAAGCTAAATTAAAGCGTGAAACATAATTTTTATTATTTAGATAAAAAATAATTAGCAACTTACCCAGACTAGTGAGAGCAGATGCAGCAGCTTTCATTTCTCTGGCTTTCATTGCAAAAACTAATTGGTATCTATGTGCTGTAAGAGCTTCTTTATAGCTTCCCTTACTAAAATAAGCTGATCCTAAATTACCATGAGCTCGACTCTCTCCAGCTATATCTTTTAAAGACTTAGCTACTAATAAATCTTGTTGCATGTATCCAATTGCCTATGTTAAAATAGATTAGATCATAATAGATGAACTAAATTAAAATTAAATTTTAGAGGTACATACTTTATCCAAAGAATTCAATGCCCAATAAGCTGAAGATAATGCCGAAAACACGGATCCTCTTAACTTAGCACTACAAGTTCCTATTCTAAGGGCCGATTCTAAGACAACTACAGCCACTGAGTACTGTCCAGCTGCTAATAATTCTTGACCTATCACAGACATGACGAGAAATGGAGATTTGTCCAATGTTATTCCATTATGATTTATGCTTTGTAACTGTTCAAATGTAGGCTCCAACACACCTATTAAACATGGAAAGTAATATTATACAAAATTAAATTACATTTTTCTTATGCTTACCTCTAAGAGGCGACTTGATAGAAGCCTCAATAAGACCAGCTAATAGCTGAGTAGATTTTGGCTCAATGGACAGCCCAGTGCTAAATACAGCAAGAGCATCTCCATGCCTCCCCAAACATTGTAGAGCAACACCCTCTCGGTAGTGTGCCTTTGGCCAACTAGGATTGACCTGGCGGGCACAAGTGGCATCGTGCAGTGCTTCTGTAAACCTGCCCAACTTGAGCAGTGCTGCGGACCGGTTGGAATACAGAATGTGGTTATCAGGATAATGACGCAGAGCTTCACTGTACAATTGTATAGCTCGTGCATAGTCTCCGGATTCACATGCATTGTTAGATTCACGCACTTTTTCCATAAAACCTTCTTCACCACACCCATTTTCCGGCTCCACCTGAACAAAAATAAAATGCAATGAATTTCAATATCTTCTGTTAATTATGTAGTAAATGTTAAAAGTTAGTATTTATTTGAATTAAAATATTTACCTCGGATAGGTCTCTTTGTGGCATGATTTTGACAACATTTCTATATTCACATATCTGTAGATATTTTTACTCTAAAAACATTTATCAAAAATACAATGCATTACTAATAAGCCTAATTAAGTATGCTGAAAATTAAATTATAGCCGCAGATCTCAAAATGTGCTCCGCGAGCTTAATCTAGGGGCTACGTGGACATATCTGGATTAAATAAAAATAATATTTGGAACGTTAAATTTATTAATAATAACCTGTATATTTTATTTGTAGTCGTAAACGATATTAGACGCGAGTTGGTTGAAGGTTACATTGCTTTTATCATATATGTAATTTATGATTATATTATAAAGAAACATATTCATAAGCAAATCATTTTTCATGAGTTGTGTATACTTTAAGAGCATTATTAATTTTTGAGGCTCCGTAGAATTGTTTTTATAACAACCTAAAGATTCCATTGTAAAAAAATGTGAGAACCGCTGATGGCGCTGAGCATTAGAAACCACTCGGATAGGTAAAGAAAATTTAGGAGGGTAATTTTTTTTTTTTATAAATAATTGGTAAATTGTGTTTTATATGAAATTCTATTTAAATACCTAATACCTAAAAGACTATAATATATTGGGTTATAAGACAGAAAAGTAGCAATGATGTAATTGAGTTAAAATAATTTCACCCATTAAGCTAGTAACCTACCACCGAGATTGAAGCCAGCTAGGTCGTGTGTCTATTCAAGAGGTCTAAAAAATAACAGTTTAGTATGGCGTTATGGTATATCAAACATGATACATGAACATAGGTGGGGTTTGGGGGGACTTAGTCCCCCTATATTTCTGCCAAGTCCCCCCAGTTCAAAAATCAGTAATTAGTACTGAGCGTATATAATTTTTAGAAAATATTATAGGAGGGGCTTTAGTCCCCCCAAAATATTTTTTCTATTATTTGCGCCTATGTACATGAATATATGTTCTTGTGTAGATACCAACTGAAAGTTTTAACAACCTATATCAAATTCAAACCTGTTCCAAGTTTCAACCAATGTTCATTACCTATTTATTATTTGTAATACATACCTAAATACCTATATAGGTTTAAGAATTTGAAACACATCCATACATTTTTGTCTTATAAGTTACAGTTAAATGTTGTTAATTAACGAAATATAAATCAATCTTGTGATATTCAAAACAAGTTGTATGATACTATGATTGGTATCTATTTTAAATTGATTGATTAATGGAGTTTTACTATTTACCCAAGTCAGCTGAAGTCCAGTGAAAGTATACCGCAATTACCCAGGCAGGAATATTAAAATTTAATCAGGTACCAACGTTATCGCATATAAATTATAGTTTCTAATGGACATTCATTGGACATTCCGGTAAAACGGCAAGTGTGCAGTACCTACTGCGGTTTAATATAAATTATAATATAGGTGTCATTCAAACAGAAAAATGAAAACAATTTAAGACGTTATTACCGCCATATAGGTTAATAAAATATACAGAGAAACACACAGATCACCAAAAAGCACTCGGCGCGAACGCTGTAAAATTCAAAAACCATTTCTCGTACACTATTGTTATAAGAGCAGTCATAAAACCCAAACGACTATAGACCCATCGGTTTCGGAGAGGAGCTATTTACGACGGTCGTAAACGGATAGATCAGGAGACCTGGCATCAAGGGCGTACAATATAATATCATAAAATGGGGGGTTGTACCAGGCAGGTGTGAAAAATAGATACCATAAGATCATTAAGATCGTCAACTTACCGGGACGTAACGATTTATCCTCACATATTTTTATCCTAATCTATATTATGCGTGTCGTGAACTCGAGAATTGCGATCATCTACATCACGGCGTATATAAAAATATATGATAATAGAATTATATTGCGGCGGAGACTTTAACGGCACCACGTCGCATTCATAATATTATTATTTACTATTATTACTATTATTGTTTGGCGTTATCGTAAGACCATATCGACATTACGAGGGCTGCGCGTGATCATCGTCGTCGCCGTCAAAGCGCTCAACGAACGCAAACACACACACACGCGCACCGTCACAACGACACAAACACACGCGTTCGGGCAATCGGACGCCTCGGAGGAACGTAGACCGCGGACTGCGGTAGGACTGTTTTTTCTCTCACCGCCGGTCCTCTCCCGACGACGACGACGACGACGGCCGTCTCCTCTTCGCCGGGCGGGCGACGGTCTCGCAGAACGCGGCCGTTACCGCGGTCGCCGAGGCGGCGGCGGCGGCAGCGACGGCCGTGATACCAGGTGGAGGTGGCAACGCGATCCGGTCGCAACAGGTGACGTGGTAGTGGGGACGACAAGCGGCACAGTCGTCGTGATCTCTCGCCGTGAGGGGGGTACGGGTAAAAAAAAAAAAAAACGTTGTGTGTGCCGGGCACGAAAACGCGTCGCATTCCGATGTCGGCCATATTGGAATGCGGTCGACTGACCCCGCAAACGGATCCTCCCTTTAACCTTGATTCGCCCGGGCGGCAGCGTAAAGCCGACGAATTTTACACACACACACAAACGCGCGAGTATACTCATTGTGCGCGGTGAACAGAACGTGCGCGCGCTTGATCATTAATTTAAATATCTTATTAAGATCGTCGGGACAGATATCATTGAGGGTCGCCCGTCGTCGCGGGAACGCCGCCGCTCCAGGAGACGACGCTCGCGCAGGACGGTACGATCCGAAGCATTGTCAGTTTGTTTTCTCCGTTTTTCGCTCTTTCGATGTTCCACGAAACCGTCGCGATTTCGGTATTCGAATTGGCGACTCGATGCTAAAAATCACCATATTAAAGCCAAACTGCAGATCCTTAGCGGACAGACACCCCTTCTCTCAACAACGATACATCAAGGCCGTCCACACAACTCTTAAGTTCGATATTTCGATAGATATCCGATGTAATGTCCTCATTAGTCATTACTTTCGAAATCCCTAGAAAATAAAATGTAAAAATAAATAATAATTTTTAAGAGGTTTGAACTGGTTATAATACCTACATGTTGAAACTAAAAATGCTTCTTATACAAATGATAAAGAGAAAATATATATATAATCAGCATATTATTAAAAGACGCTACAGCCGCATGTGTTGTCAACTATTTTGCGCGGTTAAGAACCACTCAGGGCTCAGGCTGTAGTCCAAGCTAAGCAACTAAATTTTCACACTATAAAGAAGAAAACATTTACTGTGAACGTTGTTTTTATTTTTTCAATATCAGTACCATCTAAAAAAAAGTTATTCTAGTTTGAAAAACTCAAAAATTATGAATTTTTAAACAATAAGAACTTTTTTTGTATTTATAATATCGAAAAAATTAATCTTGCACAGTAAACGTTCTACTCTTTACAGTGTGTAAATGTGGTTACTTATCTTGGACTACAGCCTGAATGGTTCTCACCCACGCAAAACAGTTTATGCTATGCATTACATTTGTAAGACGGAGACAACATGGCATGCGAGTGTAGCGTCATCTCAACAGAATCATTTCATTAGCCCTAATGAGGTTGGATGTATTATTGATTGTAAACATTATAACATAACTACCGAAAAATATCCAGCAGTCAAACAAGAAGATTTTCAGTTATTTAAATTTTTCGGAACCCCACTATAGATAGTATTGATGAGACTTACTCAAATCTTAATAATCCTACACTCTCCTCTCAAATAATTATGCCTGCGATCGTTGTGCATTCAGGGCCGACTCAAGCGAAAATAATGAACTAGGCAAAATCAAATTTTACCACCCCTAATAATATAATATAATATTGTCAGTATTTTAAACATGCCACCCTCTTACTAAAGTGCTGGTGAAGTGCCGCCCTAGGCGTGGGCCTATGTCGCCTACCCCTTGAGCCGGGCCTGCAGCGGCCACGACCTGTCAGTAAATTAAATCATTTAATATTCCGTTGCATGCTAATCAATTATAATACGCAACAATCCAGGAGCGTGACCAGGATTGTTTTTTTAAGGGGCGTTTTAAATTTATTATAATTTGAGGATGCAGGTTCTCACACTCTCCGTTGTAGTCGTCGTTGTCATCAGTCCTCACAATAATATTATAAAATGTGAAATAATAATAATATTATAATCATTTGACAGTATATTTTTTGCACAAATAAGGCCGAAGATGTGGGTGATACAATACCAAATCAACTCCTTGCTACGCTTGCACTGCAACCATCCGATTGTCCATAATGCGATATAAATTAAAAACGCGTACCTACATATTATATCATGCCATCATACATCAACACATCACGGCGTTACACATTTTGGTATATAGTTAAAGACCGACGTCATACTTGATACTAATGATACTTATAGAAATAACTAGTAAGTCTCACCAAGGCTGCGGTCTGCGGTTCGGAAAATGTTGTACGCCTGTACCAGTACGTATAGTTTATAGTTTATGCTGGTGCAGTGAACTTCAATTTACAATTTCATGTATATTTATTGTATATAATAATAATATATAGGTACCAGGTACGTGTCACTATCAGTTATACCGGCGTCCGGCACTAGGCAGATTTTCTCCGGTATCTGAAAATGGTGTAAACAGTAAACATGTAATACGTTTATTACAAATTACTGAATAAGTATAGTTCTGTTTATTATTGGTATACGTATATAGACTATGGAGGTGCACCTTGCGCGTGTATAATATTATGATGTACACAACGCCGGTCATCCGAGGACGGCTTGAGACCCGATTTTGAAGGTTCCAAACACCCTATAAATATAATAATAGCTTATAAAAAATATGTTTTTTTCATCTAGACGTCTCGTTTAGTTACCTATATAATATATACCCATCCGACAGCGTATGCACACAAAACGTTTAAAAATATAATTAAAAAATGAACTATGTATTTTTTTTTTATTTTGTTAATTAATTTCCCTTATACAAAAATACAAAATATGTAATATTCGTTTGGCTTTAATTACCTACAGATAGTCTTTGAAGATCGTTACAACAGCTATATATAACACGGCTATATATTAATATATATATATATGTGTAATGTGTATATATAACACGGTTATATACGGCTATGTATTATTATGTATACAATACACCTATAAATATGAGAATATAAGATAGTACCTTAATACCTACCTTAAATAAATAAGCATATTAGGTACCTATACGAGTTTAATATATTCATCATATCTATACAGGTTACCGTTGACAAAATTACCAAAATTAAGTTACTAGTAATTAATAGTAATTTAGTAATATAGTAGGTATGTACCTAATTATCGTTACCATTTCACTAAATAATTAACACTTACAATTAAGATAAATTTTAAAAATCAATTTGTCGTTCTTTTAAATGGCTTTAGAGAAACACAATTTTTACATCCAGCATAATAATTTATACATATATTATATATGTTGTTTATTGTAAGTTGTAACAAACTCATCAGAAGTACCTATAGGCTATATTATCTATATATAGTTCCAAAAGTTATAATGCTAAATCTATTTAGTTCTTCACACTCGAAATACAAGATATATTTATTTAAATTATCTGCAAGTTATTTATTATCTTTGATAGTTTTTAAATCTAAACTAAAATTAAATTCAATAAGTGTATAGGTAGGTGTTGTACAATTATTGTTATTTATTTAATATAAGCGCATAAATAATAATATTGGTACCTATTGGCTGTTCCTACTTATACATACAACATATGTACCTATAAATTATATAATATATTAATATTATTTATAATACGATATTTATACAAATTGAAATAGGTACATTTACCATTTATAATACCTCCAGTAATATAATTTAAACGACAAATATTATTATTTCTACTTTTTTTAAATATCATTATATTTTCTATTATTTACATTTTACGTTTACCTATATAATATAGGTAGTAACATTAGTGTCAATTCTGTGTATATATTTATATTCATATTTTCGAGCTATTCGAGAGTACTATACTATTATAGCTTATTATTTTACGGTTTAGCTGTATATATTATATTGTATATGCATATATAGTCTATATGTTAGTTATCCTAAGAAGGTATTCTGCATTAAAATTTAAAGTCTATAGACAATAAAGAATTACTATTTTTGTTAGGCGTTTAAATTATATTACAAAAAACCGGTCATAAATATATCTATTTGTTAAAATTTTTTGATTTTATGTTGTTTTTCTAATATAATATTATTCAGATATTCCTCATGTGCTGCTGCAGTTACATCATCAGGCTGCAGCACGTCAGCACATGTGTTAAAATGACAAAATGAATATAATTTCTATAGAATATATGATTAGAACTATACAGATATATATATAAATAAAAAATATATCAGAACTAAATGACTAAAAGATAAGACTATTGTATATTTATACTTACTCGTATTTAACATTAACTTTCAACTAAAAAATTAAAAACTGATAATGATTTTGTTAAAATATAGTTTCATACTATTATATCTGATACCTAATAGGTGATAAGTAATAACTATATAAGTTTATTATACCATAATGTTACTTATATTATATAGACTAATAAATAAAAATAAAATTCTCTGTACCAGTCACAACAGCTTAAAATCTATGTTTATGAGAAAAATCATTTTTAAATGGCTTTTTAGATTTTGAAAATATTAATTTATTTTTAATTTTAAACTTATTTGATTGGACTTTGGTAGTTACAAAATAATAATATTTACCCATCTGGACAATATTGTTCAGTTTAATAATATAGGTAACAAAAATAAGTATTAATTTCGGTATTATAACTATGTTAGGTCTAGTACCTATATGTTTAATTTAAATTTTTACTTACAGTCACTAGTCACATATCACAGTTGTCAGTTGTAAATATTATTATGTTTGTCCATGTTATTGTCACTGTCTCGATAGGTATAATGCTTAATGTTATAGTACAATTATGACTATATTATTAAAATATTACTTTTTTCTATTGTTGTTTTTTTTTTTAAAGCTTTGTTTGTTAATTTTTATACCGAATAAATGTAAATAAGTAATAAGTATACAGGACATCATAAATCTAAATTTATTTGTTCTTATAATATATTGCACATTTGTTATGGGTAGTAAAAGACGTTCCGCGTATATGGTATATCTATATATTGGGTGCGGGTAGTATATTATGGTTAACTACAGGAAAATCACAAAAAAAACAGTAGCTCATCCTGTATTTATACATATGTAATACTAATAGCGCTATATTATAATTTACAGTTAGATGTTATATAGTAATTAAAGTGAGTTATAAGTTATAACGTATGTGTATATATCATATTATAATATATATTAGTCTTAACTATAGTGCACCTACTGACGTACCACATACATATACTTAAATATTCATTAACAGGGAATAAAATACATAATGAAACTTTATTATGCATTAATTATGTATGCATACAATATATTAAATAAACTAAATACATGGATGAAAAACTTACCCATCACGAAAATACGACTGAATATAATATATAGTAAATATTAACTAATACATTAATTAATAGTATTACCTATTAATAAGTACATACCTACATATAAGTTATTATTTACAAGAAGAAAATGGACGATTGAATATACCTATATATATGCAAATGCAATATGCATACACAACATACCTATATATGCATTCGTAAATAATAATACAACTAAAATACAAGTTTCGTTGATGTGGTATATGAAAAAAAAATACGATTACCTTATTTGCATGTAAAAAAATACCTAAACGTTATATAGGAAGGTACATTATGACATATTCCCACGGTACATTTTACGTTGCACGAACATTGACTTGTATATGCATTTAATTTTCAGTATTTTTGGTATATAATAATATTATATATGAGAATAAGAGGTGATCCTAATTTAATATTCTGTAACTGATAGTATAAATACCTAAATATATTACGGTTGGGCTGTATATAAATATAGTACGAATTGATCTTAATATAATGAATTAAAATTCTGATTTCTGGTCTCTGTCTTGTTTTATTGAACCGCTGCAGTTATACGAGTTGCCAATCTACGATTTATATCAGTCGGTAAACAAGTGTTATACAAGACTCGTAAATTGTTGCTTCTGTAATAAATACTAAATAAGTAGTGCTGCTATTATTCCGATGATTTTATATAATAAGTCAATATACGATATACACTATACCTACATATAAAATAAGTTTTGTCGTTTGAAAACTAAAGACAGTTGTCAATGGTTTATTTTAGTGAAACCGTTTTTGTACGTGTAAGCACCTACTTATTTTTTAGATCTGTATAATAATATTATTTGTATAACTATAATCCATATAATTTATTAATTGCATCGGTGGTCGGTACCTAATACCTATTTGTATTTTATTAATTGTTTGTACCTAAACTGTATGCAAACTATTTTAAATACTTAAATGAATTATGATATTTATATTAAATTATACATTATAGTGTCTGATCATTTTGTAGGATTACAATAAAAACAATATATAATTATGTGTTTATCCGTACAACTGAATTGCAAGTAATATATTTTTTACATCTTGTATATTGTATATATTATTATAATAAGATAAGATATATACATAATATGTATTCAGGTATAAAGACATAAGTCATAACTACCTATATTCATTAACAATTTTTTTTAATTTTAGATGCACTGTATAAAACTATTAAGTATATAAAGGCATGAAAACTGCAAAATATTTATAATTATAATCGAAAAAATTAATAAGTACGTTGTAAAACCTACACGTACGCAACATAGTATACGTGGGAGTCGTTAAAATTAAATTAAAGTAAAATAAATTACACCTGTATACTCTAACATTAGTTATAAATAATTATAATTATAAATGCATTCGGATGCGTTTACTTATTAAAATACAGCGAATGGCACCTTCAGTAGTATATATAATATAGAGGTACAACCAATACAATTTAAACCCTCCTCTCCTAGTTGATATGCCAATATCATAATGAACATTTTTTTTATAAATATTAAGGATAATCGTTTCAATAGCTTAAAATTTGTCTAAATATCTATTGCATTTATTTGTGTGTACATTTAATAATTTTGTAGTTAAAAATGTATTAAATATTCAATTTTAATAGCTAAGGCATAAACATTTACTGCTATAGGTACTCTATATTAAGTACCCATTCATACTGAAATTTAAAAAGATCTATGAGATATATTGGCACATTTTTTTTTATACACATGTGAAGTCCAGATTTGGAAGAAATTAGATACTTAAACAAAGAATAACGAGTTTTGTTATAATTCAAAAATACTATTCGTAAGGAATTGCGACTTTTATGTATAATATTATATATTTTACTATAGGTATAACGCAGTACGCGGTACGCAGTACCTACGCACTACGCAATGACATTTTAAAAATATTTAGATGATTATTTTGGGGATTTTATTTGTCTAGAACCCCGCAACAATATGTCCATTAACTAGGGGTTACGGTTTGGTATGGTTGGTACGGTTTTTTGGCAACGTATGCATGTATGGCAAGGTTTTTGCCACTAGGACCCTGGTGGTCACCCATCCGGAAACTAGTATCATCGGCCGTTGCTTACTCTCAATCACGTTGCATTCCGAGCCACAAATATTATATAGATTAATTTTAAGCTATTGCCTATTGTTAGTTGTTACCATGAACCTATTCACACCGCGGTTCTACCGTAGGGGGTATTGATTAAAAAATAAATAACAATAATAATATATATTATATATTATATACGATATAAATGTATATTGTATATACTATTATAATAATTAAATATTGATAATATAATAAATGCAATGTTTTTGGCAAAAATTAAATCAACCTACCAGCTACCATAATAATTATAATACTAATAAGTAAATTAGGTACTTTAATATAAAAATATAAAAATTCATTTCATGAAATCGGTGCATCCCAAACGGCTCCCATCAATTGTTTACTTATTCCCTAACGGCTCCCGTCGAAAGAGTTTTCACCCAAATTTAATCAGCAATGTATGATTTTTATATTTATATATTTTCTATTTTTTAATGCTAAAATTATAAAAAAAAACACTACCTAACACATTTTATAATATTAAATATTTTTTAAATTATTAATTCACAATATCAAATAGATACCTATACCAATATGGCTTTATGATTTTTTATCTAATTTTTATAACTTACATAGAATATACAATTTAAAAAACATCAACACATTTTTAACCACACCTATTTTTAGACAGTCCTAAGTCTGTATGAAGTGGGAAGGAATTTGTGTTGTAAAAAACCACGGAGCTGTTTGGGAATTTACCTTTTTGTAAAACGGGAGCGGAATATGGGCGACGTCCCTTGAAATGTATTTAGTGATTAATTGTTATATTATAATATACTATATAGATAATAGGCTGACAGACCGTCTCCGTCTCAGAATCGGTTTTCGTATACAATAATATATCATTGAATTCAAATTGAAGTTTGAACACATCAGCTATTACAGAGACCCACTCGACACCTACTGTACACAAAAGTAGTTACCACTTGCCCACCCTTTTTTAATTGCAGATGTATAAGAAAAACTTATACGAGGAACCTTTAAAATGTAGTACACATTTAATACATAATTTTTAAGTAAAAAATAATTTGGACATTTTGCGAATACTTAAACTTTGAACGCCTATAAAAAACCCATACGTGTTTTACAATAATTTAACTTAGCAGCGCGCTTATAAAAAAAGTGAGTGCTGTCATGAGTCAATAGGTAGAAACGAAATTTATTTATAGTTTACAAATACATTTTAGTAGAACCGTTCAAAATAAAATAATTATTTATAATTAAAAGTTAAACATAATACCAGGTTTATAACCTACCATAATACCTATGTTTATTTAAACTGCAGGGACTGGAACCTTTATTATTTTATCGGTTTTGGTTCTCAAAAGTCTAAATATTATATTAGCACTAAAACTAAGAGATCGGTCAGTCCACATATTAAGATTTCTGCTTTAAATTCCGAATAAATCCAGAATAATTAACGTTTGAAAATTCCGTAATTTCAAAATATTCAAGCTACATTAGCAGACATAATAACGAATTCAAATCTTTTTGAAAAGTATTATCGCATTACTAGATCGATCAGTTTGGTGGAATGAAAATTGGATGTTTTGGCTAAAATAACTGTTTAATATATTATACAAAATAGTTTTCGTCAGTAACGTTTTTTCTCGACTAGCCCGCATCGTGCCACAAAAAACTTCGTTTCAATAAACCGTGACAAGATAATATGTATTTTTGAAATAATATTATTTTAATTGCAGATGTTGATTTGTAATAACTGCAAGACTGCAAGAGGTACCTTGTATTCTGCAATTATCAAGCTTATTTGACGATACTGCCATAAAAAACTTCGTTTCATTTTAAAAATATATTACGTACAATGCAATACTATTTTGTTCTACATCGTTGTTATTTTGACCTTCATTTAGAATAGTCAAACTATCGGTGTTTTCCTTCGAAATAGTCTAAATAATAAAAACAAAAATTAAAAATTAAATTGGTAATGATAAACAAACATTTAAGTAAGTAATAAGTATAGGTACTCACTTACTGTACTTCGCATGCGTTATGTTTGCCAATATTTATAAGCGATGAAACTTGTCCTCTATTTTTTTTCACTTTGGATAGATGTTTTTATTTTTTTATTTCCCATTTTACCCATTTTACCCAAATTGTTATAATTTATAAACTATATAATAATTATAAATTCATAATATGCAGATCTTATTAAGGCGGGTTTCCATTGTACACATACCCGTGCACGTGCATGCAAATCCTTTACTGTGATTGGTTGGTTAAGTTAAGTTACCATACGATTAACCACGATACCGTGTTGTTGGGCATAGCCGAATACCTATAATACTGTACACCGTATGCTGTTTCAATTTCTCGCGTTATACCAGTTTTCTATTACCTAGTTTATACCAAACGTGACGCACGAAAAAATGTAATTACGGAAAAGATAATGCACTGTGCAGGAATATATGCAACAATCAGATTATTCTACAAAAACAATTTCATAAAACAATAAAATGTTAACGCGTTATGCAAGGAGGATACAATATATATATATATATATATATTATATAAGATATAACCAAAAGTGTATGTTTTGTAAGGACCGTGGTATAGATTTCAGTGTCTGGTTTTGCAGGGAATACGCGTGATATGCGAGCCCAGCACTTTTGGGAATTTCCACTTTAACGCCTGGCACTATAGGGATTTCCACTTTACTGCCCGCTGGACGGAAAAAGGAAGCAATCTAAACGCGACCTATAACTCTTCAACCGCGGTCAATAACCAAATTTTCGGTACAGGCGTGACAACCAAATTTTCGGTGCAGGCGTGACAAAAATATATTACTTACAATTCAATACTTATTGAATATATATTATTATATAATATATACTTATTAGTTATTACTTATATATTTTATTATTTTATCAATATACGCAAGATATTTATAAATTGTAAATTATTAATCAATCGTGGACCTTCACTACAACTTACCGTTTCCGTTTTTTATTTTTGTTCCATTATCCTACCAATCGATCTAATTATGCGATAATATTTCTGAAAACAGATCTGAATTCGTTAGAATTTATCTTAGAGATCGGTCAGTCCACATTTAAGATTTCTGCTTTAAATTCCGAATAAATCCAGAATAATTAACGTTTGAAAATCCCTTTAATTTCAAAATATTCAAGCTACATTTTTAGAGGTTGGGGGGGGGGGGGTGAAATTGGGAAAAGTGGACTGGCCAATCTCAAGTGGACATAACAGCGAATTCAAATCTGTTTTAAAAAGTATTATCGCATTACTAGATCGATCAGTATGGTGGAATGAAAATTGGATGTTTTGGCTAAAATAACGGTTTAATATATTATAAAAAATATTATTTCATCAGGAACGTTTTTTCCCGACTAGCCCGCATCGTGCCATAAAAAACTTCGTTTCAATAAACTGTGACAAGATAATATGTATTTTTGAAATAATATTATTTTAATTGCAGATGTTGATTTGTAATAACTGCAAGACTGCATGAGGCACCGTACCTTGTATTCAATTATCAAGCTTAATTGACGGAATAAAAAACATTTTATAAATATACATATACATTTAATAATTTAATATAACTAATAAATTTAGAATATTTCAATATCTATAAATATCTGCAAACGATCAAACTATAAAATTATATCAGGTCTTATTAATCTTATAATTTAGAAAAATTTTCAAGTTTCAACGATTAATCGTTCAGATTATTTCTTTCTAAATTATTATACAACAAAAAAAAAACAAATTTATTTAGTATACCAAACTGGTGTTGGGTTAGTCTACTATTTTACTGCTGTTTTTCGATAAGTAGTTAATAGTTGTTCCGAATTATTAAGTACCTACTTGGGATTTTCTTATTTTTGATTTATGAACCTACCGTCTATACGACTATACTTACTAAATATGGATATTGTTTTTTCAACAGAAACTCCTCGAATCATTTTATCTGCTCTAAATGTAATGATAGACTCATCTAAGAAAACACCGAGCTTTATTGTAAACTTTGAATCCAAAAATCGCACACTTTTAGTAGATTAAGACCGCACATATTTGTTAGGTAGGTACCTAGGTTTAAAGTTAAAATCACACATTTTTTTAAGTTTGTTGTATCCAAAAACCATACATTTCTTAATGAATTTAGGTATAATTACTTAAAAACCGTATATATTTTTAAATGTAAAATGTTTTATATACATATTATTTATATTAATTAAATTAAATTTTATTTGAATAAGAAAATATAAAAAATTATGCCGTCTGCTAATAAGTACTCACGACAATAACAACCTATATATGATTTTTCAATTTTTTTTTACACAGAACATTGACAATTTCATCTACTTTCTAAACACGAGTCATGAGTGCCATGTTTTTGTTTAGGTGTCAAAAGTATAGGATTCCCATAAAATAAAATAGACAGTCTCATTAAATTGTGTACAGCTATACGTGCAGGACTGCAAAAGAGAGTCATAAAATATAGCTATATTGAAACAGCACGACCACGTACATAGAAAACGATTTCGGGGGGAGGGGGGTAGTTTATAATTCATAACCAATATAAATTACAAGTTAAAAGTTATAATAGATCAGTAATAAAAGAATTTGATATAAAATGTAGTGGTGGGGAGAGTTTGAAGCACCTCTGTAGTCTGTATACAGACGTATAATATAGGTATACCTATAGGTACGTGCCTGACTAGAAGAAGCACGTCATTGTAAACCGTTTAATAATTATTTCTATGAAGGATTACACCTAAATGATTTTAGATTTACGAGTATATTATTATTATAGAATAATTTATAGTTAAATGTTCTGAATGTTTTACGTTTTTAAAGTTAATTCGAACAATTATTATGGTAAAAAAATAAAACGTATAATATAAAATGTTATTACAAACGCGAGTATGATAGCAACTAATTCTAATATAAAATTGAAACCTTATTGCGTGTACTGCATATATATGTATGTATATATTAGATATAATAAAGTATGTTGGTTATATCATTGATTATAAATACTAGTATATATACTAGAACACTAGTATACTAAATGCTATTATTTATAATCAATGGTTATATGTACATAAGTATATAGTAGTGATATAGGTACTATACCATAACAATTTAAGTGATTTATATTCATTATCTATGAAGCCACATCTGATTGAATAAATAAATCCGGGTGTGATCAAATTTGTAATGAAATAATAATAAATTATTGAAATCGCGGTTGTTGAATTTTCGGCTATAATAAATAATATGTAAAAAACTTGTCAATTAGATGAATTTGCTTCCGTGCGTGTTATTATCCCATTAACCATTTTTTTTATACAATATATAAAAATGTATGGAACGTAAATTCCGCATATAATAATCACGTGTATAAATCAAATTGTAATTTATTAATTCAGACGTTAAATAAATACATTTTAGTTATTATTCTATAAATAATATATTGTCAACACGTTTTATAATATAGTGTTTAAATAAATACTCAGACTGCAGGGTACCTTAATACCTACGCATATTCCTCTTATGTATGAAATAGTTATTTATCGTTTGTATTTTTAAATTCTCAGCATAAATTTGTATCATACATTCATACAGATTTACAGAAATGTTAGAAAATGACACCATATTTATAATAATTATGTTCATGCATTCGTATTAATAATTAATTCGAATAAGAGTAGAAATACCCAATAACCTAACACTACTGCAATAAAATAAAATATAATAATTAAAATAAATGTAAAAGCAGCAATAGTAGGTACCTATTATATTTTAAGAAAATTAAATTTAAAATTTCACAAGATAATATTAATTTTATGCATTTTTATTTCAAGCCTAAATTTGATTTTTTTTAAATATTGTTTACCCTACAAAATGTACCAAAAGTGTTATAGGTATAGGTACTTGAAAAAAAAACTGTTCTACCCGCAATACTTTTCTGTAAGTAGGTACTGCAACTAATATTAATATTTGAGCTGGGGCCCTTCTTAAAATGTTGTTCCTGAATCAGTATTGCTCCGGAGTCCGGATTATTATACATAGTGTGTTCTCAAAAAATGTATAATCTCAGCTCCCTTTTTGATAAGCTTCGAATATGTTACCTACTGGAGGTAAGCCGGGTTATTTGAATATATTAGCTATACAATGATACTTATACAATATCAACTAAAATACCTTACCTACTCAAAATGTCTTACAATTGCCCATTTATACATAATATAGGCCAATAGTTAATACTTAATATATATTATAATGGTTATAATATTATTTAATATATAATATACACTATACAGTATACACCATACGTATTATAAAGTTATAACATAAATACGGTTTTATTACCTATAAATAATACATGATATTATACCTATAACCAATTACATAACTCACATAACGTATATACCTAATAACTACATTTATACATTATATTTGTATCATTATATATAATATAATATACCCATTTAATAAAAGTCAAGTATATAAATGGTTTATATTATAGTAAATAATAAAATAATAATAATATAAATCAATATTTCTTTAGCAATGAGGCGTGACTGCGTGAGCAATAATAGTATTATAGTTGAGTAACTGAATAGCTTAATAGAATATACATTTTAATTTAATTTTTATAATAATATCTATATCTATATGAGTATAAACATTTGAAAAGGGGGATGGAGTGGCCGAGCGGACTAAGGCGTAGGTTTTTTTTTCGGGCAAGTCACGGTGCCTGGGAACAAGTGCCGCCATCCCCCACCCGGGCATGATAGATACCTACGGGTGCCTACTTGAAAATCTGCCAAAAAAACACACACGTGTTTACACCTTACAGTACCCTCCGCAGGCGCTGGGTACGACTGCCCCGGGAGCCAGAATTTTAGGGGCGCCAAAATTTTGTCGTCAGAAATTTGTTTACTTGTGAATTATTAAAATTTAATTATTTTAAATTATTTTAATAACAGTATTATATTATATAATTTAGTATAATAGTATTATATATATTACAATAGTATTATGCTGTTAGAAATTTGTTTAATTAATATTAATTTGCATAGTTTTATATAATTTTATTTTATTTATTCATGAAGTACCTACTTCAATATGTTAAAAAAAAAAATGATATGATGAATTATAAGGAAGGTTTAAGTAACATAAATTCAAATGTATCTTTGCGAAGAGAGGATCAAGCAATTTCTAAATAATATTTTTAAAAAAAGCACACATTATAAAACAAATATTCTTTTCTGTGCTCAACATTTAAAAGATTAATGAGGATCTATCCATATTTTCCGTAGGTAGGCCCCTTAGGGGGAGCAAATTTTTTTCACCAGGCCTAGGGGGCGCAAAATGTCTAAATGTGGCACTGACCCTCCCTCGCCGTTAAAAGCCATCCAATGGCTTAAGTTTCAGCGGGGAGAGACGCCGCCCCAATTAAAAATAATAATATTCATGCGAAATTTAGTAAATATTTTAATATCGTCAATCGTCATCATCGTAATTTTTTTGTTTTGTTATATGAATAGGTTAAACGACGCCTGAAGTCAATATTTAAAAATTAAAATACAACAAACCTATAATTGCAGTGAGAAAAAATATGTTTTAAAGGAATTTATTGTTTCTCGTAACCTCGTCTATTTTTCCCATTAATAATCTATTATGTCGAATGACCCCGTCGCTTATCTATAGTAGATTAAAAAAAATCAACAACCTAATAATAATATGAACTATAGGTATATAATATATATTATAATATATTATAGAGAAAATATACATCCTAGAACTTTATGGTCCTTTATGATAATGTGTACATTTTGTAAAAAAAAAATTATAATAACTATCCAGAGGGCAGGTTAGGCCATTAATAATAAAGTGATGATAGGTATAAGTGTATCACGCATTCAATACTTGTTTACTTACACAGTTATACAGAAGATAGTAGAATATTAGAATATATTTTATAGGCACTATAAATATGTACCAAACCGTCCAAAATAATAGACATTAGTAGTCATATTTGACCAAATATCGTTTTTATAATATATAGATCATTGGATATTGCAGTGGCGTACACAGGATTTTTCAATGGGGGGGGGGGGGGCTTAAAAATTGGTAATTTTCATTTTGTCCAATCTAATGATTCAGACGTTTATTCGAGGTATTTTAAAATGTTTGTAACTTTTCAAATTTTTTGGTAGAAAAAATGCTCTAATCAGAAGCTTCGATGCCCGATGTATATTTTTGGAAGCAAATTGGATCTAGTTGGTACTTTTAGGAGGTCGAAAATGAAAATGCTCAGTGCTTTTTAAAATAATAAAAAAAAAGATGAAAATTTATTAAAATTGTTTGGTAACCAGCTTCGTTATACCGTCCTCACATGGATTGGATTTGATTATTTCAAATTTTTTTTTTTCTATAAAATGTCAATAAAAAATTAATTATTCTGTCAAAAAGCTTAAATGTGTAATACGTAAGTTTTTATTATAGCTAAAATATTAACGATACATAGGCATCATGGTTATTTTGTATATGCATTTTAAGTTCAAATTTCATCAAAACCACAGTTAATTTGTAGTTCAAAACTTATAAAATATTAAATGTTTATAGCTAAAGCTAGACAATTTAATACAAGGTCTTTTATACAAGTACCTAGTTCATACTTTTACCGAAAAATTACAGATAGTTTATGAAAATTGGTATACAAATGCAATGCTTTTTCAAAAATGAATTCATTCTGGTAAGACGTATATGAAATTTACGTCTTGCTTACAATAATTGACAATTGAAACTTTGAACCTTGATAAATATTTTTTTTTTTTTTTTTTTTTAGTAATAATAATACAGGCAATGGGGGGGGGGCTTAAGCCCTTTAGCCCCCCCTACTGATGCCACTGGGATATTGGTATTATTGCATTTTCAATGGTGCAGTAATCTGGTATACACGTATGGTTTGTGCCTTGTGGTATGATTAAATATATGTGTCAACGTATATTATAATATATATTATAAGTTATAGCCTATAGGTATTCTGGCATTCTGCAAGCAATCATTAAGATTGGTTAAAATAATTTTTTATATTATATAACAAATTAAGTAATATTAAAAAAAAATAATTAGCGAATGAAATAATATTTTTTATGGGGAGAAGGTTAAGACTCAAAATAACCACGTATATTTCATTGATAAAGTAAAATATTGTTTTTAATGGTATTTCATTAAATCTTGATTTTTAAAAGTTCTTGAAAAAACAGACGTATCGTTTGCTTTTTTTTTTTACCTTTTATCCGTTGATTTTTTCCTGTTATACCCTCTGAAGTATATTATCATGGCCCAGAAATACATACTACATATCACATAATAACTAAAATAGGCACAGCGACATAGAGGGCAATGAAAAGGCAGATCAAGAAGCCAAGAAAGCAGCAGAGCACACTGATATACCCATATTAAATATTACTACATTCGCAGATATAAAAAACCAGATTAAAGAACTGACTAAAATCAAATGGCAAACACACTGGCTCGGACAAATCACTAAATTGAGAAAAATCCAAAACCCCATATTCAGTTGGCCCAATTTCCTCACGAAAAGAAGAGAAAGAATAATCATTAACAGACTTCGCATCGGGCATACTCAACTAACCCCACGGTTACCTCATGTCAAAAGACGAAAAACCTATCTGCACAACATGTGGTACCGAACTAACAGTTCATCATATCCTCACAGAATGCCGACAATACACAGAGGCACTCGATCAGCTGAACATCCCAACCACCTTAGACGCAGCCCTCGGTCCAAATGCAGACTCCACACTCCAAATCTTGTCTTTTTAAGAAAATATGAATTGTACGACTTAATTTAAAATTATTATATGTAAGATACCAAAAAAAAAAAATGTAATTAATGTAACGTTTACGACTAATGGCCGTTGTCGCCGATGTCTTTCAATCAATAAAAAAAAAAAAAAATAATTAAAATAGTACGCGCGTTAATCATTATGTAGATATGAATATTGTTGTCGATAATATGTTTTTCTTAACTTCTAAAAATATACAATTTTAGATTCTGAGCGGAGCGATGAATGTATTGGTTTTACAATGATGTATGTTTTTTTTTATTTATATTTTTATTTATATATATTTTTGTGTCTGTCATCACGTTTTAGGACAGTAAAAGTGCTTCGATTTTCTTCAATAGTACCTTTTCTGATAGGAAAGTGAATCTAGTTGGTACTTTGGGGGGTCAAAAGTAAACATTTTCCAGTAGTTTTCACAAGCGCCGGGAAAAACAACATAAAAATTAAGGAAAAACGGGAATTTTTACGCAAAATCGATTTTCCAAAAAATCGAATTTGGTTATTGGTGTAACTTTAAAACAAATGACCGTAGATACATGAAATTTTCACTGGTTGTTTATATTTGCATTTTCTATACACGATAACATTTTCAAAATATTTTGATTTATTTTGAACTGTTTAGGGACATTTTCATTTTTCATTTTTTTTTAGTTTTTTTTCTAGAAATATCAATAAAATTTTATTTGTTCGTTGCGAAAGCTTGAAAATTTAATAGAAGGCTCCTAATATGTTGTTTCAAAGGCAGATGAAAAATATTAAAAATCCATAGTCACAATTTTTTTTTATAAGCATTTAAAGTTCAAAAATTGACAAAATATGGAAAAATCACGAAAATTAGCAAATTATTTTGAGTTAAGAATTCGTAAAAATTTTTCTTTTTAAATCTAAGATTTGAAAATGAAACACAAGATTCCTTATAAGATTATCTACCTTTATCAATAAAAAAATCTCTACCGGACAGTCAAATTAAATTTTTATGAGCGTTTGAAATTCAAATTTTTACAACATTGGATATTCACTCGATTTCTCATGTAGCGATTTCCTTATTTTGTTGTAATTCAAAAACGAACAACCGTAGATACATGAAAATTTCACTGAATGTTTAAATTAGCATTTTCTATACACCATACAATTTTGAAAATATTTTGACTCTTTTTGAGCTGTTTATGGACATTTACAGCTTTCAATTTTTTTTAGTTTTTTTTTCTATAAATATCAATAAAGTTTTATCTGTTGGGCCAAAAAGTGTAAAAATTTAATACAAGGCTCCTGATATATTGTTACAATATCAGTTGAAAAATATTAAAAATACATAGGCACGATTTTTTTTTATAAGCATTTAAAGTTGGAATTTTGACAAAATTTATCAAAATCTCAAAAATTATCAATCGTTGGAATTAAAAAATTATAAAATGTTCAGTTTTTATAACTAAGAGTTGAAAATTTAAAACAAAGATTCTCTTAAATAATTCATACTGTAACCAAAAAATCTAAAATATATATAAACACACTTATTTTTTACAGACATTTTAATTTCAAATTTGGACGAAATTACATATTAAAAACCTAGAATAACTATTTTAGTTATTTTGTTGTGATTGAATAATATTATTCGTGGGTACTTGAAACTTCTAAAGTGTACTATTATATATCTATGATAGTATCACGGTTTTTGTTGTTGTATAACGCGTTATAAGTATCTAATGGATATTGTGATATGATTAATTTGGAATTTATTATAGGTACCTATTATAGGTCAATTTTTTGTTTAATACCATAGATATGTATATAATATGTCTTATACATAGACTGACATACCGTCTCCGCTCAGAATCGTTTTTCTTATACAATGATATTATATCATTGAATTCAAATTTAATACCATCCATTATACAGTGACCCACTTGTAACCTACTGTACAGCAGAGCGACACCCACTTGCCCACCTTTTTTCTTGTTGAAATATATGTGTATAAAAACTAAAAAGCTATTAGTGCTTTGGCGCTGAACGTATTTAAGACGCGCGACGGTTATTGACTTGTTACCATACGGCGGCACAAGGACTAAATCGGAAATAGTTCTGATTATACCCATTATAACGGGCGGTATGTAACCTTCAAGGTTATTTCTCATATTTTGATGAGTGTTGTTCCATACGGCAATGTTGATGGCTAATGAATATGGCTAATGAGTCACGATTTATCCGTCGTCCACACAGCCGGGCTATCCTAATAATTATTATAGATGCAATAAATTAAAATTAAATCATTTAAAAAAACTACTTAGCATTTCACGTGTGTCTATTCCATATATTTTCAATAAATATATATAAATAAGTGTTAAATAGATTATATATTATGCCCAATACACCGGCTCGGTGCGTGCGTTAAATATATTATGATTACCTATTAACTTTATTAGGTATCGCTATATATGTATCATGTATGTATATTATATAACATTAATTATTATAACATATTATCATAATTTATAATAATATATTTTATTGTGATTGGCGTGTTGTTTCCTGGATGTACAGAGGAAAAAAAAATTTATTCGTACGCTTTGTCGACAATATAATATTATACCGATATACGTATTTGTATATACCAGGCACCAGCCATTATATTATACTGGTCACTGGATACGATTCAAATATTATAATATCCACAAATAATAATCTACATTAATATTGGTATCTTTAAAATTACTCCGCGTCTTTGTTTTAATCGGTTATGTGTTTCGGCTGTATAAATCAGGTGATGGATCGTAAAAACTGTTTAAATCGATTAATTCCCAACGATACCTCATTTCATTACATTCGAAGCTATATAGGTATTAAGGTATATAACATATATAGCTATTAAAAATATCTATCTGTAGATATATATGACGCGCGCAGTGCAATTCAGAAAGCATGTGCTATAGAGGTTATTATTTTTATTTAATAACCTGTTTGGCGTTTTCTCTCTCTCTCGCTCTGGTCTTTGGAAATCTCATATAGTTAACGGCATTTGAACGAATGGGCGTAAACATTAAATTACACAATGTCGTCGAAGAGCTGCATGCGTCTTCGGTTTTCTGCACTTCTGTCTATGATATTAACTAGCACATATTTTAACATACCTTTATAATATTATATATAGCAGTATAGGTAGTAGGTACCACGAAACAATAGACATAATAGTACAATATACGATAATAATATTAATAACATCAGTGGGGTGATTGGGAATTTTCTTTGGGTATTTGGTTGGGAAGTAATAAATGTTTAGTAAAAATATGTAAACCTCTTATTATCTCCTTAAACTCCTGATCACGATTATTTATAGTATAGGTAGTTCAATAATTTATAGCAGTGCTCGAATTAGGAATCATCAAGTATAGAGGAGCTCTATCCAATCATTTATAAGCTGCGTTCCAAGTAAAAAAATTACTCAAAGCAAACTCGTGGGAGGCAAAGCCCCCCACGCTCCCCTTATCCACTTCCTAATTTTTCAATACTAGGTACTATAGGTGGCGAAGTGTAGTAATGGCGGCAAAAACTCTTAGAGAGTAGAAATGCCATTAGAAGAAGAAGAAGAAGAAGACATTTACCTTAGTTACAGAATTTTAACTTTATTCTACTACAAATTTCCAAATATAACATATTATTAAACTATATGTGCCTATCTAACATGTAAGTGAATATGGATTTATATTTTATATTCACCTTATTTTTCGAAATGTATATTGATAGAAATAATAGCATAATACCTAAATATTTCGGTAGGAAATAAAAAAATTATAATTATCAGTGATACCTAATATCTTAATAATTATAATTTTAGCTTCAGATTCATAACAATCATAACTATGTCAATTGTGAACACTAGTCCACAGATATTTACAAACTAATGCCCAAAATAATTTTTATTAAAAATTGGAATGGATCAAAATTGTTGTCAAAGATAAACCTAATGAATTTTACATTTTTAATATTAAAATATTTTTCATCCTATCTATGGTTTTGACTAGTATAGTGTTCAACCTTTTTGACTCACGATCCACTGTTTTTGTAACAATATTTTCTCGACTCTGTGACACCTGACACCTTTATAATTCATAATTTATAACTTTTTTTTTCTCAGATATTTTATAATACAATAGTTAATTGTAGGTACGTAATATCTGAGAACTACTAAACTAGGCAAAGAACAAGAGAATAATAATAAAATTAGCAAGGTATTAGGAAGTCTAAACCAGTGGGTCTCAACCCAACCTTGGGTCGTGTAATCTATAAAAATTGGTCGTGACAAGTCTTTTTTGTTAAAAAAAAATAAGTTTATTATAAAATTATAAATTATGAATTTGAATAAGTTATGAATGAATTGAAGATCCATATTTTACGGTAGATATAATGACAGTTATAGAATTTCTACTGACATAGAAAATCAATAAATTGAGCTTACTTGTGATCCCCAACTTAAAGTAATGTTTATTAAACTTTTTTGGACATGTTTTGGGCACACTTATGCACGGGAAATTTACTCAAAACTAGCAGCTAAAGTCTTTTTTCTTTCATGGCCTACAAAGGTGACACGAGTCGTGAAAATATTGTTACGAAAACAGTGGATCGTAAGTCAAAAAGGTTGAACACTACTAGTGAAAACCATAAATACCTAGGATGAAAAATACTTTTATATTAAAAAATGTAAAATTCATTAGGTATTAATTAGGTTTATCTTTGACAACAATTTGGATAAACTTAAAATTTTAATAAAAATTATTTTAGGCATTAGTTTGTACCGTCCCCCCGCCCAAGTAAAAAAAAATAGTTGGGGTACGCAAAATAAAAATAAAAATAGTAGATGAGCTCCGTCCCCCTGCGCATCTCCCCCCCCCACCAAATCGAGAACTGGTTTATAGTAATACAGGTTAGTATTAAATTATGTTAATTACAAATTTAGGTACAGTTTAAAAAACGGTAGATATCTAATATCCAGCAGGGTCTTTTGGAAATATCATCAATCAATAATAATTCCCTAGCGATTAATTTTTATATATTTTTTCTATAATATGTACAGCCAAAATGTTTAACCTACATAACCTTTTTTTGTTGGACTCGAGAAGATTTTAAGTTTGAATTGTCATTATAACAATAGATCAGGGTATGAAACCGCTTATGAAATATTCGGTTACCGGTTTTAGAAGATTTTAGAATTAAAGGTGGGTTTCCACTATACACGTTTGCTGGGTACACGAAAAATGTTCAGCTATGTCCAACAACACGGTATCATGGTTAATCGTGTGGTAACTTAACGTAACCAACCAATCACAGCAAAGGATTTGTATGCACGTGAATGCGTACGTGTATGGTGGAAACCCGCCTTTAGTGGTAATTGATTACCAGTTACCAAAATGATCTCTAAAAATGTCGTTACCGGTTATCGGTTTGAAGTGGTTTTAATTCTTCAAGATTACCAGTAACCACTTCAGAAACGATTTTATTCGGAAAATTTTAGTTTTACTTTAATTTATACAAAACAAATATTCACTTTATAAAACGATTCGGGGACAAGCTAAATTAAAAAATAAATACCTATAGGGCTATATTTTATCATTTGAAGCTATGGATAAATATAAATTTAAATTAAATTAGTAAATTACCCATAACCATCGATTAAAAAATAGTAGACGGAAAAGTGTTAATCAATGGCGTCAATAATAATAAAATAAAATAAATAATGATCATCGGATATGTTCTATAGTATGTCTATGAACCAATGAATTGTACCTACTTACTACTTAATAATATTATCTACAATTCGTGATTATTACTTATTATTAAGGCTACAGACAGAAAATATACCATATTTAATCGCACTTATTATTACATTACATTTATTATCTTGTAAATAAAATTATTAATCAAAAAAATGGAATACAATTTCAAAAAAACAAAATATAAAAATATAAAAATCAAATATAACGTTCTATTTGTTTTTGATACTTCCGGTTTTGTTGAATTGACCGGTTTTTTAAAAAAAAGGTTACCGCTACACGTTAAACAGTAATTGAACTTAGTGGTTACCGGTAATTGTTAACCGCTTCTCAAAATTTAAACTTACAAACCGGGAAGCGGTTACCAGACCCAAAATTGGTCATGGTAACCGGTTTCCGTTAAAAACCAGTAACCGCTTTCAAGCCCTGCAATATATTGATAACGATTTCAACTGTAGAGTGTAGACAGTATAGTGAGAGGATTTATCGCCTTAATTACGCTTATGCACAATATTGTTATTAATAATATTCGAGTATAGAGCACCTACCTATAGTAACGATCAAAATAGTATAAAATATGTTTCACAGACTCACAGTTGTAGTGATTTGTAGCAATTCGAAATATTATGTAGGTACTTGGATAGTATAAACACAATCAATATTTTCATTGTAAAATATTCCCTAACACGTAAGTAGCCGCATCATCGAAGAATTAAATATAAACACGAGTACACCATCATTATTATTTCGAATCATCAGAACGGGTTTTCGTTTTATATTTATATACCAAACACACACCGCAACAATCGGTGTTTACAATTTTTAAGAATTTAAAGAGATCCCGGGTTTATTGGCGAACCAGGTTTTACTTCAATTCCCTAAGGTCTTAATGGTACCCATCTATCTAGTATGTACAGTTCAGAGGTATTATTTTAAAGTATTAATGTGAATTAAAACGGAGTTATACACAAGACAACATTCAAATGTGCCTAAATACCGGAATAAAATATTTAAATGGAAAATATTTTTTATTATGAAACTATCAATTACCCGAATTAAGAATATCAAATCACTGGCGGACAAGTATTATTAAGACGTTGAATGCTATTATTAGTACTCCACATTCTTTTAAAATAAAAGTTAAAGCGTTATGAAAACGCAACCTCTGTCAAAATATATAGTTATATACTTATATACCTTCCTATACCTACAGACTTATTATAAATATATATGTAGGTAATGTAGGTATATAAAAAAGTAGGTAGGCGGTTTAAGTGGTCAAATACGTATGTTAATATTTTTTTTTAGTTTTCTTTTATACACTGCAGTTATTTATAAATTATACTGCCGGCTTAATAAATATGTGTTAAATTATATGTAGAAGGACTTTTAAGTTGTCGATGCTGCAGTACCTATATTGAAAACCAAAACACCTTTTAACGACAGCATCATCAATAGTTTGAAACTGTACGTCTGTACACTAATAAATAATAAGCAATAACAAAATTCATTTCGAAATTAAGAAAGTTACAAATCGAGCAAAGTATCAAATATCAATACTGAATAGTGATAATACCACACAGTAATATTAGTATATAATCAGGGCCTAATTTACCAATTTATGGGCCCAGTACAATTTTCAATGTTGGGCCCCAAATTGTCCATCTCTACTTTCTTCATTGCTAAAATAAAATGTATGCATATTGTATTTTTAAATTAGTTTCATATACATGATTAGTTACTGGTTAGATCATAGAATAAAATTGTATTGTTAAAAATTTCGTTATTTAATATACAAGAACACTTTACACTTTCAATGCGTCTAATTAATGTTTAATATTTATTCAAGTAAGTATACAAATTAAAAATCATTTTTTTTTAAATTAGTAGTTTTGATTATTACACTTATGTAATATCAAAGTAAATGTTTTTAAGTTTAATGTTTCAAGTCAAATTTGATTTCAGCTAATCAGCTTTCACAAACATTTGGATTGTGCGCTAGTAGATAAACTAGTTCTAAACGTAAATTTACCTAAACTACTGTGTAGTATTTTTGTTTCTTCATCTCGTCTATACTTTAATTTTCTCGTCATTGAACGATTAAGATTTTTTTTACATTTTAAATTATTAAAAATAATAAACAAAGTACAAATAGATGCACAATAAATACGACTGACGTAACTACGCAAGACAATAACGTCAATATAGTAATATTACGATGATAATAACGGCAATTTATTAGATTTTGCTGTCGCCAAAGTTGATTAAGACTGTCGTTTTCAGGGAAAATTCATTATACTTTATAACCCACCAAAATATCCTAGTAAAATCCAAATCTATTTTGGTTTTCCAAAGTATTATAAAAAAGTATAAAATTAATTTCGTTTATCTCTCAAGTATAGCCAAGTCTAATCTTCAGAATTTGAAGACTAACGTAATATTATATAATTTATAATTTATAATCTTCACTGATCATAAGCATAATAAGTTAATAACTTTCAATTGTATCCTTCTTTAATCATTACAAATCTCTGTAATATCTCATATATACCTATGTATCCACAAAATTTATCTACATTTACAATTTACACATCATTTTTAAACGGTTCTGATAAAAAAAAAACCTATAGGTATGTATATTGTCTAACAATAGTATCTATTAATTTAATAAATATGTATCTATTATTTTAATAATCATTATCAAATAAATTTAAAAAAAACCAATAGTAGAAATTATTAAAAGAAAACATTCACTTAATTTATATTTAAGTATTTTAATAGGAACATCCTGTATATTATATTATCCACAGTGTGTATAAAAACAACATGTCCAGTTTTGGCGAACATTCGAGTAGTCCATAACCTGCTAGATCTATAAATCTCAATTCATGATTAATAATATAATACACATAATATTTATATTATTTTTAGGTACAAATTCGTATTCAATTATTCAGGTTTTTTCTTGTACGGCAAAAACGGTTAAAAACTATTGAACATGAAAATATATAATATACTCGTAATGATGAATAGCACAAACATGGGTTTATGGAACGCGAATAACCTATGAGCATTATTATAACAAGTTTTAACATTCCCAAGTTCGTTTTGTTGGAACGCGCATTTTATGTACATCACGAAGCAGCCATTAACAACAAATTATCGCAGAAAAGTAATCCACACGCGTATGTATGTATATAATATAGGTACTGTAATTTTTTTTTAAACGGTTTTCGACATTTTTGTAAAACCACTTTATACCTATATATACGATTCTTTATATTATAACCCTTGACATCATATCAAATAGTCTATCGAATCCTTTCTCCGCATAAACCTAGTCCTTACACAGGTCTAATACTGCTATGACTTTGTAGAATATTTTAAATACCAGCGAGTAAAATCAAATTACGCATAACTTCTACAAACATATATATATATACATTACTACACGCATTTATATTATACATGTTATAAATGAAACGAACGTGCATAGTAAGAGGTAGGTAGTACCATATATATTTATTCCATCGTTAATATTATTATTATTATTTTTTTTTTTTAGAAAGATATACATACTTGTATTTAAGTCCTGACGGATCGGACCGCCTTTATGATGAGTTTTAACTTTTAATTAAAATTAAACGCATAGTATCACAAAAATATGCAGAGCGCTGCTCACAACCTGAAATCGCGGGACTGGTTCGACCATAATAGTAATAATAATCATAATAAATAATAATAGGTAATAATAATTTTTTCTTTCAAAATTGAATTACGCTATTACGCACACTTCATGGCTCACGTTGTGATGTTATCATTGGGTTTTCACGGTTGTTATGGGTATATAACCAGCGTGTAGGTAGGTAGGTATACACTATACAGACGGTTACAGTTAGATCCTATATAAGCATCACGACCGACGCACATTGCGCTCGGTCTGCAGATTATCCGTTCCGAATTGTATATCTGTTGCAACGACAACGGTCGCTAAAATATAACAAATATTTTCTATAATATATTGAGTTTATTACTCAGCCTACCGCACCGAAACATAACGTCATAACTCATAAACCATAATACTTTAAACAATATTAACTCGCAGATTATAAGAGGACCAGACATCTGCAGTGCAGTTTGTTGTTATACAATTGCGCAAATAAAGTTAAATTTTTTTTGTAATTGGGATGTATTGAGGAAACATATTTTGTTTTCAACGTATACTAGACATTTTTATTAAATCATTATTTTTACATAATATACATGACAAATTATTTTAACAATATTAGTATACCTATCCAAACAGTGGCGTTAATGAAGTGCCCCAGCTTAAGTTTACGATTATCCAAAATTTGGGGTCGATAAATTGTTGATTAATATGATTTTAATATATTTAATGATATCAAGTAAATATACTCTGGACATTTGTGATCTTGGATTTACACACAATATATACTATGTGACATGTGTTTATACTATACATTTATGTCCTACACTGGCTACACTAAATCTAAATCTCCATATTGAAAAAAAGCCTGTTGTAAAGTTTTAAAAAGGTTAGGTTTTCTAAAACCTATTACGTCCAAATACAAATCATATAAGCCAATCGCAGACTTTCGGCTAATATTAAAATTCTGCAAAAACTTCTCTTTAAAAAAATTGATTAGGTACCCGTTAAAACTTTCATTATTTTATTAATTTCATCTATCGGATTACCCGTTCAACTAACACTTTTTCACTTCCTTTTCGCTCTACTTATCACGAACTTAATGAACTTATATATATTGCCTTAGGTAGGTCTATTGCCAACGCCCTACCGCAACCAACCTTCTTCCTCAACCCTTCTTCCTTTTGCTTTTAATTTATTTTTTAGTATTTATTTTAAGCTGCATTTTGCACTGAATTTATTTCATTTTTTTATGTAAAATTATTTATTATTGAATAACATCTCATGATATCAATATATCATTGTAAAATAGGTAGATACCTATGAAATCTGTTGAACCGTGGGTGTAAGCCTGTTTCTTATAATATATAAATGAATAGGTACCCACACTTTATTCCAATTAAAAAAATAAATAGTACCTATAATAGTGATAAGTTTTAATTTTTATGAATATTATCTAAAATTCAAAAATCTCGTGGCACGGTGTTCCCATGTAATTAACTAATTTGTTAAATGCCCAATGGTGTATAATTTAACACGATGGTTGACGGTATTTCAAAGTACTCACCGTGAATATTATACCAAATGAAAAATTAAGCTTTTATCTTATTAAATTTGAACCAATGACCAAACTAAAGATGAGAATCCATAACCTAATCATTATTTTGACACACAAATACATTTTTTTTTTACTTTATGTTGTCACTGTCTTGTCACCAACCACTTATTTATACGTGAAAAAATAAAAATTAATCGTTTATTATTTTTTTTTTAAATTCGAGATAGAAACATCGCTCATAATACTTAATAGCAGGTTTTTACAGTAGGGGTATCTACCGTACCACTGTACCAGTCATTATAATACATACTACAACAACATAATATAGGTACAACTGTACAAGACGTGTACTGTGTACAGCACATTATAAACCACTATTGGTTTAACAAGTGAGTATAATAACTCAACTATTTATCCTCATTTATAAATTATAATATTGCGTAATATTGGTATACTAGGTAGTAATAGGTACCTGCCGAAAATGAATATAATATATATTGAGTCTATTATAGAATCGTTTATATTTATTGAGGAAATTATACGCGATATACATCGCATCCGACTTCCAGATGTCATAGGTATTTTATTATTTGTACAAAACCACCAATGATGTCACTCATGATTTATAAAAACTAAAAAACCAACGGTATACAAATGTCTGAATTGAACATCCATCATTGCATCATGCACATGGGTATTTAATCAATTTTTAATTTAGATATATTGCAATGGAGGATATTTAGTCAAATTTTAGGGTGGTTAAATACTTAAATTTAAATACGAATTAACACACGTACCACGCTTTTTAATAATATGTTATTATTAATATTATATCAATGTGTTAAAACAATAATTTGTACCTACAATAAATTATAGTGCAATGAGTAATATAATTCGAGCACATATCAAACATGATATTTTTTTTCAGTGAAAAATCAAATACATAGTTCAATTTTTTTTTTAATTAGAATGTTTTAAATCAGGTAGTAAATCGAAGAAAACATAATATTGAGACCAGAATATTTGCTTACGACGCCCAGGTCCGACAGTCGACTGCAGTACGATATAATACGAGTATATGTATTATGCAACAATGTCATGATTAATATTATATACCTATTACCTACACAATACTGAACACATATTATATTTCATAAATCATAAACGAGTAGCACGCGTTTGAAACTATTTCAAAGATTTAAAACAACAATAACAAAATTGTAATAAATTCTTATGCGCTCGTAGGTACACATTTACTGACTGACCTACATCCGGAAATGACAAGTAGGTCGATCCCGCGGCGTACCATCGTAATATTATGCACTCGGTGTCCGGCAGCTAATTATTATTATTGTTACGAGTGCCGCCGATTCGCTTTTCAAAACCGATTCCTGGTGATGTCCGCCCCTCCTCCACCGCCGATGTTCCGCAGATTCACTGGTCGTGTATTTATACTTTCTAGCCCCGAGATACGAATTGCGTTAATCACGTTCAATTACCAATTATTACACTTGCGTGCCGCCACTATAATATACATCACACGTGCCTGGATTCATTATTTACGCGTTACCTATTATAGCATAACATTATTGTGTGCGACTCTGGAGCACCTACATAATATTGATAATAATAATATTATAATACTAAATACACGCGGTGCATGCGTTACTTATGCAAATTGCAAATATATACGCTGTCGGAAAGTGTAAAAAACTAAAAAGCGAGTGTGAGATAAATTAATAAGACTAACGAACGTCAACGATGACGATGATGATGATACTCAGAGACAGGAATAAATAAATATATAATATATTACATTACTTGTCTTGTTATTGTGTAGATTAAATAAGACCTTGAGGTCCTTGACGCTCGGTGACAGTAGAATAAACGTGAGCTGTTACTCCTAGCCCCTAGGACTAGTGGCCATTCCTATATTTTTGCCTAATTATATGGCGTATACCACTCCATTTTGGTTGATTAATTAATATTTTTTTCTAAAGTGGTAAATAATAGAAGAAAAAAATGTATGTATTTTAATATTTATAATTTTGTGCATTGCAATCATAAATCCATAAAACCAATACCTTTTGAATCCATTTTTCTGTATTGATAACATTGAAGTAATTACTTGTATACTGTAGGAAAAAGTGGCCCTAGGGTAAATTTGATGAATTGAAATATTTAATATTATATAATAATAATTTTAAACTCAAAACCGTTTTTTTTCTAAGTAGGCAATTACTCTTGTAACCTATCGCTGGCTTTTATTATATTAATACATTGTCTGCATATTTTTTTTAGACAAAGGAAGATAATCTGTTCAATAAGCTTGGATATAGGAATATTATTTACTTTATTATTAAAATTGATTTAAAATTTAAATTCATTACAATCAATTTAAATTATACATGAGATCTTCATAACAAAAACAAACATATTATAAAGAAAACAATTTACAGTTCATGGTTTGATAATATAATAAATAATTAATTTTGTATATAGTTTTCAAACACAATAGGTACAAGGTACTTGTATACAATATTTATGTCACACAATAGTTTACAAAAATAATATTGTATAATATAGTTTACTGTTGAACTGAAATAGTTATATAATATTATTATACTTTTCAGGTAAAAATATGTACCAAAACCATTTTTTATTGAAGAAGAAGCAGTTGTTTATTAATTGTTTAAATGGTTTAAAATATTTAAAGTATCTATAAAGCTATTTTATAATTGTTAAGATATTGAAATAAATTGAGTATTTATTTTTATTTTTATTTATTAGAGTTTAATTGAGAATTAATTTTTATTTTGTAAAATGAATAACATATACATTCTATATTGGTGATTTGTTTTCAGAATGAAGGTCTATAATGGAATTTGATTTCTTTTTGCACTTAATATGAGATACAAGACCAATAAATAATTTTTGTAAAATTCTATTGCTTTTTTAATTTATGAAATACACATTAACTTTAGAGGACGCTACAGTACACCTGCATGTTTTGTTTCCATCTTACAAATGTACAACATAGCAATAACTATTTTACGAGGAAAAAACCAAGAATACTACAGTCTTAGCAAAGAAACTAAATTTTCACCACATAAAAAGGAGAACTTTGACTGTGGAATATTATTTTTGTTTATTCGATATAGGAACTTAAAAAAGAGTTGTTCAAAATTGAAAAAAACTCAACAAAATAATGGATTTTGAAACAATAAGAATTTTTTTTTGTATACCTAGGTGATATCAAAAAAATAAAAATGATATTGCACAGATTATGTTCTTAATTACATTGTATATCCAGTGCTTGACTTGGAAGGGGGGTGGGTAATCAGGGGGACATGGTACCCCAACTAATTTTTCAGAACTTTTAGTGTACCCCAATTACTATTTTTAAGGGGAACGCACAGGACGCTTCATCATTTTGCATTTTTATCAAAATGAGCTAGATACCATCATAATTTGTCTTATTGATTATTTCATAACTGCGGATCTATAAATTATTTAATATTTACTAATTATTTGTAAATTATTAATTAATTTACTTTTGTTAACCTTTTAAGTTTATTATTATTTATAACTATAATATATATAACAGTAATAACCTATATCATATATTAAGGATGTTGGAGCACACCGTATTTTTTTGTAGTTTTAGACCAATAAGTGGAAGATTGGTTTATGTACTTCCCGATGTCCAATTATTATTTAAAAAATATGTATGAACACATCATCTCCTTTTCTAGGTTATGTAGGAAACAGATATTTGATTTTTGTATTCAATAAGGCTTAAAAAATATGTTAAAATTTAAAAAAAATATGAAAACATTTTTATTTTATACACTTACATTCAGTTTTAAATCATCAATTACTTTTCCTACATAACCTAGTAAAAGGGATGATGAGCTCATACATATTTTTAAAATAATAATCGGATATCGGGAGGTACATAAACTAATCTTCCGCTTATAGCTATTTTGTATCGATTTTAACGGTTTTTTGACCATAATACGATAATGGCCCAGATAATGGATTACACACACTAAGGTCCATTTACTACTCACACAATGACTAATATTTGCCAATAATATTTTGCACAATTTCCTAAATCTACTTAAAATATTCTATGCTCCAACAGCCTTAACTTGTATTTTTTTTTACCGATTATTGATAAATATTTTTTATATGATTTAAAAAGGGTTATTAGTGGGTGTAGGGGCAATGCTCCTGAGGCCCAATAATGTTTAACAAGTGATGGAGATGCCCTTTTTTAAAAGTAAATGGAGTTCCTCTACTTTAATTTTGCCAAATTGAGTACTATGTATATCAATTTGGAGTCTTAATTAACATTACAGCCTGAATGGTTCTACCCCGCGCAAAACAGTTATTGCAATGCTGTACATTTGTAAGACGGATAAAACACAGGTGTAGTGTCCTTAATATATAGTAATAATAATTTTAATAAGATATTTATTTTTTATGGATAATTGAAATAAACTAGTATGTTATAAAGGTTTTAGTACATCATACCTAATTATAATTTATTTATTGTTTGTTAAACTTAAGTTAATATTTAAAATTTACAAATCAGATTCATTGATATTTAGGTAATAATAATATTAGTAAAAGTATTAGTTGATTATGAGTATAGAAAATATAGAATTTCTAAATATTTGTACTTCATATTTAAAACAATTAACGGAAAAATGCATGTAGACATAAGTTATATTAAGTAATGTCATCCAACTATCATAATTTTTACTCTAGGTATATTAGAAAACATACTCAGAAAGAATAATAAGCTGTTATATTTAAACAAATAGAAATCACTAACCATTGCAGAAAAATCCTGGACTTTGATTTAATTATGCGAGAATATAATAATATGTATTGGTATTTAATATTTTACAAGTTGTATCGTAAATAGAAAATACTCTAATTCTTTAAAGTAAAATTAGGATGTATATCTAAAAAAAATGTATTATTGTATAATATATATTTAATTTAAAATCTGAATATGAGAAATGCTGTACATAATATATAATATGTAATCAACAACTTAAGCTTATGAACGATTTATGCTATTAATAATATGATACCCGTGAGCCAAGGTACAATCTTTTTATTTTTAAAAATATGGATAATTTAATAACGCAGTTGACAATATTTTTGATAAATTTAAACTACACCATACTTTTATAATTATTTTTACTTGTAACACCGTTTTTATTTTCATTAAAATATACTGATTAATGATCAGAAATATGCATACATATAATATAGCAGCTATCGATTATGTATAACTCATCAATACTAAATTAACACATTATTCAAAATATGTGTTTTCCATCTAAATAAGATAGCTAAATAAATTAGGTTCAATGAAATGTAACATCACAGACTATCTATTAAATTATAGGTATAATTATAAATTAATTATTTTAACTGAATATTTACATATAAAAAATAATGGAAGACAGTAGGTATATAATACAATTATAAAAGGGTCCATCATTTTTCAAAAGATAAATAATTGGTCGATATAAATTTAACTTTAAAATGAATAACTAGTATTATATTATTATGATAATATATTGCATAATATATATTATACACTTTAGACATTTTTTCCTACATTGCTGTTTTTCTTACAATATAAACAAAAATAAAATACATTGTATAACTTATAAATACTAAAAAAATATTGAAATACATGCCTAAAGGCTATAAGTTATACCTTACATGTACTGAATAAAAACCTAAATGAGTTCCAAAGTAAACAATTTTTTTTTTACATATTACAATAACTAATTTCTTAGGTATTTTAACACATAATAATATAATATTGTAATTTGTAAACAAGTAATTTTAATATTGAATTAAAGTTGACATTATTTGATTTTAACTTATTTCATAATGTTTTGAACTATAATATACCTAGATGCATGTAGGTAGACGGACAAAATAATATCTCTTTACTGTATGTAAGGCTCTGTTTGGGCTATTAAATTATTATTTTTTTCTTTTTTTAATTAGTAGACACTTATAAATTATAGAATATTATGAGACTCAATACCTTTAATGGTAATCCATTTTAATAGTCTGAGATTACTGTAGTAATATAATTAAATAACAAAAATTTTTGATTATATTATAATATAGGGTAGAGTTCTATGAACAGATTTACTAAATTAAAAAGTGATGGAATATGCATCGCCTTACTACTTTAAACTAGTGACCTCTTGTGGGATGTTCATAATTAATACATAATATAAATACAATAATTTGAATGTTTGAATTAAAAATAATATTGTAAATATAAATATATAAATTTTATTTTAATTCATAATAGTAAATATTGATATTTTTTATTTAAAATATAAAAACAGTATAATTTTAATGTATATATAAAAGCTTATGTTTTTATTTTAATTTAAATAGGTATTATGGTTAGTTTTTATAAGTAATCATAATACATTATTCAAATGAATTTGTTTAATTATGAAATGATCACTTTTTACAGGTATAAACAAAATTATATTGTATACAGTATATTTTCCCCCTAAGTATATTCTTTAAAATAATATCGTAATAAACAATAAAATATTACAACTCTTGATAACTATATTCAATATTTGGATTATGATATTTGATTCAGTTAATAATTTAATAAATATGCTAATTATTTAGAATATTTTTGAATATTTTGATCAGGATGTAAAATAATATGTTTAAATTAATTTAGTATATTATCACATTTATACTTCATAATGATAGATCATAACAACGTAAGTTCTTTAAAGCCATAAATGTTCTAAAGGCAAGACATAAATATATTTTATTTATATTTTACTGGTGTTGACATTATAAATCAAAAAAATAAAAATAATTTAAATGAAATACATATATTAGACATAAACAATATGATTATGATCAGGTGGTAATCAGTGTTTTAATATACCAAAACTTATTAAAAGGTAGAGCCATAATTATAAACTAAAATATGGTTTTATATTGTTATTGATTTTTGTAAATGTGAAATAAAAACTTTGAGCTTTGTGTATTCACATAATATAATAATGTGTATGTGGTAACAAAAATTGAAAAGAAAAAAATAATAATTATAGCTTAAAATTGAAAACACTTACAGCAACAATGGAATTTAACAACATTTTCTTTTCGCTCCTTTCGAGTGACCTTTTCTTAAATTCACTACATCATTGTTCTGATGTGCCTGACGTTCCTTGGTTTCCTTTTTGTTCCGCAATACTTGTTTAGTAATCGACATGAACATCTATAACATATATAGAGAAGTTGTATAATATAATATCATTTGATCATTTTGGGATAAATTATAAAATTTTAATTTTAGAATGGCCTAACATACAATAATAGCTATTCATATCAATTAATAATTAAAATAAAAAGATAACTTTAATTGTTAAAGTAACATTTTTTTTATTAACATGTTTCACCTGCCATATCCCTGTTTTACAAACGTTCAACATACCAGATTTTACATTCAAAATAATCTATTTTATTTAGTTAATTTTGAATGGTTTTTTTTAGAGTGAATTAACCCATTATACAATTTAAAGCAAAGATTATGATTCAGGGCATATCGGAGGTTTTTATTGATATTTTAATTTATGAGCAAGTTATGATCATTTTAAATTGTACATAACAATAACAATTATAAAATTCTTGTAACTTACTTCATAATTAAAATATCAATGAAAGCCTCTGAGATGCTTTGGATAATAATCCTAGATCTACATTTTATATTAGATCAATTCATTATCATTTAAAAAATAACAGAGTAAAATAGAATAAATGAACGTAAAATGACGGGTGTGACATTCTCATAACATATTTTCTTTAATGAAAATTATACCTACTAAAACAGTCATAGGCAAAACCACTGAATAACAAACTGATTCACCTAATAGAATTTAAAATTAAAATAAAAAAATTATTTTGTAATAAGAATTTTTTTATCATTGGCCTGTCCTAATTTTTTTTTTTAGTTTCACTTACAAAAACCGTTTGAGTTCAAAGTTTATTTTTTTTATTACTTTTTAATTGTTTATAAACTTATTTTAAAGGTATTCTGATAGATTATTTACTTACAGATTGTACTATTTATTCTATTAAAACATAATTTTAATTTTTGATAATAATATTATAATCAATATTTGCTAAACATGTAATATAATTTATATTATTGCATAAACCTAATATTTAATTTAATTTAAATGACATTTATAATATCGAAAATTCAAAAGTCAAAACCATACCTTCGATAGAAATTTTATATTAAAGGACCAATTAGGTATGTACCTAAATATATCAATTTTGATATCAACTTCATTGGACTTTAATATTAAATTTTAGAAAGGAGAATAGAAATTGGAAAGTAGTTAATACAGGAATAGATGAAAAAGTGATATTTGACTTTTAAGGGGAGACAAGAGAAAGTTACAGAAATATAAAAAATTATGGGAAGAAACCAGATCAATTATTGGCCTTAAAGTTCAATACCTAGTAGATGTTGTCATGCAAAGTGTGGCTAGGTGAAATTTTTTATAATTTTTATACCTTAATCATTTTTTTTTTCACTTGGTTGTTTTTTGCATGCATCACAACATAGTCAACATTATGCACAAAGTGACTTAGCAAAAAAGAAAAAAATTACTTATAATATAAATAAAAAAGTAATAACATTTAAATACTAATATTCAGGAATATTTAAGCTCCTAATGTGATTAACCAGAAGAGTAAATAAATGGGTTTAGTATTTTAAGAAATAATAATTATGCTAAACCTACATTTAACTAATATACTACTAACATAAAATTTTTAATTAATATTTTACTAATTAAATAATTACTACATACGTAAAAATGTTTTAGAGAAGTAAAAAATATATAAAGTTATTTATGTCTATAAACAATAATGTATATTATATAGGTATTTCATATTAAAATATAAATGTGTTCATTAAGTACACATATGTTATATCAGATATTTTAGTATATATTTAATTATTCATGAATAAATTATGATTGTTACCTGTTCAACATTTATGTTGTCTTTGGCGCTTGTTTCATATAATTGGATGCCCATTTGATCAGCAAATCTTTGAGCATCTTCTGTTAACACTACTTTTCGGTCTGGGGCATCGTTTTTGTTTCCAACTGAAAAATTGGTCATGTGAATAAATAAAAAAGCAATTCAATTCATTTAATATTTTAACTGATCAAAAAAATATTTGTTATAATTGGCTCGAACAAAGAATAATTTATACTTGACATTTTTATTTGTGATAATAATAGTAATAGGGTATAATGTTAAGATTAATTCTCAGTTGTAGTTTAGCAAACATCATTATTTTGCTAAAAATGAATATTTAATGCATTATTAAGTACATTATAATGTTTAATAATTAATCTTTACTTAAAAAATACTTCATTACATTTTGTATGACTAATTTTAATTATTTTGTACAAGTAATTGTTATATTCCCATAAATAAGGTAGACTATTATTATTATTTTATAAAAAGAGTTAAAAATATTTCAATGTACAGCGATAAAAATAAATTTTAATAACAGTACCTAATTAAACTAATAGTTAATGTAAACAAGATATTATGATATTTACCTAATATCCTATTGACAACTTCACAATTTTGGTCAATCTCGTGTAACCATCGTTTGACGTTCGCAAATGAATCCCCATTGCTAACATCGTATACAACTATAACACCATGCGTACCTCGGTAATACCTGTAAGTAGAATATTTGGAAAAATGTAACGTTAGCTATATATACACATATTCAAATAAAATTGAACAAATATGCAATGCCTTACGTGGATGTAATTGTTCTAAATCTTTCTTGACCTGCAGTGTCCCAAATCTGTAATTTCACTTTTTCTCCATCAACTATAACTGTTCGGATTTTGAAGTCGACGCCTATGGTCGTTATATAACTACCAGAGAATGTGTTATCGGCAAAACGAACAAGCAATGAACTTTTGCCAACACCTTTAGAGACAACAAATGCATAGTATAAAAATCATTAGTTGAGTTTAACTTAATGGAATGTAACTGCTTAGGAGAGAGCACATTTGGAAACATTACGAGCGCTCACCACTATCTCCGATGATTAACAGCTTAAACAGATGATCATATTCTTTAGCCATTGTGTTTGCGGACGTCCAGGGTAAAACAATTACGGTTCCCAAGTACTGTCTTATTGTGACATCTATGGTAAAATCATCAGGTATTGTACACTGACAGTGTAATTTGGACCGGAACCAGAGCTACTGTAGTCGACTAGTGCGGTGAAATATTCTGTAATGATATTGTTTAACAGCAGACACGAACACTGTACGATGGAACACTTACACGAAATCATGTATAAAAAATGTAAAAAATTTAACAGCACAGGCAAAAAATGAATACGAATTAAAATTTCTCATTACAATCAAAACATGAATCATCCACAAAAAAAAAAAAAAAAAACGGAAAACAAAAACGGTTCGCTGATAATGAAGAAGTTCCAATGTTCCACCACGGTCGCATTTCACGGTAACTCGTCGATTATCATCACGGGACATTCTCTCAGTGATAAGTGATGATAACATTCCCACCATGGCTATTTAAACTTATTACTTATTATAGTTATTATTATTTATTACTCATTTACTCAGTTGCAGACCGCGGTGTGAGGCCTTAGAGAGTGAGGAATACCGAATAAAAATTATTAATTATACTATGATTATTATGATGTGCAGCAGGGGCATAACACATTTATATATCTATGTTCGGGAATTGCTGGGCCGCTTAGAACATACTGGACATCTATCATAGCCCATAGGAGTATATTATAGGACGTCATAGCCTTTAGCCTTGTAACTTGTTACTCGTCAGTTGTTATACTCCGGGAGACGAGACTGTGAGAGATTGGAGAACCTTATATTGCTTATATTATGCTATAATATATATAACTAGCTCTAAGTATAACTCGGGGCCCGTTGGAATCGGTGAGAGTGGGTACCGATTTTGGAGACAATGAATTACAAAAGTCGCAAAGGTTGTAAGACGAAAGTTTAGGATTTGTGATAAGGATTAGTGATATGGATTGGATATAAGGCTAGACGCTTTGGCGGGAATGTTAAAAGTTTGAGTGTCTAGCAATCCGTCACAAACATTGTAAATGGATAGGCTGGATACGATCTCCAGGATCACCTATATAGAGTATACCTGCACATAGAGTGGTATGTGCCGTAGCATGCCCGGTGCTTTATCTTATGTAAAAAGTGTAAAGTCGAAAACCGTGTTGGAGTTTCTAGCAAGTCAGTCATCTCAAGTCAAAATCTATTAACTTTCAAGTTAGCCACTTAGGTAGGCTGGTAGGCAATCCGACTTCGTCGGATCGCGGACAATGTGCTACAGCAAATCAGGTAGGCAATCCACCTGCGGTGGATTGCAGACCCGACGTCAAGCGGCTATAAGTGAAAACCCTATCACACAACTTACGAAATAATTTACGAAAAATTCAAACTATATACAATATACATACAAACAAATATGATATGTATTTATTGTGTGATATAATATAACAATGAACACTTTGAGAAAAGTGCAATTATAATTCCTAAAAAAAATTAACATATATAGGTAGATAGTTAGATACATACCTACTATTATATTAACCAATACAATAAGTACATATAAACACTACCTATAATGTATATATATTAATTTTAAAAAAAAATGCAAAAACCTGCATGTTAAACTGTTAAAGTGTCTGTCAAGTCAATCATCACCGTTTAAGACGAAACTAAAATGAGCAATCCGTCTATCACCTATATATAGTAGGTATATCACATAGAGTGGTATGTGGCTTCGCATGTCCGGTGCCATTCCTTATGTAAAAAGTGTAAAGTCGACAACCGTGTTGGAGTGTCTAGCAAGTCAGTCATCTCAAGTCAAAATCGATTAACTTTCAATTTAGCCACCTAGGTAGGCAATCCGAAATAAAATACAACTATATTTATATAACAATAATCATGGACTTTTTGAAAAAATATGCAATTATAATAATTCCTAACAAAACAAATATAATATGTACCTATTTATTGTATGATATAATATGACAATGACTTTAAATAATAATAATGTACGATATGTTCCTGTATTATTATATTATTATAAAAATATTAAAAATTATATATATTAAAAATAACGTGAAAAAAAAATGCAAAAAAAATCCGGTTCCGGGCGGCCGTGTAGACCTTATGGCAATGCCAGATTCGACGCTCGGGCAGCGTACGACGGGTTTGAACCCGGGACCTACGTGTTTTCTACCTAACGCCTAACCTACTTGGACACAGTTTGAGATGTGAAATATGATCAAAACATCAACACTTAAGCCGTGCGTCTACGGAGCGACGTAAACCGATATATTCGATGTACATCGATGTAATCGCATATAATTCGCTTGTAATACGCGCATCTCCCATATATATATTTAACGGGGCGTGTGAAAAGCGTTTTTCGTTAATAATTATTAAATCATAGGGAAAAATTAAATTATACATGTATATATACGGTCGGTCGGTCGCCGGCGTAATTTATAAACGCGATTGCGAGGCGAACGAACCGATTTCGGGGGAAAAGCCCATATAAACGGCTTTAAAAAGACGTCGACTACACGATTCGGGCACAAACGGCGTGTGAATAGACGAAACGGTGGGAGAAAAGGAAAAAATCGGCAAAAAAGTCCGGTCGGGAGTGTATTTTTCGATCGACATATGCGACCGCTTCGAACGGCGCACAAATATAAACTACACACCGGCGGCTTCGAATTAAGTATAAAAAAGGACGGAAAGGGTCGAAATCGTGTAAAAACAGCTAATTTTCCGAAAATTTCAAAAATCGGCGAAATGATAGGAAAAGAGGTGATAACGAAAAACGTTTTAAAACCGACTGCCGCCGCTGCGAAGGTACACGATTGGTCGCGCTATAAGGAATCGACGGGACATGGCCGGCGGGCTGGGGAAACGGAGCGGTGCTTCATTTTTTACTCCACGGTTTCACTATAACTGCGTTTTCCGTTCCACGGGTTGCTTGTAGACAGCTGATTTCCTTGTCATTTTATATATTAGGATATATTATTATTATATATAGCCTCTATAGTGTTGATATATTGATGATTGTGATATATTTGATAACGTCCGGGTTTTTATTTGAAATATTTAAAAAATGTCCGATGTTATTATTTATTAATTAATAATTTACATTTTACAATAATTGTAAATCATTGTAATTATTTATAATTTCTAGTATTATTTATTAATAAGTTATTGATTGTCAGGTAAGATTGGCCGAGACGTGAGACTAACGTGATATTATTTTTTTACCAGGTTGTTTTGATAGTTTTTGATTTACTTTATAGGTACCTGCAGTATTACTATGTTTCGATTATCACACATATTTATTTTCATTCTTTTCACAATTTTGGCTTATGCTAATCGAATCAATGATGGTTCGCCCCCAGTCGTATTATGGCATGGAATGGGTAAGATAAATAATTTAAATACAATTTCTTTTTTTATGACTTATATAATAATATGTAGGTAGTATGTTATTTTAGGTAGGTACATAATAATTCATTCTATTACATTGTACCATATTTTGTACCTATTTGTTGGGTTTTCCTTATTCGAAAATCTACTAATACAGTAATATGTGCTAATACTTGTATTTAGTTTATACTTTCATAGATATTAGTGAACTTTAAAAGTTATGCAATTTAAATAAGTATTTCCATGGGTTGACCGGGATTCCACGGGTTTCAAATTTCATTTAGGCAAACAAACCAAGCAGTTTTAACCAAAAATTTTTTTTTTTTACTGTTGTTAAATATTGAATTAATTACAAACAGAAGATTGTAGTTCTAAAACAATTATTTTGAGCATATATTATGTGATATTATTTATAATATACTTTAAAAGATTACAATATACTATAGTCACAATTTTACAGTTTTGTGTATAGTATATATTTATTAGTTAGTACATCTGGGTATTGATTTATAATGTTTACAAAGTTCTAATATTATGTTTATTTATTATTTTGTAACAGTAACACATTTTCTTTATAAAGACAAAATAATATTTTCATTTTAGGCGATAGCTGTTGTAATCCATTAAGTCTTGGAAGAATTATTAAGTTATTACAGAAGAACTTGGGAACTGATACTTATGTGAAGTCGTTACAAATTGGAAAATCTTTTGAACAGGTCTTATGTAAATTTATTATTTACAATATGATAGTTTTTTTTTTTTTAAATGTTAATGTTAGAAGAATTAATAACAAATCTGCTAAAATTACCGAAGAGTGTTCTAGGACTACTGAGTTTTCCTCACTATACTCCTCTACAAGTGATTTTTAGAATTAAGATGTAAACATATTACATTTTTAGTTAAACAAAAAACAAAACAATTTATGATCAATTTCCCGTGAATATAATTTTTGATATGATAAATAACAATTTAAATATTTTAGTAGTACGGTCTAAAGGGAAAAGTATGTAAGGTTCCTATTTCTATAAAAAAAAAAAAAATTTTTCAGTCAAAACTTACTAGGTATACCGGCAGTTTTTGTTATTTTTAAGTATATTTTGTTTTAATAAGATCTATTTCGCATTACCTAGAGTCACCTCCAGGAGACAGCTCTCACTGACTTCCATACATTTTATTTTTATTAAAAAAATAAATTTTTCAATAAGAGCAAGTCGGACCCACAGGTGTTTTTTCTATCTAACTAACAACATATAAAATTTTACAATAAGTAAAACCCATTTTACTTTGTTGTTTTTAATATTAGTGATAACTGATAATTGATTTATTAACAAATTTAAAGGCAAAAATATTATCCACAGCCCCTCATTGGTTTTTTTTTTTTTTTTGATAGTTTAGTTATAACATGTTATGAACAGAAATTATTCAAAATTTAAAACGCATCAGAATTTTTAAAATTATATCTTGTAAGTGGTGACATAATCATACAATTTTTGGTGGAACAAAAATCAATCCTTTTCGGGTTTTGGTGGAAATATATTTTTTTTCTGATGGTCATACATTGGATATTATGTGTGTGTAATTGTAAATACAAAATCAAATCTAAAATCTGCTTTAATCTTATACATTTAAAATGTTATAAAATGTAAAAACTGTATTAACTAATTTTGTTTTCTTAACAATCATTTTTATTTTATATTATCATAAAATATCATGAATTTTTGCTTGGAATTTTCAATTATGGTATATAATTTGTGCAGTAACTAAAATAAATAATTTTTTTTAAATAGTTCTGTAAAAAATCTAAATAACCTAAATAAAGGTCGTGATTGATTTATGCGGATATGCTATACTAGTGGCCATGGTTGTCATATTAGAAATTTACATGGAATGCAAAAAATTAACCAATATCCAACCATAATCGGATGTGATCGCAAAGCAGGTACTCTCAGATTTAAAGATTATAAAATATTAATAATTGATCATTTTTTCTTAAATACAAATGAAAACAAGACAAGTAGATATATACATAATGCTATAGATTATTTATTATTTTTAAAATTAAAAATGATTAAGCTATAGAAAATTCAAAAGATAATTTAAGATAATTAATATTAATGTAGGTACTTAAAATGTTAAATTAATGTATCTATTGCAACTGTTGCCGCCAACTGATAATTTAATTAAAATTAAAAAATAACACTCAGCATCTAGAAATTTCATTTATTAATCGGTAACTATAAGTGGGCACCAATTGTAGATAAGATACAACTTAGTATAGCAACATAAGTTTAGTGAATTTATATATTTTATTATAATATTTTGTAGTATATTTATAATAATTAATTTATAGTTAGTACCTTTTAATATGTATAATATTATACCTATTATACTGTATTAATTGTACGTCTTGGGTTGATGTGAGATGATGGTTACATGACTTTAAATTTTGCCATATCAATTCAAATTTAATTTGGCGCCACAGTCCTATGCAAATAATATAAACTTCAATATTTTAGTAATACTTATATATTTTTTTTTACATTTTAATATAATATAGGACGTAAAGAACAGTTTTTTCATGAATGCTAACCTTCAAGTTCAAGATGCTTGCAAACAAATATCTGTAGATCCAAAGTTGTCTAATGGTTATAATGCTATTGGATTTTCACAAGGAGCCCAATTTTTGTAAAATAAAAATATGTGATATATGAAAGCAAATAGTATTATGATTTATGTAATATTTTTTTTCAGGAGAGCGGTTGCACAAAGATGTCCTATTCCTCCAATGTTAAATCTTATATCTATAGGCGGCCAACATCAAGGAGTTTTTGGTATGCCAAGATGTCTTTATTCTAGTCACAAATGGTGCGAATATATAAGATTAATTTTGAACAAAGAAGCTTATGCAAAGTAAACAGAATTAATTCTACGAAACAGCACTTTAAAAATTGTTATTTATAAAAAAAATCATTCTTAATTGTTACTAAATATAGTGAAACCTAACTTTATGGACACCTCTCACCGTGAACAAAATTATACTAGTCCCAGAAAATTGATAGGGATTTTAATGTATTTCGACCTCTATATAATGAATATGGACAGTAATATTTCTCCCTGATACCTTCATAACAGTCAAAAATCTTTAAACTCTAATTTAATTGCATTCATTTGTATAACACTATGCAACAGTGGCATGGATTACGACCGATTATAATATACTCATATTATATCACAGATAACTTTAACGTTATCTGTGGTATTTATAATTACTTTTGTGTCATGTATGTATGTGTATCTATATTTAATATCAGCCTTTTTTTCACAAAAGTACAATATTTTCATTAAATAGAGTTTGACTAAAATAATACTAATAAAGCCTGTTTACAACAGACCCTTTTTTACACAGAATTCATTGTAATTCTATTTCATATTTAATTACCTTAACACTTCTTTCATTTGTACTTCAAAGAAAACACTAGCACCTAAAAATCCTTCAAATTATATTTATAACATTACTCTAACCAATGTCTTATATAATAAATTACTACTAGCATTACTATCAGTGGCGCCTATCTATATTTCATGTTATGGGGAAAAAATGCTGGTGTAAGACCCAACTACTTAATGAAAATGTTTAGCTTCTCTCGAATAAAGCATTATAATCACGATATACTGCCTTTGAATATTAATTACCACTAATGACTTATCACCGTCCCACCCACCTGACCCACCCATAAATAGTTCTGTGGAATTTTCCCCAATTGATACCCGTGTTCAGCGTCACTGATTACTAATAGTAATTGCTGCTTTATATGTGTTGTAAAATATTTAAATAAATTGTATTATCAAATCATTATATTTTGTAATATTTTTTAGATGGGTACAAAATTCATTAGTTCAAGCAGAATATTGGCATGATCCAATTAAAGAATCAGATTATATAAAAGGAAGCCATTTTTTAGCAGACATCAACAATGAACGCGTTATTAATAAAAATTATCGTGAAAATTTGCTTAAATTAAAAAACTTTATCATGGTTATGTTTACAAATGATACAATGGTTATTCCAAAAGAAAGTGAATGGTTTGCATTTTACTCACCAGGTCAAGATAAAGAAATTATGCCACTTGAACAGTCTGTATTTTACCTTACAGTGAGTAATTATATTGAAAATCAAAAATAAATGTTAATCATTGGCAAACCCAGTAGTTGTTGGCAGCTTATGTACCATATCTTAACAATGTTAATTCAGGCTACTATCCTTCATTTAAACATTTTACTATTATAAACCATCATACATTTTAATTACGGAAGGTTAAAGATTATAGAAAAAGCTTTTTTAATTAATTTTCTGGAATTTAATTAAATACTCAAAAGTAAATGATGGTTTGAAGGAATTTTTAATTTTAATTCTTCTATGACAAAAATTATTTGGATACATGATGCAATTTATGAAAATATAAACTCTAGGCTGATCTATATTGGGTACCTGCCTATCCATTAATTGTATATTCAATTTTGCAATGTTATAAACTTATATTTTGTAATTTGTGTATATTTTAGGACCGACTTGGTTTGAAAGTATTAGAAGAAAGTGGACGTTTACATTTCTTGTCAGTTCCTGGTAATCATCTTCAGTTTTCTGAAGAATGGTTTTTGAATGAAATTGTTAACAAATATCTCAAAGAATAGCATACTAATTATTTAAATATTATAAAATTTGGTGTAAATACTAAATAGTAAAAAAATTAAATTTTTTTGTAAATCTATTATAAAAAAAAATCAGAATTTTGTATTGATTTAATTACATTTTGTTATTGTCTATTGATAGCTTGCTATTATTGGTGAGTGCAATTTTTAATGTGATTTTGTAAATGTTTTTTTAATTGAGGGTAACATTATATAATAAAAAAACAAAAATTGTATTTTAAATTCTGAGCAGAGTGATAAAAGTATTGATATTACTATGTGTGTTTTTGTTCTTTATGTCTAATCTGTATACAATAAAATTAGCAGTAAAAATGATTCAATTTTCAGGATGGTTTCTGATGGTAAATTTAATCTAGTTGGTACTTGGTACTTTCAAAATTTATAAAAAGGTGGGTAAGTGGATGTCGCTCTGCTGTACAGTAGGTTACAAGTGGGTCACTGTATAATGGATGGTATTAAATTTGAATTCAAAGATATAATATCATTGTATACAATATACGAAAAACGATTCCGAGCCGTGACGTTTTGTCAGTGTGGATATTTTATATTATGTTTATACCTATTATTAATACGGTAGTTGCTGAGTTGAATTAATATTATAAAATTACAACAAAATAACAAAATCGTTATTCTTGGTTATTTACCTAATATATATAATTTCGTCTAAATTTGAACCTAAAAAACTATAAAAAAAAAAAAAATGTGTTTTATATTTTTTAGATTTTTTGGTTACAGAATAGCCTACTTACGCAGAATCTTGTTTTAAATTTTCAATTTTTAGTTATAAAAGTTGAATATTTTATACATATTTAACTACAAAATAATTTTTAAATTTCATAAATGTTGTCAAAATTCGAACTTAAAATGCTTATAAAAAAATTGGGACTATGTATTTGTAATATTTTTTAACTGCTATTGTAAAAGTATATCATGAGCCTTGTATTTTATGTTGTATTATGTAAATGTTCACGCTTTTTGACTCAGCAAATAAATAAATACATTTTGTTGACATATTTATTTTTATAGAAAAAAAAACTAAATAAATTGGAAACCGAAAATGTCCATAAACAGTTTAAAAAAACAATATTTTTTGAAAATTTTATCGTTTATAGAAATTGCTAATATAAACAACAATTTTTTTAAAGGTATAACTTACAAAAACTAACAAAAACCAAATTCGATTTTGTCGAAAACAGATTTTGCGTAAAAATGTTCGTTTTTCCTTAATTTTTCTTTTCTTTTTCCCTGCGCTTTAGAAAACTAATAGGAATTTTTTACTTTTGACCCAAAGTACCAACTAAATTCACTTTCCTATCAGAAAAGATACTGTTGAAGAAAATCTAAGCATATTTATTGTCTTAAAAGGTGATGACAGACAAAAAAAAACATATTGTAAAATCAATATACATTCATTGCTAAGCTCAGAATCTAAAAACACAGTATTTTTTAACATCTGAAAATAAAGAATAACAGGAATTTTAAGTTAAACCATTTTTTTTTTTTTTTGATAAAACTAATTTTGTCTTTTTTTTGGTGTAATTCAAAAACAAATAACCGTGGATACTTAAAATGTTCATAATGATTGTACATGATAATATTTTCAAAATATTTTGACTGTTTTTGAACTAATTATATATATTTGACATTTTCGATTTTGTTTAGTTTTTTTCTATAAATAAGACTTTTATGAGTCTTTTATATACCTACCAATCTAAAAATATCAAAAATACTTAGTCACAATATTTTTGTATAAGCATTTAGTTGGTTGTTTTTCTATTTTTGTGTGTGCTTTGGTAGAAAAAATCCTACTGCGATGAAGCTAATCGAAAGTCTTCCTCCGTTATTATACCAGAAGAGCCTGTACCTCACAGATTTCTATATATTGTGTAGTATAGAATAGAATATAGTATAGAATAGAATATATTGTGTAGTATAGAAGTCTGTGCTATACCTGCTTCTATTCCCATAGATGAATTGGTGAGTAAAATGTTGTATTTATATTCTCCCTGTTCCCATCCTCGAAACAAATCGATGAGTTGCTTTTCGTGTATGTACGTGATTTTATTTTTGTTGCATCTATGTAATTTGTGTATGCGTGTTTATTTGCTATTAGTTTTGTAAAGAAGCGACATTTTGTTGGTGCCGTCAAGAAACAACCATCCGGATGTGAAAACGGAATGACAAACGGTTGTTCGGTAAGTTATAGGTTCTTTAAACTGTTAAACATTTATAACTATTATCATTATTAATGTTATACACTTACTAAGCTTTACTCTTTAGTATATTTTTGTCACCTTGTTTTAATAATCACTAATCAGTGAGGTCAAGGAATGTTATTTTAAAATACCTTTAAATATTAGATAGTAGTTACTAATATGAGGCAGATGGGTATTATACTTAATAGACTGCATGTTAATATTTTCGTATTTTCTTCGTAAATATTCGTTAATATTTTTACAAGTAAAAATAATACAATCAAATTTTGGTTTTCGAGGAATTAATCACAAATAAGTACGTATGCAAAGTGAGTACTGAAAACTTATAATATTATATGACTCAATGTTGTCCTGCCGTATTCTTATTACTCAGACGGTCAGACCATTAACGGAAAGATCGTTGACATTGTCGAGTATAATATTATGTATAGGCAGGGGCAGACTGGCCCGGTCCGCTGGTCAGCGATCGCGGACTGGCCTGTCGGCCGTAATATATAATTTTGCCCTGCATTATTTATAAAAATAAAATATAAAATCAGACAGAAATTATAATAATAATAATAATATGACGGAATTCTAAACACTGGATAATACACAATGCTTCTGCTGAAAATTAATTCACATTTATTTTTGTTATCGGCTTATTCTATTTTCGTATCGTTCCGATTAAATCACTATACGGGCACAAAATAGTGCCATATTATTATTATACATAATATATTTGATGACGGAAGAACATAATAATATTATATCATGTATATTATACCCATTATCCATTGTTTATTTTAATTTTAAATACAAATATGAAATGTTATTTAAGGGGCCTGGTCGCGATTTTTCAAATTTTCCGCAATTTTATACAATTTGAAAATTAAATTTTATATTTTAGTTGCCACCTCAATTATAAGACTTTTCCACTAATCTACTACCCAATACCTATTTAGGGGGAGGGTTGATAGGGTGTATTATATCGGTCAAAACACAGTTTACAAGAAAAACTCTCACACCTCGTAGATTGGTCCGATTTCCGTAATTTTTTTTTTGTTAGATAGAAGAATATTTTTTACAGGGCGCATTGGACTTTGATTTTTGATTACGTTGCTAAAAATAAATAATAATACAAAAACTAAAAAGTTGTAAAAATGGATTAAATTCAAACTTATAATATAAGATTTCGAAAAATAATTTTGAAAATCCAAGTCCAATGCGCCCTGCAATACGTCTTCCTCTATTTAATAAAAAAAAAAATACGGAAATCGGACCAATCTACAAGGCGTGAGAGTTTTTCCTGTAAGGCATGTTTTTGAGCAAAAAACCAGGTCGCGACCAGGCCCCTTAATTCGAATTAAAAATGAGGCAACAGTTTTGAACGGCGTTTATTTTCCATCCAATAGGCAGAACAACAACATCATTTATGATCTATCAGATAAGAAATATTTCATTTTAATAACTTGTAGACGGTATTATAGTAGTTAGTAGTTGATTTGAATATTATCGTTATAGTTTGGCAATGTCATTGGTTATTTTAAAAGGTATATACGCAGTCTTGTAAAGTACTTGAGTAAAAGTATTTGAGTAAAAATATTCAAATACTTTTTAAGCACTCAATTACGTATTCTAAATACATTTAAAAAAAGTACTTGGGCAAAGTATTTGAATACTTTTTTGAAAGTATCTGTATTTAAAATCAAATAATATTCTAAATACTTTTTTCGTTTTACTTTATTAACAGGGACGTTAAATTTAATAAAATCATACAAATTTGAAATTGTACAACATTTTTATTTATATACTTAATATCCATTTAATATTGAATATTTGAATGTATGTACTATGTAGTCCTTCGATTTCCCAATAAAATTGGAAATACCTTTACTCGAATTAGGTATATAATATAAAACATAACGATAGTCGATAGTTAATATATTATATTATATTTTTTAATATTTAAAAACTAGTTAATGTTATATAAAAAATTAATTCAGTTTGCTAAATATGATTATAGATTATAGATTATAGATTATAGATTCTATTCATCTATATAAGATGTCAAGATGACCGTACTGTGGTCATTAGGCCAAAGTAAAAAATTAAAACACATTAAAAAAAAAAGTATTTGAAAGTATCTGTAAATACTTTTTAAAAGTATTTGTATTTGTACTTAAATACTTTTTTTTCAAATATTATATTCATATACGTATTTTAAATACTTTTGAAAATAAGTATCTGTCTCTGTATTTGAATACTTTTTAAAAGTATCTTTTACAAGACTGGCTATAATATTGTATATTGTGTTCAATTTGAATTCAATGGTATATTATCATTGTATTAAAAATGTGATTTTTAGCGGAATATGATGTGGTTCTTGTAAATCTTGTTTTGATGTCTACATAGCAGATAGTTTGTAGTCTGTTCGTGGGGCGTGGGCTAGGCCGTGGTACAGTAAAACTAAAATCACATTTGTAGCCAGTCTTTTAATATTATCATATTTATGTAAGGTAATAACTAATAAGTAATCAACAATTACTGTGAGTGATAACTAATAAGCAAACATCATAATTGAATTGTAATTCGATAAAAAAATTTACTTTATTATGTTTATTAATTTCCCGTAAAAAATGGCCCGAAGTATTAAAATCGCTGACTGGCCTGTCGCCTACCCAGTCTGTGTATAGGTATTGTATATCTAAAATTATAAATTATTGTAATAGCCAATAGGCAGGGGCGTCCGCAGGGGGGGGGGCTAACGGGCTAAAGCCCCCCCCCCCATTGCCCGTATTATTATTACTTTTTAAAAAAAATATGAATCAAGTTTAAACTGTCAACTATAGCAAGACGTAACTTTCATATATGTCTTACCAGAATGAATTCATTTTTGAAAAAACATTGTATTTGCATAGGTACCAATTTTCATAAATTATCTGTAATTTTTCGGTAAAAGAATGAACTACTTGTATGAAAGACCTTGTATTAAATTGTCTAGCCTTAGCTATACATATTTTATATTTTATAAGTTTTGAACTACAAATTAACTGTGGTTAAATTGTTTTGAACTTTAAATGCATATGTAAAAAAAAACTTGCGTATTACATTTTTAAGCTTTTCGACCGGATAAATAATTTTTTATTGACATTTATAAAAAAAAAATTTAATTAGTCAAATACAATCCAAGTGAGGACTATATAACCAAGCAGGGGCGTATATAGGATTTTCTTTAGGAGGGGGATATCAAAATTTGTTTTGTGCTATTGCAACTTTTTGTTAGTTACCTACTCCATGTAAGGTATATAATAATAATAAATGTTGTGTAATGTCACTCACATGCCCACAGGATAACAAAATTATAAATAACAACAGTACTGCAGCAGTTTGTACTTTATACATGGAAAAACATGGGTAAGGGAGGGGGTCTATCCCCCATATCCCCCCCATAAATACGTCACTGTAACCAAGCTATTGTTACCAAACAATTTAAATAAGTTTTCATTTTTTTTTCTCCAATTAGGTACTTTTAAAAGCACTGAGCAGATTCAATTTCGACCTCCTAAAAGTACCAACTAGATCCAATTTGCTTCCAAAAACATACACTGGGCATCGAAGCTTATGATAAGAGCATTTTTTCTACCAGAAAAGTTGAAAAGTTACAAACATTTTAAAATACCTCAAATAAACGTCTGAAATTTTAGACTGGACAAAATAAAAATAAATTTGTAACTAATTTTCAAGCCCGCCCCATTGAAAAATCCTGCGGACGCCACTGCCAATAGGTATTCAATTTCAAATTTAAATTGTTATCTACATACCCAGCTAATGAACCCCGATGACTCGGTGAAAATACTGATAATACATCACTGTGATTTCGTCATTGTATTAATATTGGATCTTATAGGAGGCGGAATGTGATTTTTATGTTATTTTATTAATTATTATGAAATATTTTCTCTCGTAATTTTTATAAACTACCTATTTTTGTTGTGAAATGTTTCTATAGCCCTGTTAATGTTATACGTTTAAACTGTTTGCTAAGCTGAGGTATATAACCGGCTTATGTTGTTTTCAATATAAATGTATAACTATTAATTGTCGTTTGGTTTGTATGCGTTTAGTGTCAATCTTTTGAAGTTTTGTTCTGCAATAATAACAAAATAAAAATAATAATAAAAATAAAATAAAAATAAAAATGTTGTATTCTATAAAACGGAAAAAAAGTCCCTAAAAAGAATAATAGTATTTAAAAAATATAAGAAAGAGATCTTTTATATTATCTGAATAAAATAATAAATACATTTTTATACATTTTTTAAATACTATTATTATAAGATAATTTTTTTTAATTTTTAATTTACGATGGGTAAACCACATCTGAATAAATACATTTTTATATTTTTTAGGGACTTTTTTTCCTAATATCCTAAAAAACAGCAATGACCAAAAACAAATAACTGTAGGTACGTAAAAATTTCACTGAATGCTTATATTTTCATTGTGTATAGCATCATAATATTTTGAAAATATTTTTGACTTTTTGAGCTTTTTACGGACATTATCAGTTTTCAATTTTTTTAGTTTTTTTTTTCCATAATTGTCAATAAAATTGTATTTGTTGGGTTAAAATGGGTGAAAATTTAATATAAGGCTCCTGATATATTGTTGCAATAGCAGTTGAAAAATATTAAAAATACATAAATATTAAAAAAGGCATAATTTTTTTTATAAGTATTTTAAGTTCGAATTTTGATAAAAATTTAAAAATAATTTTGTGGTTAAAAATTTATAAAATGTTCAACTTTTGTATCTAAGGATTGAAAATTTAAAACAAGGTTCCACGTAAATACTAAATAGGTTATAAAATATAAATTACTTTATTCACAATAATATCATCAAATATACTTAGTAAAATCATAGGCTCACTGACCGTCTTCGCTCAGAATCGTTTTTCTTATATAAATATATTATATCATTGAATTCAAATTTAACACCATCCATTACAGTAACCCACTTGTAACCTACTGTACAACAGAACGACACTCACTTGCCCACCTTTTTTTTTTTTTTGTAACATTAAAGTAAAAGCGAATTTGGAAAAAAAAAATATTAATTTGGTTGTATACTAATTAAACAATACACAAAATCGAAAATCCATTTCCTACATAACCAGAAAAGATAATAAGGAATTCAAATATATTTTCAAAATTAAAATCTGGCATTAAGTACTGGGTGAATTTTTTCTTCTGCTTTTTGGGACTTTCATGGCCACATGGGACTTTTTGATTGTTTTCTGATCGCAAAGTATAGTTACTGCACTTATGTACATTGGATGTAACAGATTTTTAAGAACCTTAGCTGTAGCTTACATTTAATGACATAAAGCGTTCGGGGAACTCACGTACTATAATGAAAATATTGTGAAAATATACGATCCCTTAAAAATGGTTCACTTTCAAGTTTCAACAACCTTATAAATATAAATAAATATATAGAACCAACATTTTCTTAAAACATTAGTGCTAATACTTAATACTCTTTTGAACTTGTTTACTTTGCTTTCATCTACATGTATGTTATTAATTTATAAAATATGTCTAACAATATTATAAAGTTCTATGTTTTGAGTAGGTAGGTACCTAAAATATTTTTGTCCTCATCGTAATTTTCGTTTACAAACATATATTTTTATGTTTAATTATAGGCGCCGAAGTAATCTGAAACACTTAAACAAAACAACAAATATTATCATTTAATATGTATAAAATAATATATATATAGAATTATAGAGCTAATTTAACCTTTAAAGTAGTTAACTTTTAAATTATCTATACATATTACCTAACCTATAAAAAAACACACATGTCATAGGTAAAGCTAATTTTTGGCGCCTTTATTACAATTTATTATGAATCCATTCAAGTATATTTTATTACCATTATTTAAATGTTTAAACTTAGGAAAGGTTATAATTTATGTTTATTATTTAATGTATTTATAAAAGATTAAATCAATCTATAAACGTACCTAGTATTATACAGTAAAATTATGATTAGAAAATGAAAATAAAACGATAGATCTATAATTTTTTTTTTCCTATTTTATAAAAATCTAATGGAAACCTATCCCATTATTTCTGACCTATAATATTCTTTATTCTATTTTACACTTAAAAAAAATTATTACAATTTTTATATTTTTAGGAGTTCGGGGGGATATTTTCCTTTTAGCATTACTAGCGCCGTCTTAGTGGATACTTATGGAACTAGATCACATTATTGTCATCTAGTTCCAAAAGCATCCACTAAGACGTCGCTAGTAATGCTAAAAGGAAAATATCCCCCCGAACACTGCCTGTTGTAAAACATTTCGTAGTCAACCCCCCACACCCTCCTACCTTGTCGTGTCCAGTCCTGTATATCTTAGTCCGTGGTATAAAGTATAAACCCATCATAACGTGTGTGGTGTGTGTTGTCTTTATAGGGTTTCTCGTATTTGTTTCTGTTTGGTTTTTTAGATTTTAAAATTCCCCTAATATTTAGTCGATCCCCGCCTTATACAAAACATTTAAAAATGTTAAAAATGTAAACATATAAAGTTTTACTAACCTTAATACCTTAATCCTCATATTTACATAAATAAATAATAATACTGTTTTATATCGCTTATTTTTTACCTAATCATTCTATATCTCAGGAAAAATATATAATATATTTTGTTTTGAAACCCTGAACTACATTTACACTGTGTATTTTAATTATTAATACCCTTCGTACCCTCATTTTATATCTCCGTCTTACTTATGCATGAATGCATAATAATTTTACTTAAAAAAGTATTAAAAATCAAAAGTTGATTCTGGTTTAACATATTACGGGAAGGAGATAAAAATATTGGTAATTTGTTAACTTGACGGTAACACATTAAAGAAAATATACAAATACTTTCCAAGATATAGACTGATTTACATAAAAAAAATCACAATGTATGTGTTATAAAACAATCAATCTGTTTCCAATTTATTAAAACATTTAATTTGTCATCCGTCTTGATTTAAAAAGAATTAACCATTATAGTTGTAATGGCGTAGTAATCAATGTTTTATATTTTTAGCCAGTGATAAACCGGATTTGGGCTTAGAAGAATTGAGCTCTTTAAACGTGAAATCCCGTTTTCAAGCTTTTGAAAACGCCACCACCAATGGTAATAGCCACATGGAAAAATCTCCAGTCAGTGTTAAACGTTCACCAAGTATATTGAGTAAATTAGCTAAGTATGTGTTTTTTATTTAGCTCTAAGAGGACACTTCATCCTCATTTGATGTCTTTGAATCAATGTAGGTATTATGAAACTTAATGGTAAGAAAATTATCTGCATTCGTTGGTCAGTATTTTACAATAATTCAATTTTTAAACGATAATCATTTTAAAATGGTGCTATTTTATGTACGAAAAACTCTAAAAAATTGAACTATCATAAACCTGAGTTACGAACACAACTAATGTTCTTAGTTCTTACCATAAGTTTCACATTAAGTCGATCTATTCTAATTTTTGAAATTATGGGGTTGATTGTACATTTGTTATGTTACGCACTTGTAAGACAACAAATGTGGGTGTAGCGTTTTTCTTAACTAACAACAGATTTGTCTCTCATATACTTATCAAAAACAATTATATTTGTTCAAATAGATTTCAGTCGAAAGGAATGGATGTAGGAGTTGCCAATGATGATTTGAACGGTGCATTCTTTGAGCCCTCGTCAAGCAGTGATACTGAAGATGAAGATACCGGGAATGATATGTTAAAAAATAGTATTTCTAAAGAAAAACCAATGAGTTTTGACAAAATGGAGTCTGTTAAACATAACTGGGAAATGCGCCGAGAAGAAATGAAAGAGTAACATAAACAAGAAATACAAAACATAAGGTCTAAATTATTTGCGGTAAGTCAAAGAAAATTCATTGTATTAAAATACATATCATATTATACAATATTCATTGTGTTCTATTATTGATTTTATGATAGTTTTAACTGTCTTAAGGATTGATGACCCTAAATAATAGATTGAGTTGGGCTTACAATATTACTAATTTTTTATACTTAAGAAGATGTCTCATCCGCATGTGTTGTCTCCGTTTTACACAAATACAACTTAATATTTTTGTTTGCTAGTTTCAATAGGGTGCTGTCGTTTTTAATATTGGAGTGAATTGACCTATTATCAATCTTTTAGGTAATAGCATTATCTGTGTTCTCTTGTTGTTTTTTTTTTTTTTTTTTTTTTTTTTTTTTTTTTTTTTTTTTTTTAATTCTTAAGTGAATTATCAGTATGTAAAATATTAATATTTGAGAATGCTTATAACTCACTTAAAAATTTAAAAATTGTAAAAAACCAACGAGAGAACACAGATAACGTTGTTACCTAAAAGTTTGATAATAGGTCAATTCACTCTAATATAAAAACTGATAGCACCCTATTGAAACTAGCGAACGAAAATGTCCTATGGCATACGCGAGTAAGACGGAGACAACACATGTGGGTGCGACGTCCTCTTAATAACTAGTGTTAATATTTATTAGAAATTAGAGTAGGAATTTGCAATGCCAATGCGTCTTGAGGTGAGTGAAATATTTTTCATAATATCTTTACTGTCGGACACTCAGACGTAGACTTTTTGTTTGTATATAATTTATAGTCAATAATAATATGCATTATCTTTGATAAAAAAGATTACATATTGTGTATGAATTATATCATTCAAATAATGTTCTAATTTGTTTTAACTAGGGAGAATCTCCAGAACGTGATATTTACCGCGATCCAAATGTGGTGCGCAGTGAAGACCCAGTTGATGAGACAGCGGAACTAGTCAAAAGATGTTATCCTTGTTTAGACAGATGGAAGTTGCCAGACCAGCTGTACCTGAAGGTCTTAAACCACTTAAACGCTTTACTCCTCCACTACCAGACCTTAAGGAATCAGAGACGGAATCAGAATCTGATGATGATGTGAGTGGGGAAGATGATAGCGATGAAGAATCTTCAAGTAGTGAAACCAATGGTGATGTTGTGAAATCATCCCTAAAAGTTGAAGACGAATTTTTGAAAAATGTAAGATTATCATATATTTGAATTTTTTTTTATATTTAACTACTGATTTTAAAATTTATAGTTGTGTTATATGTAATGTTTATAATAAAAACCCTCAAATTTTAGTCTCAAAGCGCAGTAATGGCCAAATCATTGAAAGACAAATTTGAACACTGGGAACCTGACAAGCATTCTATGAATAATGCTGTTACAATGCTTGATTCTGGACAGGAAAGCATTGAATCGACTAAATCTTTGCGTGCTCGTTTTGAATCTCTGAAAGGGGATCGTCCAGCTGATAAGCCGCTAAGACTTACCGCAAATAATTTAGACCTTATGTTTTGTATTTCTTGTTTATGTTCCTCTTTCATTTCTTCTCGGGATTTGGTGGTGATCAACACAAAAAGAAATGGGAAAACGGACACATGCAATAGGCTCTTCAACTCGCCGCCGTCACCGCCGACTCGACAGCTGATTAGTGTATTATTATACTAGACGAAGGGAGAAAATTGAATTATATTAATATATTATTTATTTATTTATTTATATATTAATATTAAAAAAAAGTTAACAGTTTATACCAATGTCAAAAAAATGTGATCTTAAAAAATATTTAATTTGTATTTCTATATTTATATTAAAAAATTGAATTTAAATAATTTCTACAATATTTGTGTACTTAACGCCAGAATTTATTTATTTTATTTATATTGGTAAGCATTACCGAAATAATTATTTTTATTTATTATATTAGTATTTTTTTATTTGTATAAGCATTGTGAATGACACATTAAAATAATAATAATAAAAAAAATCATTCTTTTGTAGGTGCTCAATTATATTTTTGAATAGGAAATTCGCAAAATATTATGTTCTATTTTGCTTCATCGGATATATTTTCTTTTGATAATCTTACTATAGGTTTTTACACATTTTGCATACCTACCCATGTATAATAAATAAGTCCCCGATTTTTATTTAATTGCGTATTCATTTACACTAAACTTAAGAATAATAATTTCTGATATATTTAATAATGTACCTATGTAATAATGTCTTTAGTGTGTAGATTCAAGTTTTAATTTTATTTTGTTAGCAGATAACAATTAATATAAAGGAGACGGAGTGGCCAAGGCGTCGGTTCGAATCTCGACCACGGACGGCTCCTCTTTCTGGCCAGGCAACTGTCTAGAGAGAGAGGCCGTTATTCCCCGACCGGGCATGGCAGAAACCTACGGGTGCCCAATTTGAAATTCTGCCAAAATCCATTAACACACGTGTTTACCAAACCTACAGTTCCCTCCCCACAGTTAAAAAACCACCCAATGGCCTAAGTTGCCACTGGTAAATCAATAAAAAAAAAAAAAAATAATAATAATATAAGTTACATAATATAATTGCATTTAAGTTTCATATTTTATAATTATTATAAATAAAAGTGTTATAATTTAAAATATCTCAAAATTATGTAGGCACTATTATATTATTACTAGCTGATCCCGTGCACTTCGTCGCCCGTTAAATGGATCAACTCAATACTACCTACTCAAACTTTGTTCAATTCATTAACGTGTATGGTGTTTGTTAGCGCTCGAGTCGCTTTATCGTACACTGTCGCGATCGTCCTTAGTTATCTTGTATTATTTTGTATTTTTGTGATTAGTCGAGTTAGTCGCGTATCGAAGTTTGTACCGAGCACAGCGAGCGGCTCCACAATTATCATTATTATATCATGTTTAATATAGGACTAAGACCTTTAATAAAGGAAAACGTAGAATTTAAGTGGACTGTATGCTTTTATTTATAATATAATAATGATAATTGTGGAGCCGCTCGCTGTGCTCGGTACAAACTTCGATACGCGACTAACTCGACTAATCACAAAATAATACAAGATAACTAAGGACGATCGCGACAGTGTACGATAAAGCGACTCGAGCGCTAACATACTCCCGGCATTGAAAATGTTAATTTTCAACGTACACAATAAAAATAATAATAATTTTAGTTCAAGATACTAATTATACATATATCGTAGGCATATAAAAAAATAAAAAAAAATATATAAATAATTACAATAGTAATACAAATAAATTAGTTTCAAACTCAGCGAACAAACATATTCAACAAACGCGTAAATAGTATCAAAACAAATAAATAGATTAATAAATGGCTAATAAAATAGAAAAGTGCGAACAAAAACATATGCATATACAATATAATTTATAAATAAAGACAAAGTAACAATGAAACGTTACATACTATGATCTGACATTGTTTAATTTCATATTGTGTAATAATTAGGAATTTCATAGATTATATAAAAAAAAAAAAAATTTTTTTTTAATCAATATTATTCTCGAAAGGAAGTGGGCACAACGTTCGAACTGCCCTTTTCAACTTACGACCTGCTGACGTAACCTCTGCTGACCGAATGACTCCGTCGGATCCTCGATAGATTTGTTCAACTAGTCCCAATCGCCATTGCAATGGGGGTAGATTGTCCTCCTTCACAAGGACTACTGTTCCCACGTTCAGCTTCGGACCTTTCTCCTTAGACCATTTGGACCTCTCTTGAAGTTGGCATAAGTACTCTTTACTCCAACGGCGCCATAACTGTTGTGAATATTGAGTAACTCTACGCCATCGTGTTAGTCGATTAACTGGTATAGCGGTTACGTCATCCTCTGGTACCGCGGTGAGAGAATCTCCTATAAGGAAGTGTCCAGGAGTGAGGGGGCTGAGATCAGAAGGATCAGTAGATAAGGTGGTTAAGGGACGCGAGTTTAAGCAGGCTTCAGCGCGCGTTAGTACAGTACATAATTCTTCATATGTTAGATGAGCTTCGCCTAATACCCTTCCTAACAGTATTTTCATAGATTTGACCGCCGCCTCCCACAGTCCACCGAAATGTGGGGAACGAGGAGGGATGAACTGCCACTTGACACCAATATTTGTGAAATTTCTTTGCAAATCTTCATGCGATTGTTTTGACTGGAACAGTTGATATATTTCTTTTAATTTATTATTGGCACCAACGAAATTTGTCGCATTATCGCTATATATGACAATGCTCTTACCACGACGGTCGAAAAAACGGTTTAACGCGTTCAAGAATGCTTTTGTTGTTAAATCGCTAACTGCCTCGATATGAACGGCCTTGGTCGTTAAACACACAAAAATACATGCGTATGTTTTTATAATCGGTGATTTACGTAACGAACTAGATTTTATTAAAAACGGACCGGCGAAATCTATGCCACATTTTAAAAATGCCCGTCCTGGTTGCACGCGGTCATTGGGCAAGTCGCCCATAATAGGTTGCACGAAAATAGGTTTATTGCGGAAACATTTTATGCATTTGTGAACCGTATTACGCGCTAAATTTCTACCGTTAATTGGCCAGTATTTTAACCGAATAGTTGATAATAAAGCCTGTGGTCCACCGTGCATTAGAAGCATGTGCTGTTCATTAAATAACATTTTCGCAAATAAACAGTTCGCGGGTAATGCGATGGGGTGACGTTGAAAAATGTCGATTGTTGCGGCGTTTTTCAATCTGCCGCCAACGCGAATGACGCCACTACTATCGATAAATGGTCGAAGACGAAAAAGTTTACTGTGGGTCGAGACAGCCTTACCATTCGATAGTTCCCGCAGTTCGTCAACAAAACCGATATTTTGCGTATATTTTATTAATTTCAAAGTTGCTTTTTCCAACTCTTCTGGTTGTAGCAAACCTGTTAATTTAATATTATTATTCTTTCGCGTACGCACGTTATTTATAAACCGTATGCAGTACGCGGTTATCCTTAAACACTTAGTCAATGATTCATATTTGTTTAATATAAAATCATCGTGATCAATGACACACATAACGTTGATAATATTTTCTTTACTTTCCGGAATATTGTCCAATTTACGGTGAGTGTCTGAACTTTCTGTCCAATTTAATTTATCTTCAGTCAACCACTTGGGACCCGACCACCATAAATCTAAATTGATTAATTTAGACGGACAGCAACCTCTAGATATCACGTCAGCCGGGTTGTCGCATGTACTAATGTGTTTCCATTCGCCCATTGTTGTTTTGCTTTGTATTTCAGCTACTCGATGTGCAACAAACGTTCTCCATTTCGTCGAAGGTGAAGCGATCCATGCCAATACTATCATCGAATCGGTCCAAAAATACTGTTGACTAATTTTTAGTTGTAATTTCGGTATTAATTTATACGCTAGACGTGTTAATAACAGTGCCGCACAAAGTTCTAACCGAGGTAATGATAATGTTTTTAAAGGCGCCACTTTGGATTTTGCACATATTAAATTAATATGATGAATGCCCGCGTTGTCCGTACACCTTAAATATAAACAACATCCATACGCCAATGTACTAGCGTCCGAAAACCCATGGACCTCAATAATACACGATTTTAAGTTATTCGTGATTTTGCGTGTTATTGATAACCTGTTTAACGCGGATAATTGTGTTCGATACTCAAACCATTGTTCGCGTATGTGTACTGGAACGGGTTCGTCCCAATCAATCTTTTCACGCCATAACGCTTGTAATATTAATTTTGCTCGCACTATTAATGGGCCGACTAAGCCCAGCGGGTCGAAGATCGCAGCTATATCGGATAGCATTTCGCGTTTGGTAACCGACGTCCCATCTACCTTTTTATTCTCACGCACGTTATATTTTAATATATCTGACGAGGCGTCCCAGAATAAACCTAATACCTTTTTCACAGAATAATTATTAAGTTCGTGTTTATTTGATATTTCTATATCTTCGCTAGGTAGACTTGATGTTATTAAACTCGCGTCGTTTGATGACCATTTTCGTAACTTTAGACCGGCACTGTTCATAACCACAATCAAGCCGTCGCGTATTTTAATTACTTCCTGTTTCGTGTCGGCTCCGGTCAATATGTCGTCCATGTAAAAATCTCGATTGATAATAGGCGTGATGTATGGGTATTGTTCGTGTACCGTTTCGGCTAGTACTTGTAAACAACCTGTCGCTAAATATGATGCGGGTACCGTGCCATATGTGACCGTGTTCAGTCGATATATTTGTATAGGTTGATTAGGGTCGGTGCGCCATAATATTCTTTGATAATCGCGATGTTTATCAGTCATTAATATTTGCCGGTACATTTTAACTATGTCGGCCGTTAAAACGTAATTATGAGTTCGAAATCGCGAAATAATGTATAATAAATCGTCTTGGATCACCGGGCCCTTTAATAACACGTCATTAAGACTAATACCGTTATCTGTTTTGCAAGATGCGTCGAACAGTGTTCAAAATTTATCTTATCTTTCCCGTTGCCCTGAATAAAAATTCTGAATCGCAGCAGTACATTATCAGGTAGGCAATCTACCTGCGGTAGATCGCGGACCCCGTGCTGTTTGTACGGAAGTGTATGATTTAACTCTAAAGTATCAAAGTTATACCAAGTTTATTTTGATGTAATACTGTGGATTAATATAATAAATTTGGTTGCTCGTAAAAAATCGCAACTCTTAAAAAAATTATGATTTTTGAACTCCTTTTGGGTGTAATTTTCTGCGGTAAGTGCAACTCTGCCACCCTGGTAAGCATTGTTCAATAATTCGATTTGATGCAAGCTTGTACCTGATCTGCCCGAATAACCAATGGCAACCAATAAATAAATGCTAATTTCTAATGTAGACTGTAACCAATGGCAACTATAAATAAATAAAAATAAAATTTCCAATTTCTATCGTGAATCTCAATGTCCCTGTTTCAGCACCTATTTAAAATGCGAATTTTGGCAAATCCTTTCTTAGCGCACGTCTATATTATAATAGCTATCTGTATGCCAAATTTCAGCCAGATCCGTCCAATGGTTTGAGCTGTGCGTTGATAGCAGTCAATCAGCTTACTGTTTTTTATATACAGATATGGTTGCCATGGTAATATGGACACACACACACACACACACACACACTGACATACATTCATTTTTATATATATAGATTGATATGAAATCTTGGTAACCTTAGTAACCATGGCAACCTTGGTAACCATGGTAACATGGACACACAGACACACAGACACACTGACATACATTCATTTTTATATATATAGATAGATAGATGATATTATTTTTAAATGTATAATAATAATTGTTTTATAGTTTTCAGTTAAGAAATATTTAATAATACGTATGCTTTGATATCACATTATGAAAATATATAGGTATCAAAGTTTCCCACTACGTTGTGTAACTTTGATAGCATATTAATAAGTTTGATATCTCAAAAGATAACACCAGAAATAATTAAAACATTAAAATATTGATCATAACTAGCTGTAACTAATATTTAATTTTCAGAGTCTTATCATTAATACTACAGAAGTTATCCATAAAATAAAAAGTAATATTATCATAAAACAGTAAAAAATAATCAAAGTTACCTCATTTTACTGTATTGAAACATTTGAAACTAATTGCAGGGTCAGATCTGAGCTTATATCATTTTTGTATTATTGGTTAAATCATGATGGTTTTAATAAGTCGAATCCTGGGATATAAATTATGTAGTATAAAAGTGGTTGCAGAAAAACAAAGTTGTTAGTTCACATTTATTTACAAAAAATAGCTTCATAAACTGAATAAAATATTTTATTTTGTGTCATTTCTGTTTTTATAAGATCCACCACAAATGAGTATGCATTAAATGTTAAATAGATGGTTCCCTCTCCTATTATATGCTTTATTATTTTTATAGACATTTGAACAAAATTAGATTATAAATAAATAATTATAAGTAATAAGAAATATTTAAAAATATAAAATATCCTATTGGCTGAGTGGCTGACCGTTTAGTAATAATATGATAAAATATAGTTAATACAGTCAGTGTTGTTAAGTATTTGAGTAAAACTATTCAAATAGGTAAGTACTTTTTTAATACTATTTTTTTTTTTTACTATTGAGTGCTTTTTTTGTTCCTTTAATTCTTAATTTGTTCTGTGTTGGTGGTACAGTGTGAAACCATCACTAAAAAAAAAAAAAATTAATAACATGGCTGAACAGAATTTTGACTATTGAACTCATGTTTTTGAAATGCAATAAGCAAGTTTTTGACTAAAATAAATCATTTCAGAACAATAGAATTTTTTTTTGTACCTACCTGTTTGAACATTATTTCAAATACTTGACTATAAATAGTATTTGGGTGGTATTTTAAATACTTTATTTTTATCAGTATTTTTTACATCACTGGACTTACACTTTATAGTTATAAGTTATAACATAAGGGGTGAAACCATTAGGTAATTTCCCCCTCCCTCTAATCAATCTACATCCCATTTACTCATTGTAATGTTTATTACAGATTGTAAATACAATTTTTGTTGAATAAAAACATTTAGATTTAAATTTAAATTTAAAAAAAAAAGTTGTAACTTGAATTGGGCGACAGACCGTTTCTGCTCAGAATCTTTTTTTCATATACGATAGTATATCTGTATATCATTGAATTCGAATTTAACACATTCTACTCAAAACCTACCTACTGAATATCAGTACCTATATCAGAGTGGTATCCACTTGCCCAGATTTTTAGTATTTTGCACAATAATTTCCCCGTGACCCAGCACGATTCAATAAAATATCCAAGTAAGAGTTCGGGAGTAATAGGTACTATAATCATGCATACTATACAAATTACAAAACAAATGTGAAGGTAACTGTTGATAACTGAGAAGTGTATTTTATACAATTTTATAGATCACCAAATACTAACTACCTCGAAAATTCTGTATATACGGAACTTCCATTTAACAATTTTCCGTTAAATGAAACATTTTTGAAAACCAAACCAAATGTATTAAAGGTTACCAAATGTAAATCCTCTGCTACACGAATGCCTAATATCGGAACACGTACCATTGTTGTTTGCGCGAAATCGTTGACAGAATATTATAGTAGGTATTTTATCGTCCGTGTCATATTCCACGCATGAAGTTATCAGTAATGGTAATTACCAACATAATTATTATGTTATCTGTACGGACATCGCACCCCGGACACACGTCGTCCATATGTTATTTCGGTACACCACGAAGAACAAAAAACAAAGAACAAAATTATTATTACTTATCTGGCATAGTGGCATGTCGTATTAATATGTGCTAAATTAGTTGTGTCGATCATACAACGCACAATACGTCAGAACACATACCATTATTATCAAAGGTGGGCATTAATACTAGTTGAAAAGTTAAAGTTCAGTTAAAAAGTTAATTTTTTTTAAACTTTTTAACCTAACTAGTTAGTTTATTTTCTAATCCACTTATGAACTTAAATAGTTTAATTTACAATTGAAATAACTTAGCTTAATTTCTCAGTTGATTTAAAAAAATCCATTAAATTAAAACATTTTGAAATTGTTATTTTATACTTAAATATTACGAATTTCGAACGCTCATAAAAATTTAATTTGACTTTCTTATGGACATTTTTTTTTGATAAAGGTAGATAATCTTATAAGGAATCTTGTATTACATTTTCAAATCTTAGATTTAAAAGAAAAATTTTTACGAATTCTTAACTCAAAATAATTTGCTAATTTTCGTGATTTTTCCATATTTTGTCAATTTTTGAATTTTAAATGCTTATAAAAAAAAATTGTGACTAAGGATTTTTAATATTTTTCATTTGCCTTTGAAACAATATACTAATAGCCCTCTATTTAATTTTCAAGCTTTTTTCACCAACATATACAATTTTATTGATATTTTTAGAAAAAAAACTAAAAAAATATGGAAAATGAAAATGTTCCTTAACAGTTCAAATCAAATCATAATATTTTGAAAATTTTATCGTGTACAGAAAATGCTAATATAAACATTCAGTCAAAAACCAAAACCAAAATTATTTTTTTCGAAAACAGATTGTGTGTAAAAATTCCCGTTCTATTTTAATTTTTCTTTTGTTTTTCACGGCACTTTTGAAAACTACTAAAAAAATTATACTTTTGACTCCCCAAAGTACCAAAATTCCATTACATGGATAATTACGAACGTTTGGATGTATTTTATAAGGATTTCGCAAAATTTCTGGCAGGGTAGTCATACATAAGTACATAACGTCATAACACATTAACACACACACATATTACGTATATGTATATATTCATATTCACATCTAAGTTATTAAATTAATTTGGATGGGGTAACCTCGTTTAACTACATTTACGATAGTAATAAAGTATTTTATGATTGACTATCAATTATCATGGTAATAATAATGAATATTGAGGGGGGAAGTTCGCAGAGTAGTCAAGTGCCTACCATGACTACCCCGTGAGCACCACTGTGTGTATTATTTTATATTATACAATTGAGGTACTTACTACTACCTGAGTTCGCAGGTCTTTTGTGTCCAGCTAGACGCCGTTTTGTCCGCCGGACACTTTGAACAAATCCTCCGTTTAGGCTCGCCTTTTTTTGGCGTTCGCCCGGCAGACATTTTTTTGTCCTCTCGTTTGTTGAACCGCTTCGTGCATCGGCACCGGCTTCGGCTCTTTTCCGTGTCTTACGCCACGTCGTGGTCGTTCCCGTTTCCTCTAGTAATACTCGTTTTTACCTACAGCTTTTTCCACAGCGGTTATATCACCGGTATGCGCTGTATAAAATAATATTTGGTTTTTATTACTTTTTAATCATTTTTCCAACTAAGAATTTTTTTTATTTTATATTTTCTTCATTTTTTTCAAGTGAGATCTTTTTTTTTATTGTATTATATTAATTTTACTATATTTTAATATTTTATATAATTATAATAGGTATTATATTTTGTAACATGATCTAAAATAATTTTTCCAACTAGGGATTTTTTTTTTATTTTATATTTTTTTCATTTTTTTCAAGTGAGAGCTTTTTTTTATTATATTATATTAATTTTATTATATTTTATATAATTATAGGTAAGGTGAAGTGGGGTAAGTGCCTAACTGGGGTAAGTGCGTTTTCCAGTATTATGGTGGGAAAAATAAATTCTATCACTCATATCAATAATGAAAATTAATCTACAATATAGTGGGAGCTTAAATATCTAATTTGCAACACTGTACGTTTATTCGTTTCACAGATTTCTATATATTACTAGATAGCGAACTCCGGTCATGAATTGAAGCTTCAAGGTCGGTTGGCAATTGTATGGTATTTCATATGACAAATAAGATGATATTATGATTTATTTTATATCGTATTTTATTATTTTTAAACATTAAGTTTACAAAAAAAAAAAATATTTTATATAAGTCATTTTACATTTACTATTTTATTTGACCGTTAAAAAAAATATTATTCCTAATACATTTTGTATAATAAATGAAATGTTTTGCCAACCGAGAAAATGGCGGCCGTTCACAGCTGAGCTTCACTTGTAACAATGTACATTGTATAAGAG